>QODF01000117.1:2880977-2906493 GCA_024372805.1 Oostethus manadensis
CTAACATGCATGTTTTTGGAATGTGGGAGGAAACCGGAGTACCCGGAGAAAACCCACACACGCACGGGGAGAACATGCAAACTCCACACAGAGATGCCCAACGGAGATTTGAACCCAGGTCTTCCAGATCTCCTGACTGTGTGGCCAATGTGCTAACCACTCAGCCACCGCGTGGCCCTATTTATAAAATTCATATTTTAAATATATACAGTGTCATTGTTACATACACCTTAATTATTCATCATGAATGTCTTTGAATTTTGTGGAATTTCAAGTCGACGTCCAGCAATTCTAATTTGAATTGCAATTCTGTTTCCTGTTTGCAAACGTGATGCAAATTTAAAATCAAAATCGAGATTTTAATTGGGGCCGCACGGTGGCTGATTTGGTAGCACGTTAACCTCACAGTCAGGAGGTTCAGGGTTTGAATCTCCGTTGGGCATCTCTGTGTGGAGTTTGCATGTTCTCCCTGTGTGTGCCTGGGTTTTCTCCGAGTACTCCGGTTTCCTCCCACATTCCAAAAACATGCATGTTAAGTTAATTTGCTACCCCAAATTGTCAATAGGTATGAATGTGAGTGTGACTGGTCGTACGTCTTTGTCTATATGTGCTCTGCGATTGACTGGCGACCAGTCCAGGGTGTACGCTACTCCAGCATACCCACGACCCTAATGAGAATAGAAAGTGAATGAATGAAGATTTCAATTGGAATTTAGAAGTCATTCTCTATTCAATTCTGAACTTTGTACACCCAAACTAAATATGAATATATTCAATTTATAAATAAGGAATCTTATTTTGTGGAAATTCACTTATCACTGTCGGGTCTGGAATCAATTAACCGCAATAACTTAGTGATTACTGTACGTTTTTCCATTGTTTTTTAAACATTTTTGAGTGCTTGGAGCATCGCTTTAGTTCTTGAAAGTAGCAAACCGGCGTAGTGAAAATAAAATTAGACAATATTGAAATTGAAAGGGTGGCTGCTATAAAATTTTTAGGTATTAGTATTCACGAACATTTAAATTGGAAAGTGCACATTAGTATACTTCGGCATAAGTTAGCCAAAATTATTGCTATAATGAGTAAAACAAAAAGATTATTGAACCAAAGTTCTCGCTATATTCTATATAATAGTTTGTTTCTTCCATATTTGAGCTATTGTGTGGAAATATGGGGAAACACCTATAAATCTAACTTAAATGATATTTTTCTACTTCAAAAGAAAGCAGTCAGAATTATTATGCACGCAGACTACTGTGCGCCAACAAATCCAATATTTACTGAGCTAAAACTTGTAAAATTTTTCGATCTGGTTGATTTGTGTACTGCTATTGTGATGTATAAGGCATCTAAGCGCCTGCTTCCGCCATGTCTACAAACCTTATTTGAACTTAGAGAGAGTCAATACTGCCTCAGAGGAACAGGTATATTTAAAAAAACTAAAACTAGAACAAATAAAACATTGAATTGTATTTCTGTTAGAGGAGTTTGTATATGGAATAACCTTGCTGATGCATTAAAAAGATCCAATACAATTGTAGCTTTTAAAAGTCTGTATAAAAGACTGCTTTTTGAAAGTTATAGGGCTTCTGAATGAGCCGGCACATTATTGTGTTATTTATTCTATTTATTTTTTGTTGCTGGTGTTTTGTTTTTTGTTTTTTCTTATATATATTAGTTTGTACATTGTAAAATTGCATATGTTTGTTAATACGCTGTATTATCTTGGGATTTTCTTATAGTTTAAACAGGGTTAGGCGTAATAAGTATCTGTTACTTCAGCCTAAACCCTTTCGGTCATGAGAGGATTATTATGTATGTATACATGTATACATGTATTCGATGGTGTGCATTTTGTTTGAAATGACCGAATACAATTACTACTACTATTATTAAAAAAAACCTTGATGTAGTATGAACACATATATGATTTAGTGTGACCTCCCTTACCCAGGCCATAGTCAGCTGACTGTGGGTCATCATTGTCGCCATCCTGGCTGATCTTGTGAAGATGCTCCAGGTAGGAATCTGTGTGGAACTTGGCCATGTCTTCTATTGAGGCCACTTGAGGTTTCACAATGCTGGCATGGAAAAAGACGTGGTATTAGTGGTGCATCTCCACGTGGGTTGTGTGACTGTCATGACAACAAACCTCATATGTTTGAGGAGTCCATAAGCTTCAATCAGTGAGTGGACCATACTCGCCTACGGAGTCGAAAGAAAACGGAAAATATCCGAATTAAACTGCTGCCCCTGCATCACTAAATGATTTAAATGCTACGGTGAAAGATGATCAACTCACCCGGTTCGGCACTTTTGACAAAGAATCGCAAGTTTCAACGTATTCCTGACTGAAAACATACGCAACATTCCGTTTTCTGGAGCTGTCGCCATCGTTATCTCCTTTAGAACTCATTTAAGGTGGATAAATGTAGGAAAAAAAACACCCCGAAGAAGTATTATCATAAAAATCACACCTATAACTCAAACAGAATGTCTTATTTCATTTTTATTGTCGGTCGGCAAAACACGGCTCACATTTGGTGTTTCACTGTAAACATTCCCCGGGAAACTTGGGACGACCAGCGTTTTTGCTGCACGTGATCGCACGAGAGAGAACATAACGTCCAAATGTATTTTATAATAGCATTAGTATTTATGGTGGCGACTCTGAAACAATCGAAAGGAATGAGCACAACACATAATCCGAAAGTGGTATGTTTTTAGGGCCGGACCAAATTTGACTAAGGGCATTATGGGAGTTTGTGTAGTCTTTCACTAAAGCTAGAGCTCTTGCCATTCATTTGCAACGTGCGTGGGTACGACCTCCACATTACAAAGACTGTATAAACGACGTTGCCGCTGTCACCACATTTTTTATACAATTTGTTTTACGTACTCGCGAAAATTACACGTCAACTCTCTAGATGTGACAGTTTAGTTCATACCAGAAGTATGGGACAATCAGAATGCCCCATGTGTACCAGTCAAACGTTAGCATGATTTTATTTTGAAGGTAGCTACACACATCCGACTTTGCCCGGCTTCCTGTGGCTACCTTATACTTACTGTTGATTAACCAGCCTGCAGGACTCCGCCGAGTTTTCTTTCGCTATAGCCACTTTTGGAGGGAAGGAATGACTTTGGACGCGGGAAATTAACACGTTGGTTTGCGGTTTACGAGCGTGCTTCCAACGAAGTTTGTCGCCATGAGAAGCAGGAGCAACTCAGGTGTGAAATTGGACAACTATGCTCGGATAGTGCAACAAACTATCCTTCAGCACCAAGTGAGTGTTAAATTATTGTAATATCACATAACAAGCTCAAACAACAAAAACGCTACTCTTACTTGTGCTGCAATGTCCGCTGAAAGTGAAGTAAACGGTTATTGGGCAATGCTTTTGTTTTAAGGAAATTTTGCACCTTCTTTTGCTCTCACATTTGTCTAAAAGGCGAACCTTTAGCCATTCATACTGGACTGATAATGCAATTCTCGTCATATGAGAAGAGGGCTCCACAAGGATTTGCATTTGCATTGGAAAAAAAGAGTAAATGCGGAAGGAGCAGCCAAGTTTTGTCCTTGCGAATTAACATTCTGACGGCACACAACAAGTTGAGTGTGACATTAGGTGGTAGCTTTGGACGCAGAAGCAACGGCTGCCTCCACAAGCACAGATGCAACAGGGTGGGAAAAAATGTCATTAATGTGAAAGGAGAACATTCAGCTTGTTTTAAACAGGAAAAGTATTTTTGTCCTTATAGATTTGATCACAGTTGTCTCACGCTTCACAGGATCCGGTTACAGGCCTTCTACCTGGCAGCAGCGACCAACCGGATGCTTGGGTCCGAGACAATGTTTACAGCATCGTGTCTGTTTGGGCCCTCAGCCTAGCTTACAGGAAGAACGCTGACAGGGACGAGGACAAGGCAAAGGCCTATGAACTGGAGCAAGTATGTGTGTTTATGTTTGAGAATGTCTTCTTTCTATGGACAACTAACCATCTTTATGCCTGTTTGCAGAGTGTAGTGAAGTTAATGAGAGGAATTCTGCAGTGCATAATGAGGCAGGTACGTCAGCATGTCTTTTTACAATGTGCAGGTAGAGGTCCTGATGAAAGCTAAAACCGCACCTTATTGTCCTCCCGCAGCTGGATAAAGTGGAGAAATTCAAGTATAGTCGCAGTACGTCCGACTCACTCCACGCCAAGTATAACACTAGGACCTGCGGCACAGTGGTTGGCGACGACCAATGGGGTCACCTGCAAGTGGATGCCACCTCGCTCTTCCTGCTCTTCCTCGCCCAGATGACAGCATCTGGTACGGATTCCTGTTGTTTTTGTCGTCCATTTTGGAATGGTGTGTTAACATACTGTGGGTTTTTGTGTGTGTGTTAGGTCTTCATATTGTCTACACCCAGGATGAAGTGGACGTTGTGCAAAACCTAATGTTCTATATTGAGGCAGCTTACAAAGTGGCAGTAAGTGGCGAGTTTAGTGTGTTTTTATATTTCAAGACACACTTGAAGTGTGCCACTGACTGTGTGTGTCCTTCCCTCTGTGACTGCTCACAGGATTATGGGATGTGGGAAAGAGGGGACAAAACCAACCAGGGAATCACTGAAATAAACGCCAGCTCCATAGGTACTGCCAAGGTAATCAACTGTGTGGTCAAGTCAAGAAGAGAGACTTTAACTTTTAGAGAGTCAGAACTGCTTCTCATGTTCAAAACTGGATTAACAATTGACCTTTAGGATGCTCTTTAAATGACCTGCACTTAGTACGTCCTTATTGGTGTCCTTTTTCCCTTACGAAGTACCACCTTATATAATAGAGCCGAGGTCACTGCAAGCGCTGTCGCTTGCCTTGTGGCTATCAGGTGGCATCGAGTTCTCTGTGTCTTACGTGAATGCACATGCTCACAAATGCACAGTGGCTAAATTAAGACATTAGGAATCAGGCTTCACAGTGGAATGTAAGTACTACTAAACAGTTGCGGTAACAGTACAGTTATTTATGGAGCAAAAAATATAGAGCAAAAAGTACCAGACAGTGTAACCTGTTTATGTCGACTCCCCCCTTCGGCTGGCCGAGTGACATTGACATTAGTGGTTGTCTACATAATTGAAATCAAAACTAACCTTTGCTTGCATTTACATGAGGCGGAGATTATATTTGATATTGTTATCTAATTGCTGCTGTGGTATTTTTGTTGTATGTCTTGACTAAAGTGACAATGAAGATTTTGTACATGAGCAAATATTTTTTCCGTTGGATAACAATCTAAAAAAAAATTTGTTAGCCACTTTGTTAGAATCCAGGTTAATACTGCCATGCTTGTATTTTGAATCTTACTTTGCCTTGAACAGGAAGTCACTGTGTGCACCTTTTAATGTCCTTATAAGCTCCTGAGCGATGATGTTGCAAATAAATACTACAACAAATGTTGACATAAACTAACCAATTTTGCATAGTAATGAACCCTTTGCCGCTAAAGTAGCTGACCATGCACTATATGTTGACATCGACTTAACCAAGCACTTGTTAGTTTTTAAGAGGAAGGACACAGTAGAATGGAACTGGATGAGTTAGTTAGTTGATGTGTATTCCGCTTAAGTGGGATCGAATGAAGCAAGTGCACTGCAATGAAAAAAGTATCCCCACATTTTATCTTCTAGGCAGCGCTGGAGGCACTGGATGACCTCAACCTTTTTGGAGCCAAAGGTGGACCTGGATCGGTGGTCCACGCTCTGGCTGACGACATCCAGCACTGCCAGGTAGTCTGCGATCAAATCCACACATTTGTACGTGTCAGCTTACCTTGTGTCATTTGTTTTCTTCCTCCAGTCCATTCTGACCTCCATGCTCCCCAGAGCATCAATTTCCAAAGAGGTGGATGCCGGCGTCCTGGCCATAATTTCCTATCCCGCGTTTGCTGTGGAGGACACGAATATCGTCAACATGACCAAGGAGGAGATCATCTCCAAGCTGCAGGTGCCCAGAGCCTACTGTATCAGGTGTGGTTTCAAGCAAGGGTCCTTTGCAAAATTGTGTGTCTCTTTAGGGTCGCTATGGCTGTTGCAGGTTCCTCCGAGATGGACACAAAACTCCGAAAGAGGTCAGTGACGTCAGAGGGAAAGCTAGATTGGAATCTATGGCGTTAGTGCCACTTATTTTTTGTCACACTCAGGATCCCAATCGACTGTATTACGAGTCCGCTGAGCTGAAGTTGTTTGAAAATATTGAGTGTGAGTGGCCCCTCTTCTGGACCTACCTCATCCTGGATGGAATTTTCATCAATAGCCCAGAGCAGGTAAGAATTTGTATATCAGTTAGTCTGCGTTTACACCTGCCATTCTGGTGGTCATTCTTGCAGGTGCAGGAGTATCAGGAGGCTCTGGAGGGCATTCTTATAAAGCAGAAAGATGGAATACGACTGCTACCAGAGCTCTACAGTGTGCCACCAGATAAGGTCACTTTTGGAAACCAATTTCAGTAAATAATTTTCGGTCATAATTATTTCAACACGTTTTCAAACAGGTCCAGGAAGAGTACATGAATCCTCACACAGTGGAGAGGATTCCTATGGGAAAGTGTCCCCTGAAGTGGGGACAGTCTCTGTATACCCTGGGAAAGCTTCTGTCTGAGGTGATAGTCATTGTATATTATTTACTTTGACCGTAATTCGATTTGGACACCACTGTGATTTTTTTTTTCGCCCAGGGTTTTCTTGCCCCTGGAGAGATTGACCCTCTGAACCGCCGCTTCTCCACCATCCCCAAGCCAGATGTGGTGGTGCAAGGTGAGCGCCTGGCATGGAGGAAGTGCATAGCCCACATATTGTGACATAATATCCCATCCTCGCAGTGTCTGTTCTGGCCGAGACAGAGGAGATCAAAGAGCTGCTGTCAAAGAATGGCATCAATGTGGAAACAGTGGCCGACATTCACCCCATCCATGTGCAGCCCTCAAGGGTGCTTAGCCACATCTACGCTCGACTCGGTAACCTGGCCAAAAGTCGTCTTGAAAAAGTATGAAAACAGAACAACTAGACTGAGTTGGTCTTTTACAGGTCGGAACCCGAGGCTCGGTTTGACAGGACGGCCCTACCGGAGGATCGGCGTTTTGGGAACCTCCAAGTTCTACCTAATTAGGAACACAATCTTCTCATTCACCCCTCAGGTGTGTTATGTCATCAAGAGTCATGTGTTGTTCCTAGAGAAATTAAGTAATAGGCCATCCCATTGTTTCACAGTTCTTGGACCACCAGCAGTTCTACCTGGCCTTAGACAACAAAATGATTGTGGAGATGCTGAGAACGGAAATTTCCTACCTGTCGTCCAGATGGAGGATGACGGGAAGGCCCACTGTCACATTCCCCATCTCGCAGACGATGCTGAGTCAGTGGACTGAGATGCTCACTCACGTTTTTTGATCATACAGTGCCTCACTGTTTTTAGTATCGTCTTTTGCCTTCAGCTGAAGATCACACGGATCTGGACGCTGCTGTGTTGGCAACGCTGAAGAAGCTACAAGATGGCTACTACGGAGGAGCGAGGTGGGTTTACATTCACAAATAACAAAAAAAAAACAATTATACAGTGGAACCTAGGGATACGGCTGCCCCGGAATACGATAAATCCAGGATACGAAAACACCTTTCTGATTTGTTTTGCTTCAGCTTACAAAAATTAATTTGCTTTCACGAAAGTTTGTCGATCTTACCAAAACTTGTTTTTTTCTTAATTTTCCTGATTTACCGTATTTTAAGGCGCATGCTAAAACATACGGCCTACAAAAAAGGCAACTGAAGCAAAAGATTGAGTTTAGTTAAACTTTATTCTACTATTTAACAATACACTCACTGTATTTTTCAACCACTCTTCTCCCACAAATTCATCTTCTGCATCTGACATGAACAGCTGAGCAATTTCGCCATCAAACCTGCCGGGTTCCTTGTCATTGTCGGCCATCAGTTTTGTTGTCCGTCGGCTGTTCAGCAATGATGCCGGCTTTTGTGAAAGCTCGGACAAGAGTTAAAGCAGAAACCTTAACCCAGGCATCCGCAATACATTTACATATGGTGGTGCAACTCTTCAGGCGCTTGGCAAAAATGTTGTTTTGCAGCATACGGGTAGTATACCTACTGGAGGTAAGTGTACGTACGCTACGTATGACGTAATGTTCTGTGATTGGTTTATCACTGCCAGTTTACATGCTGTACTGCACTTTGCAGCGTATTACAGGTAAGAAATTTTAGAATTTTAATTAACACATTGCATTTGTATTACAATACTCAATATTTATACAGTATTAAATGTGAGGAACAGTGGTTTTTTTCCATTGTAAGAGGGGTCTTCGGGGTCAGTGGAACGAATTAGCCAATGTACATGTTAAATGTTGTTTGGAATACAAAAAAAATCGGCTTACAAAAATCCTTTTGGAAGGAATTAATTTCATATCCACTGTACTCATTTTTTGTAATGCAAATGTCCTTGATTCAAAATATAAATTAATCACTTAATCTTATTTGTGTGGACTATGGAGGACAGAAGGGTCCTTTGGGCTTTAGTAATTGTACATTTGCCTATTTTCAGACCCTGTATGTTAGTTCTCATCTTAGCAAAGACTAAATAAGAGGGCAAAGGTAAAACCAGAGGTGCAAAGGCTAAATGGGAAGCCCTTGATGAGTATGAGAGACTAGACAGTAAGGAATGAGAAAAGGGCCTGTACAGATTGGCAAAGAAGATAGATCGAGGTAGGAAGGGTGTGAAGCAGGTTAGGGTGATTCAGGACAGATATAGTAATGTGAGGATAGAGTGAGGGGAACAATGGGAAGAATAATAACTGAAGATTGCAGAAAATAATAAAGAAAAGGGTGGAAGTTTGTCATCTGCAATGAGAGTAGAGAGCAGGTGGAAGAAAACCCGCAGGGGTAGGGGAATGAGCTGGAGAGGAGCAGAACAAATATCGGTCAAAGCAAGACCGAATGCATGCGTGTCAATGAAAGAGTACCTGGTTGAAGTGTGGGAATGCAAAGAGTAGGAAGGTGGAGGAATTTAAGTACTTAGGGAGTACTTAGGGTCAACCATTCAGTGCAATGGGGATTGTGGGAAAACAGGTGAAGAAGCGAGTGCAGGCAAGGTGGAGTGGGTGGAGAAGAATATCAGGAGTCTTTTGTGACAAAAGAGTATTAGCAAAAGTGAAGGGAAGGTTTTACAGAACTGGAGTATCCAAAGACTGAAGACAAAAGCTCTGACCAACAGACAGGGGACAAAGCTGAATATGCTTAGATTTTTGTTGGGAGTGAGGAGGATGGACAGGATTATAAACAAGCAGATCAGAGGTATAGTCCAAGTTAGATGTCTGGGAGACAAGCTCAGAAAGGCTTGACTCAGATGGTTTGGCCATGTGTGAAGGAGGGTGTGTGAATATTTTGGTAAAATGATGCTGGAGATGTCGGGGAGAAGGAGACGGGGAAGACCAAATAGGAGGTTTCTAGATACGGTTAGAGAGGACAAGCAGGTGGATGCAGAGGAAGATGCAAAGAACAGGGCAAGAACACACGACCCCTAATGGGACAAACAGAAAGTAGAAGAACATGAAGATGTTGTTTAAAACCCAAATAGACAATTCATTGGTGTTCATTGTAGTAAAAATTGCTATTACACTTTTTCCCGGGTGTTCCTTCTTCAGGATCCAGACAGGGAAGCTGTCCGAGTTCTTGACTACCTCCTGTTTCGCTCACCTCAGCTTTTTGGATGGTAAGGCCTCGGGCAGCATGGGCCATGACGAGGAGAATAATGGTGATGATGATGCAAGTGACATCGAGGGATACGTGCATGAGTTGCGCAATGACGATGGTAAGGAAACGACAGAGGATGGATGGATGATGGGTAGCTTCTGTGTTCTTTTAACCGTATTATTCCCCCTCCATTATGAAGTTATGAACAAACTTGATCACTTACCTCCAGCTCCACCCTGGCCCCATCCTCTCTCAGCCAGCATGACGATAGCAGCAGAAGAACTTTTAATTACATCATCATTTGTATGGGAAGGTCTTGGCCAGAATATTAGTGGTGCTCCGATTGTTATGGGCCAATTTCCATGAAAAAGTACATGATTGCCTTTCAGTGCTGATCACAAAAACCGTTAGCAGTAAGTGTTCCCCTACCCCTTTCTTTCATACTGTGGGCTGTGGCGTGTGGTGGCAAGCCCAAGCTAACATGCCTGCCGTGACGCGCTTGTATGCAGTATGTGCGAGTAATGCAAATTTAGTATTCTCCAACACATTCAACATAAAAATATCTTACAGGGGGAGCAAGTAAAAAAGCTTCAAAATAACAAATTGAACAGTAACAGTAAAGCGGAAGCCGAGTCTAGTTGCCAAGCCTTTCTTAGTGGAAGACACTAGGACCCCCGCTAGGTGTTAACTGGAAGGAAATATTTCACAGAGCCAGCTAGAGCTTCTGGCATTATATACTGTATGTTTTCTTAAAAAGTAAAAAAAAATATGCCAATAGCACTCAAATAAATTAAAAATGTACAGTTACTCCTTGGATATCAGCAGAGATTGGCTCATGGATGATTGGTATCGGAAATGACTGCATAAAACCCCAATCGGAGCACCCCTATAGAAAATGTTTTGCATGGTTTGCTAAGAGTAACTATTGCATCGCTTTTATAGGCAACATGGCTTGGCTTTGAACGATGTCACAAAGGCTGTTACTGTACTGCATAGCAGATGATGGGTGAAAAAAGTGACAAAATGGAGTTGTCAACAATAAATCCTGCCCGCAGAGGCTGATGACCTCGCCCAGTACCTTGACCACCTTTTGGCCCATGCGGCTCCCAAGAAGCCCAAACTGCAGGCGGGTGGGATGGGGAAGTTCAAGGCTGCGGCCACCAAAACAAAAGAGATGGTGACCCTGATGAACAAAGCCCAGGACCTCAATGTGCAAGGTGGGCTCAGCTGTCATCAGGATTTAGGTTAGAATCCCTACATTATCCTAAACAGGCTTTTCTCTTTCCAGAAGTCAATATGTACCTGCCCAATAAGCTGTTTCGCTCCCGTCAGCCATCACTCAATCTGAATCTTCCGGATTCTTCGGCACCACTAGAGACACAGGTGGTGATTTATTGAGTTGTGAGTCCACCAACAGAAAAACAACAATTGTACATTTTGACATCCCTCATCCTGTGATGTCAGGTCCCGGAGGTGACGATGACCCCTCAAAGTGGTGTGCCTCGGGATGCCAGCGGCGCCATCGAATACGATGGCTTGGCACAACTCCTCAAAGACACACACAGTCTGCAGGACCAAGCTGACATCCTCTACATCCTCTTCAAGGACAAGTGAGATTCTCTCCTTTTCACGTCATACATGAACTGACAAGGTTCTTACTTAAAAACTTCAAACACAGGGGAATGGAGTGGGACACTCGTCTGCACGGCAAAGGCCCAACGGTGCGATTGTTGCTCACTGACTTATATGAGAAGGCAGGTGAGCTGAAAGACTGGGGGCTTATCAGAATGATTTCTGGCATGCTGAGGAAGAAGGTGGAGGAGCTGGACTCAGTAAGGAACGCAGAGATTGGAATTTATACTTATGTCATAAACGTATTTTTTCAATGTGGCATCAAGAACCCAGCAGTTATTATTTGATTGGTTGTGATCTCTTCCCAGGCCTGCTCTGACTTGCTGGCCCATCAGAAGCACCTGACTGTGGGTCTTCCCCCTGAGCCCCGAGAGAAGACAATCACCGCTCCCATCCCACCAGACCAGCTGGCAGACCTCATCGATGAGGCCAGCGACAACAACATCAGTGTGGCTATACTCACCCAGGTGAGCCGCATCACCCCTACTCTCCATCGCCGCTACTTTTATCCTGATTCCTACTCCTCAGGAGATCATGGTGTACCTGGCGATGAGCATCAGGACACAGCCTGACCTGTTCAGTGAGATGTTCCGGCTCCGCATCGGGCTCATCATCCAGGTCATGACCACTGAGCTTGCCCAGTCGCTGAACTGCTCTGGTAAATGCCACAGGAAACCTTTGTTTGGAAAAATCTGGGCTCTTTCAGTGAAATATGTTTCCCTTTAGGCGAAGAAGCCACTGAGAGCCTGATGAGTCTGAGCCCCTCAGAGCTGAAGAACCTCCTCCACCACATCCTGAGCGGCAAGGAGTTTGGTGTGCAGCGCAGCGGTTTGTCCACCCATACAATTCCACCTTGTTTTTTGTTGCTAGGTCATCACCACACAACTCATTTGCTATTTGTGTCCTCCGCAGTCCGAGACACGGAGGCTGGCGTCAGTCCCGCCATCTCCATCCATCACCTTGGCAACGTGGGTGCCACCAAGAGCGAGAGGGCCGGAATCAGCAAGCTTAAGAGTGACATGAAAATGGTAGGCAGCAAACCTCCTTGCCAGTTTCAGCGTTTTTTAGCAGCAGCATCCTTTGACCTATTGATCAAAGCACTGACTTTTTGGAATAAACGGCAAAAAATTGAGGATTTTCCCGCAAAGTACTTTCCTCAGTCATTTAATTGGCCGATGGCCTAACAGTTGGGATGAAAGCACTGTGGTCTTTTTTCCAGCTGGAGCACAGGATGTCTCTGACGGGACCCAGTAAGGTGACAAAGCCATGCCTGGGTGCTAATTCGCCGTCTTTAATTGGGGGTGGTGGGGGACATTGGGGGCATGGGGTATCGATGAAGTAAATCTGTTGAGTTCATTTATCATTCTTAAGTTCTTAACTGGAAAGTGATTTTGTGTTCTAAAGCATTTTGTGTTGTAATCGGCATGCTTCATTCATGTTGTTGTGTTGTAGGTGGAGCACAGGTCCTCCTTGACCGACTCTTTTCAGGTGACGTCCCCTAATGAACGAGGAGAGGAGAGGCGTTTAATTTAATGACGATGTTTTTATCATAACATAAGAGGTTTAATGACGGATTAATATAATAACGTCCAACTTTTCAGACTTATTTATATGTTTCAATTGTTGTACTCTGTGTTTTACATGCTGTGGAAGTGCCATATCATTAGGGTGATATGTTTTTGAGTAATTCATCTTTCGAACTATCAGGTCTCAATTTGAGGCAGTCCTTGTATGACAAGTCTGGCGACCGCTGCTCATTACCTTTGCTTACCATCAAAAATGTTTTTTCAGATGTAGGAATTGTGTACTAGTGATCCTCAGTTTACGAACTTACTCCCAGAAATTGATTAAAAATGATGACTAGCATGTTGGTTAGCATGTTGGCCACACAGTCAGGAGATCTGGAAGATCTGCGTTTGAATCTCCATTGGGCATCTATGTGTGGAGTTTGCATGTTCTCCTCCTCCTTTTTTTTCCGGGTACTCCGGTTTCCTCCCACATCTCAAAACATAAATGTTAGGTTAATTGGGGAAAGTTGTCAATAGGTACTGTCTGATGGTAGTTTGTCTATATGTGCCATGCAATTGACTGGCGACCAGTCCAGAGGGTACCCCGAAGTCAGCTGTGATAGGCCCCTGATGTACTAATGAGGATAAGCGGCATAAAAAATGGGTGGACTAAATTTGGTCCGTAAATTGGAGAATTGCTGAAGAACGAGTTGCATAGCGTAAAGAATACCGTGTTTGCATGCAGCTACAGTAAAGAAGGAAAACATTGGTTATTAGGTTTTTGCACTTGCAAATGAGAGTTTACCATAGAAGGAAAGACTTCACTATGAAATGGAAAATGAACATCAGAAAAAAACTCGAGAGGAGAAACACCCACCCAATATTGGCCGCTCCGTTTGGTCTCAACTGTGCGACTTTTGCCAACATCCTTTAAGGTAAAAATGATTGAATGCTAATCAACCCCAAAAATGTTATGTTTTCTCTTTTAATATTTTTAGAAAGTAGGCCAACCAAGGTAAGCCAACCACAGGGATGAACTAAGGAGTTATTTTATTTACAATAACTGTTTCAACAACATCCAATTTTTCTTTATTGGTTGGTTAGAACCATCAGCACGGAACTGGTTGTGGGTGCCATATGTCTTAGTAGATTGGAGCAATGGTGGGGTGCTGGAGCCAACCCTTGACCCCTGACCAATGGCAAAAGAGTAAAGTTAAAAAGCAAAAGGAGTAGGTTGTGGAATTTGAGCGTTTTGGCCAAGACAAGAAGAAACCACAGGGCAAATCTCCTGTGCACAATTTGCGATTTAGGGAGTATTTAAATTTTTTTTAAAACCTACCATTGTGCCCCACTGGAATCCAATATCATCTCCACAGCACCTAAAATGAGCAGGATAGTGCTCCTTTAAGCATGAAATCATGGATGTGTTCTGACTTTTCCAGTCCTAAAAAGTGTTTCTTCTCTCCTAGCCTGAGCAGAGTGTGACATCCCCACGCAAGGTGGTAAAAGCTCAACATCAGTGTTCAATTCCAGCATTACCTCTCTGCTTGCTCCAATCACCTTCAGACACTTTAGTTTGTTTGCTTTTGTTGTCCCGATTTTTCTCAGACGTCCTTAATTGTATTGCTTCTGGCTGTCTTTTGCCTCCAGTATGATCTGCCACTGGTTTCATGTTGCTCCCTGCATATTGTCCTTATGTCGCCTCTCAGAGCCTCCGATCTCATTCGCTGGACATCGACAACATCGAGTCAGGGGTAACGTTTTTTTGGTTTCTTCGATAGCTCTGTGTTGCCATGGCACGACTTTTTTTTTAACCATGACTTGGAGGGAATGTCAAGTTTCTTAGCAGCTCGTTCATCTTTCTTTCCCACCTCAGAGGTACAGACTTCCCTCCATTGAGTCGCTGGACATTCCGGAGGGCATCTCGATGGCGAAGGACACTAGACATGGACAGTGGCTGCGCAGGAGGCGCCTGGATGGCTCCCTCAACCGAGTACCTGTCGGCTTCTACCAGAAGGTCTGGAAAATCCTGCAGAAAGTGAGTAGGCATGCTGTCATTTATCTTTCAAGCATAAATTTATAATTTAACATTTGATTTTAGGACTAAATAAATCATTTTGAATATTTTAATTGTATATGTACAGTAGAGTAGATCGGTGAAGAGGTAGCTGAGCCGGGGCACAGCTCTCAATTTACTGGTCAGTATTTCTACACTCACCTATGGTCATTAACTAGTGATGGAGAAGACAAGATTGGGGGTACAAGCGGCCAAAATGAGATTATTTTGAAGGGTGGCAAGGCTTTCCCTTAGAAATAGGGTCAAGAGCACTGTAACTCGGGAGATACTCTTGAGTAAAGCCCCTAACAGACAAGGTGGCTCAGACATCTGGTCAGGATGCCGCCCAGACGCCTCCTGTATTTATAGGGCACGCCTGACTGGCTACGGCCTTAGGGAAGACCCGGGACATGTTGGAGAGACAATGTCTGTCAACTGGCCTGGAAACCTCAGCGTCTGCTGGGAGGAGCGACCTGAGACGACCTTAGAAAAGCATAAGAAGATGGATGGACGTTTTAATTTTATGTTTTTTATTAAACACAATTTGAATGTTATCATCCACATAAATATAGGTAAATGTAAAAAAACAAAAACTAAATTATATTAATCATATTCTTTAAAAAATAGTTTTTTTCCCCCCAATCAAATAATTACCCGTTAAACACAATATTAGTATAATGTAGCCGCAACGAGGCACAAGCCAGTGTCTTATTGTGCCCGGATAAATACAGAGGGTTGTGTCAGGAAGGGCATCCGACGTAAAACTTTGCCAAACCAGAACATGCGAATCAAACAAATGACTTCCATACGGGATCAGACGTGGCCCGGGTTAACGCCAGCCACCGGTGCTGTTCACCGACAGGGTGCCGGTGGAAACTGGATTACTGTTAATCGAAGAAGGAGAAGAGGAAGGTGTGTCTGTAGGAGGTGAGAGAAGAGGAATGCTAAGAGTCTAGAACTAAGAGTAGGAACTTTGAATGTTGGAACTATGACAGAAAAAGGTAGAGAATTAGTTGACATGATGCAGAGGAGGAATGTAGACATATTGTGTGTCCAGGAGACCAGGTGGAAAGGTAGCAAGGCTAGAAGCTTCGGAGCAGGGTTCAAGCTGTTCTATCCTGGGATAGATAGGAAGAGAAATGGAGTAGGGGTGATTTTGAAGGAGGGGTTTGCTAGCAATGTCCTGGAGGTAAAAGAGTGTCAGAGTGATGAGCCTGAAGCTAGAAATCGAAGGTGTGATGTTAAATGTTGTTAGTGGGTATGCTCTACAGGTAGGATGTAAGAAGGAGGAGAAAGAAAAATTCTGGCCAGACCTTGATGAAGTGATGCAGAACATCCCCGTTTGAAGGACAAATGGTGGTCGGCTTTGCAAAAATGATGGAAATGGCTTTAGTGAATACTTTCTTCCAGAATAGACACGAACATTGGGTGAATTATAGGAGTGGAGGTAGGAGCACACAGGTAGACTACATCTTGTGTAGAAGGTGTAACCTGAAGGAGATAAGTGACTGCAAAGCAGTGATAGGTGAGAGTGTAGCCAGACAGCATAGGATGGTGGTGTGTAGGATGACTTTAGTGGTGAGGAAGATTAAGAGGGTAAAGGCAGAGGAGAGGACGAAATGGTGGAAGCTGAAAAAGTAGGAGTGTTGTGTGACTTTTAGGAAGGAGTTGAAAAAGGCTCTGGGTGGCCAGGAAGTCCTTCCAGATGACTGGACAACTACAGCTACTGTGATCAGGGAGACAGGTAGGAGAGTACTTGGTGTGTCATCTGGAAGGAAAGTAGATTTGAAGACTTGGTGGTGGAATGAGGAGATGCGGGAGTGTATACAGAGTAAAAGGTTAGCTAAAAAAAAGTGGGACACTGAGAGGACTGAAGAGACCAGACAGGAGTACAGGGAGATGCAGGGTAAGGTGAAAGTAAAGGTGGCAAAGGCCAAACAAGGGGCTTATGATGACTTGTATGCTAGGTTGGACAGCAAGGAGGGAGAGAATGATCTATACAGGTTGGCAAGGCAGAGGGACAGAGATGGGAAGGACGTGCAGCAGGTTAGGGTGATAAAGGATAAGGATGGAAGGGTATTGGCAGGTGCCAGTAGTGTCATGGGAAGATGGAAAGAATACTTTGAAGAATTGATAAATGAGGAAAATGAGAGAGAACGACGAGTAGAAGAGGTGACTGTTGTGGACCAGGAAGTAGCACAGATTAGTAAGGAAGAAGTGAGGAAAGCACTGAAGCGGATGAAGAATGGAAAGGCACTCGGTTCTGATGATATACCTCGGAGGTATGGAAGTGTCTAGGAGCGGTGGTAGTAGAGTTCCTGATTGGGTTGTTTAGCAGGATCTTAGATAATGAGAAGATGCCTGAGGAATGGAGAAGTGTGCTGGTGCTCCTTTTTAAGACCAAGGGAGATGTGCAGAATTGTGGCTACTACAGATATATAAAGCTGATGAGCCATACAATGAAGTTATGGGAAAGAGTAGTTGAAGCTAGACTAAGGGCAAACGTGAGCATTTGTGAGCAGCAGTACGGTTTTATGCCAAAAAAGAGTACAACAGATGCAGTATTTGCTTTGAGGATTTTGATTGAGAAGTACAGTGAAGGTCAAAGGGAGATGCATTGGGTTTTTGTAGATCTGGAGAAAGCTTATGAAAGCTTCTGTGCCCAGAGAGGAACTGGGGTATTGTATGTGAGAGCAGTGCAGGACATATACGAGGACTGTAAGACAGTAGTGAGGTGTGCTGCAGGTGTGACAGGGGAGTTCCAAGTGAAGGTGGGACTCCATCAGGGATCAGCTCTGAGCCCCTTCTTGTTTGCTTTGGTGATGGACAGGCTGACGGACGAGGTTAGACAGGAATCTCCATGGACTATGATGTTTGCAGATGACATTGTGATATGTAGTGAGAGCAGGGAACAGGGGGAGGAGAAGCTTAAGGGGTGGAGGTTTGCCCTGGAAAGGAGAGGAATGAAGGTCAGCCGCAGCAAGACGGAGTACATGTGTGTAAATGAGAGGGACTCAAGTGGAAGAGTGAGGTTACAGGGAGAAGAGATAAAGAAGGTGGAGGATTTTAAGTACTTAGGGTCAACAGTCCAGAGCAATGGAGAGTGTGGAAAAGAGGTGAAGAAGCGTGTGCAGGCAGGCTGGAATGGGTGGAGAAAAGTGTCGGGTGTGATGTGTGATAGAAGAGTTTCAGCTAAAATGAAAGGAAAGGTGTACAAAACTGTGGTGAGACCAGCGATGTTGTTTGGTTTAGAGACAGTGCCGCTGAGGAAAAGACAGGAGGCAGAGCTGGAGGTAGCAGAGATGAAGATGCTGAGGTTCTCTTTGGGTGTGACCAGGATGGACAGGATCAGGAATGAGCACATCAGAGGGACAGCACATGTTAGAGGTTTTGGAGATAAAGTCAGAGAGGCCAGACTGAGATGGTTCGGACATGTCCAGAGGAGAGATAGTGAATATGTTGGTAGAAGGATGCTGAGTTTTGAATTGCCAGGCAGGAGGCCTAGAGGAAGACCAAAGAGGAGGTTTATGGATGTAGTGAAAGAGGACATGAAGGTAGTTGGCGCAAGAGAAGAGGATACAGAAGACAAGGTAGATGGAGGCAATTGATTTGCTGTGGCGACCCCTGAAGGGATACGACGAAAGGAAAAGAAGAAACACAATATTAATATAATCATGCATATATATTCACAAATGTATATTTAAAAAATATTTGCATAATGCAAAAATGGCTGCCTTTTCATTTCCAATACCCTCTTTTGTTTAAATAACCGTTAAACGTTGTCTTGTTGTCTTCCAGTGTCACGGCCTGTCCATCGAGGGCTTTGTCCTTCCTTCATCCACAACCAGAGAGGTCTTGACTTGTTACTATTTCGTCATTTTTGGGGGGGTCACTTGGGGGTGTGGTTGGGGGGGGGGTGAGAACCAAGGTTTGAGTGCCTCTTTGCCTGCCCCCAGATGACCCCCAGCGAGATCAAGTTTTCCGTCAATGTGGAGACGGTGCTGAACCGCGTACCACAGCCCGAGTACCGCCAGCTGCTGGTGGAGGCCATCTTGGTACTCACCATGCTGGCCGACGTCGACATCCCCAGCATTGGCTCCATCATCCACGTTGAGAAGATCGTGCATCTAGCCAACGACATGTTCTGCAAGGACCAGGTTAGAAGCCTCACCCCCTGCTCTGCATCATCCTCGCTCATCCTCCTTTGTCGTCCTCTGTCTGTTCATCTACCCTTCAGATGGACCTTGGAGCTGAGGAGCACATCCTTGAGCGCGACCTGTCCACCGGCGTGTGCAGACTGCTGTATGACAGTGCCCCGAGTGGCCGCTTTGGGAGCATGACCTACCTCACCAAGGCGGTGGCAGCATACGTGCAGGACTTCCTGCCCAGCGGCTCGTGTGCCGTGCAGTGAGTTTAAGAAATGTACTTAAAAATATGTTCTTGTTCTTATGACCTTCTTACGGCTACACTGGTGCCCTTATCTAGTGACACATCTGGTGCTAACACTTCACCGCTTGAAATCACATGCTGAAAGATGGTCAAACACTGATTTAGTATATTGTTTTATTTATTTTACACTTTGTAAATGAGTGGCCTAATCTGTGTGTCATTTGTTTAATTTTAATGATTAATTAATCTTTAAAGAGAGTTTTTACTGTTGTGTGTGTGAAGTGATGGAAGCATGATTTTGTTATTCTGATATTAAATGATATTAATTATAGGAAGTTGAGTGTAGTATAGTAAACATATATTTTTCAAGGTTACTAAATGCAATGTTTTTTTTCCATATATACTCAACAAAAATATAAAACACAGAAGGCTTTGTTTTTGCTCCCATTTTTCAAAAAATATTGCTCACAAATCTGTCTTAATATATGTTAGTGAACATTCATAATTCATCCACTTCACACGTGTGGCATACCAACATGCTGATTAGACAGCATCATAATCTGAAAACCAGTCAGTATCTGCTGTGACTGCCATTTGTCTCAAATACTGTATGTGACGACCCAGAGCATCCCAAAAATACTCAGTGGGTGACACCTCCGGTGAGTATGCTGGCCATGCACGTACTGGGATGTTCTCAGCTTCCAGGAATAGTGTACATATCCTTGCAACATGGGGCCGTGCATTATCATGCAGCAACATGAGGACAATTAGCACAACATGTTACAGTATGATAATGCACAGCCCCGTGTTGCAAGCATACAGGTTAACTGTACATTTTGGAGTGGGCTTTTATTGTGGCCAACCTAAGAGGCCGGTTTGAACAATTTTTTTGAGATAGGCCTTTTGTGTTCAAAGAAAAAGTTATCTTTTGTGTTTAGCTCATGAAAAATGGGAGCACAAATAAACGTGTTTATATTTCTGTCGAGTTTGACTGTGACTTGGCACTAGAAGAGATTGTTTATTTGTTAAAATATAGGCATATTGTTGTGATTCAACTCTGAACAAGCAATAAAATGAAGTATTTTGGCAAACATAATTGGCAATTTGAGCATTTTTTACCATTTGATGTCCACTGCTACTTTCTTATTTACCTGCGGGCACATTCTAAAAATACAACTAAGAAAGAAAACCCCACAAGAAAAATAGCAAAAAGGTAACAAAGAGTTGATATGTTGACACTAATGATAATAATAAAAATAATATGCTTTGTCCTCTATAACAAAACTGAAATGCTGGCTGTTTTCTCTTAAACTTTCTTTTACACGATTAAAAAATAATGTATACAGTTGTCTGTTGCTACATCGCAGTTCAAAGATCGGTCTTTCTTATTGTGTTTTAAAAAAAATGAGTCAAATGATTGCTGTTTCGTGGTTCACTGTGGTCCATTATTCGTCATAAATATTAAAAGACAAGTCATGTTGTATTCGGGTCGCTAAGCAAGTACCTTACATTACATTACCTTAACTAGCACTGTGTGGAGTCAGCCATGATCTGACGCTACATACTGAAAAAAGTTATCCTCACATACCGTGTGGCAATGGTACGTTTTTGGATTTTTACTTTGTTTTTCTCTCCCACCCAGTTTCAAATTATTTCTTAAGATTAGAATAAATAAATTGGAGGCTAACTTGTTTCCCCAGTTGGTACTTTGCTAATGCTTAAAGCGTAAGCTGTCTGAACAGAGATCCCAAAGCCAGCTGCTAAAACAAGGAACTTTCCCAATGCAGGCAATAATGCGTTCCAATAGGATGTCTAGACATGTGGTTATGTTGGAGAGAATTAACAACAAAAACAATTGTATGTCCGGAATGGCAATTGTTATGGCAGGCTGAATTGTCGGTGGGAGTGAAAGTGGTGGAATTGCATGTGTGAGCGGTAAAAACCGCGTAACCTCCCGTCACACTTATTCCATGCATTATCGCTTCCACACCTTTATACGCCACGCCTCCATTCAGACGCCAATGGCCAACCAATAACAACGCTCCTCGGTTACCCCAAAACAAAACAAATGAACTAAAGACCATTCATTCATTCATCCATCTGTTTTCTATACCGCTTATGCTCATTAGGGTAGCGGGTATGCTGGAGCCTATCCCAGGTGACTTTGGGCGGGAGGCGGGGTACACCCTGGACTGGTCGAACTAAAGACCAACAAAGCATAAATGGCTCCTACAGGCAACATCTGTTGATGTAGACAATCTACAACAACAAACACTACATGATGAAAGCCTTCAAACTATCCTATGTGAAGTTGAAGCCATCCTCAACGAACGACCTATCACAAAGTTCTCAGAAGAATAAATTGGAATGATTTGGAAGCTCTCACCCCGAATCAAATTCTGTTGCTCAAAGGAAATGTTATTCTTACTCCTGGTGCTTTTCAAGACAGTGACCTCTACATCAAAAAAGTTGGAGGCAGCTTTAAGACCTCTCAGACCAGTTCTGGAAAAGATGATCATACTTGCCCTTGCTGCAAGACAGAAGTGGTCCAAACCTCAGAGCAGCTTTGCAGTTGGTGACATTGTGGTGGTTATGGATCATAGTGCTCCTCATGGCTCCTGGATTCTGGGAAAGATTACAAGTACTTACCCAGATTAAGATGGACTTGAGAGTGCGGTACAACTGCAGACAAAGACTGGACAACTTGAAAAACCTATTCCAAGATCTTTTTACTACAAGAAGCCATTTGAGGAGAAGGAAATTATTTCCTGCATTGATCTAGATGCTCTCAGGCTCCTTTTTTTGTTTGAAGTTAAATTGTTCTGTGTACAATGCGATGAGGTGTGTGTCTGGACCCCCAGACGCAGAGGCGAAGAAGCAGGTGAGTTTTAACAGTCTTTAATGAGAAAAGGCAACAAAAGGCAATGGTGGAAAAACTGCAGCATGAATGAAACCGAATAACCTGGCGGAGACAGGAAGCTGCTGGAGACGCTTGGAGTGGTTTGCAGAGGATTCAGCTCAAGAGACGCAGACTTGGGTATGTTGTAGTATAATCCGGCATTTCGCAGAAGACAGCACTCATCCCAAGTAGAGGGCCTGATTAGAGACAGGTGGGTCCAGCAGCTCCGCCTGTAGCCGGCCGAGAAGGATCTGGAAAGATTACACAAGGAGAAGGCAGAAAAACTAAAGCAGCGTTACTGCCTGGATTCCCAGGACCATCCTGCATGTTCCCCTGATTTAAATCCCATAGAGAACATTTGGGGATGGATGGCAAGGGAAGTCTATAAAAAATGGCCATCAGTTCCAGACAGTTGATGCCATTCGTGAAGCCATCTTCACCACTTGGAGCAATCTTCCCGCTAGCTTCCATGAAAAACTCGCATTAAGTAGGCCCAAACCAATTTCTGAAGTGATTAACAAGAACGGTGGAGCTACTCATTACAGAGTCCTACTGAGAACATTTTTTGTTCTGGTTTGGAGAGTTATCAGTCATTTTTTGAGCGATGGTCCTAAACTTCTGATCAGCTGATAAACAGCCTATTTCAATTTAATTGTTGTTTTCAAATAAATTACTTTTTGTCACACACACCCTTCTTTCTTTTGCATATTGTAGCTCTACTTAAAACCTTATTAAGATCCAAATGTGCAAAAGGTCAGTTCTAGCAATTTTTTAAAAAGATTTTGATCAGGTCTGTATAATAATATACAATGAATACAAAGATATGAACTGTATATGTATAAATTTGGCATTTGATAGACTATAATTTAAGTAATCATCATCATCACAGACTTGTCATGAATTCAACGAATCACCCGGAGAAACAAATTACCTTTTAGCTACATTGTGTGGGAGACGACAAACAATATACGCTTTGTCTTGTCCACTGTCCTGTTTATTTTACAACTACAAATGTTATAAATCTCCAACATTTTTTATGACACATTTTATGTCTTTGTTTTTGGAAAACCAAAAAAAGACAAGTCTGGTCTTTTGGACCATCCAGTAGAGCAATTAATTGCTGAGCAGTGTGCAGGGGACATGTTTACAAGGCATTGTTTCTGGATTCTGCTCACCAGCGTGGCAGCCAAACCCTTCACAGGGCGTACTACAGAAGTCGATGTTGAGTTGACATTCCTATTTAAGTCTTGTGTCCTTACAGCATAATAATTACTTGATGTATCAATAAATAACAGGAGTGCAAAGGTGATTATAGGGGTGTTATTTTATGTCTACAGGCCTGTACTAATGTAAAAATGTATCTGGAAAGTCAAACAGGTATTCTATTCTCTAACTGCAAAAATAAGCACTTTTATTTAAATTTAATCCAATATCGCGGAAATTCATTTATCAGGTCTGGAACCAGTTAACCGTTACGAACTAGGGATGACTTATTGTTTGTTGCGTTAAATAAGTCAGGGTAAATAAATCAATCACAATAGGTGTAATGACAGAAGTGGCCAGCAGATGACATCAGTTAGGTTTGTAAAGTCATTGTACAGCTAACAAATTAAAAGGGTGAGTTTCAACGTTTTCTCTTTTTTAAAACATTTTTTGTATTATTTTTTCTCCACACTGAAGCCTTAACGAGAATCAGGTTGGTGGTACATTAATATGTTTATACATTTACACACGTGGACAAAATTGTTGGTAAACTATGGTTAATGAAAGAAAAACTCACAATGGTCATAGAAATAACTTGAATCGGACAAAAGTTATAATAAATAAACATTCTTTGAAATGTAACCAATGAAAGTCATTGGTTGTGTGTTTTGGGTCATTGTCCTGTTGGAAGACCCATGACCTGCGACTGAGACCAAGATTTCTGACACTGGCCAGCACATTTTTCTCTAGAATCCCTTGATAGTTTTGAGATTTCATTGTACCCTGCACAGATTCATGACACCATGTGCCAGATACAGCAAAGCAGCCCTAGAACACAACAGAGCCTCCTCCATGTTTCACAGTAGGGACGGTGTCCTCTATGAACATAGAGCTGATGTTCCTTGGCAAAAAGTTCAATTTTTGTCTCACTTGGTGTGTCCTTGGTCATCTCCCATGACGACGGATGGTGCAATCTGACACCGATGTGCCCTGAGCTTGAAGTTCACCTTGAATCTCTTTAGAAGTTTTTTGGGCTCTTTTGTTACTGTTCGTATGATCCATCTGTTTGATTCATTGTCATTAATTTTCCTCCTGCAGCCACGTCCAGAGGAGTTGGCTACAGTCCCATTAATCTTAAATTTCTTAATAATATGTGCAACTCTGCTCACAGGAAATTCAAGCTGCTTGGAGGTGGTCTTATAGCCTTTACCTTTAAGATGCTTTTCTATCATTTTCTTTGCAATCTTCTAAGATAACTCTTTCCTTTGCTTTCTCTGGTCCATGTTGAGTGTGGTACACACCATGTCGCCAAACAGCGCAGTGACTACCTGTAGTTCTATATATAGGCCTTTTGACTGATTAAAAGATTGTAGAAACAATGAATTAACATGTCCCTTTGGTCACATTATTTTGAGTTTTTACCATCAATTTTGGCCATGCCTGTTTCATAAGTAGTTTTTAATAATTCTGTTGAAGCATACCCCTCCGTGAATCACCACCTAATCGTGGTGGAGGGGTTTGAGTGCCCGAGTGATCCTAGGAGCTATTTTGTCGGGGCCTTTATGCCCCTGGTAGGGTCTCCCAAGGCAAACAGGTTCTAGGTGACGGGCCAGACTAAGAGTGATTCAGAAGACCCCTATGAAGAAAAACAAGAAGAGTGACCGCACCTCGCCCGGACGTGGGATACCGGGGCCTCACCCTGGAGCCAGGCCTGGGAGAGGGGCTCGCAGGCGAGCGCCTGGTGGCCAGGCCTTCACCTGTGGGGCCTGGCTGGGCCTAGCCCGAAGACGCCGCACGGGAACTCCCCCCGCCCCCCAGACCTTCAGACCGCAACATTCCGACTAGATATAGTCGGACTCACCTCAACCCACAGTTTGGACTTTGGAACCAAATTCCTTGAGAGGGGCTGGACCTTGTTCTTCTCTGGAGTTGCTGCAGGGAGAGGTGGCAAGCTGGTGTTGGCTTATTATTATCCTCCCGGCTTGGTGCCTCTGTGCTGGAGTCATCCCCAGTAAACGAGAGGGTTATTTCCCTACGCCTTAGGGCTGGGGAAAGGGTCCTGACTGTGGTTTGTGCGTATGCGCC
>QODF01000117.1:2907838-2935299 GCA_024372805.1 Oostethus manadensis
GACCTGGAAAAGGCATTCGACCGTGTCCCTCGTGGTGTCCTGTGGGGGGTGCTCCGGGAGTACGGGATTGATGGTCCGCTTCTACGTGCCATTCGGTCCTTGTACAATCGAAGCAGGAGCCTGGTTCGCATTGCCAGCAGTAAGTCGAGCTTGTTTCCGGTGAACGTTGGCCTCCGCCAAGGCTGCCCTTTGTCACCGATTCTGTTCATAATCTTCATGGACAGAATTTCTAGGCGCAGTCAAGGTGTTGAGGGAGTCCAGCTTGGTGACCTTAGGATCTCGTCTCTGCTATTTGCAGACGATGTGGTCCTTATGGCCTCATCAGGCTGTGACCTTCAGCGTTTACTGGAGCGGTTTGCAGCTGAGTGTGAAGCTTCTGGGATGAGACTCAGCACCTCCAAATCCGAGGCCATGGTTCTCAGTCGGAAACGGGTGGACTGTACCCTCCGGGTTGGGAGTGAGGTCTTGCCTCAGGTGGAGGAGTTCAAGTATCTCGGGTTCTTGTTCACGAGTGAGGGAAGGTTGGAGCGTGAGATCGACAGACGGATCGGTGCAGCATCTGCAGTAATGCGGTCGCTGTACCGGACCGTCGTGGTGAAGAGAGAGCTGAGCCGGAAGGCAAAGCTCTCTGTTTACCGATCGATCTACGTTCCCACCCTCACCTATGGTCATGAGTTATGGGTCATGACCGAAAGAATGAGATCGCGGATACAAGCGGCGGAAATGAGTTTCCTTCGTAGGGTGGCTGGACTCACCCTAAGAGATAGGGTGAGGAGCTCGGACATCCGGGAGGAGCTCAGAGTAGAGCCACTGCTCCTTTACATCGAGAGGAGCCAGTTGAGGTGGCTCGGGCATCTAGTCCGGATGCCTCCCGGGCGCCTCCCTGGTGAGGTGTTTCGGGCATGCCCAGTCGGGAGAAGGCCCCGCTGGAACCTAGGACACGCTGGAAGGACTATGTCTCACAGCTGGCCTGGGAACGCCTTGGTGTCCTCCCACTGGAGCTGGAAGAGGTCGCCGGGGAGCGGGAAGTCTGGACTTCCCTACTGAGAATGCTGCCCCCAGACCTGGATAAGCGGAGGAAAATGGAATGGAATGGAATGTTGAAGCATGGTTGAAAATGCCTGACTTTCACTAGTTTAATCTCATAGAATTTTTATCAATTATTACTTTTGTCAGATTCAAGTTATTTCTGAGTTTTTCTTTCATTGACCAAAGGGTACCAACAATTTTGTCCACCATTGTACATTGTAATGAAGCCACTGAAATGTATTCTGGGGTCAAAATGTATCTAAAGATTAAAATATTTTTTTGCTGAGCTAAAAAAAACTTCTGGCAGATGAGCAAACAGACAAGAATAAACACAGCCTTCAGACTATTGATCTCGACCTTTCCCAGTACAGTCAACATGTGCATTTCACGTTAGGTACACTTGCACAACGAACTTGCCCTTCTAAATGCACGAATTAAATATTTATATGTCAATATTTTATTCTTGCCATTAATCATTATTTTACCATTGGCATATTTTTTCATGGATGTATTTGTTTTATCACATAATAATACTTTGTAGTGCATGAGCAAGTCATTAAAAACAATCTAAATCTAATCAGCCACATAAATTATATCCACAAAAGAAATACACTGTGTATTTAAATGTGTTTATTCCAGCTGTTTTGTCCGGTACATACAGTATTGAGCCACAGTACAAAGATAATTTGGCTTTTTAAAAAGTGCTTCATCTCAAAGTGCACAGAATCCTCAGATTGTCTCAACACAGTTTCATTTCCAAGTCTTTCAGTCCTTATTCTAAAAATAATAATAAAAAAAACCTTAGAGTAGCTAAAAAGATGCAATGAGTACATTGTTTTCGGTGGAATAAATAAAATATGCTGGATTGGAATGATTGATTGCAAATGTTCTTTGTAATTTGACAAGCTCAGTCCACATTGGATAGATATTTGTTATGAGTTTAGTTTGCTTGTGTAACGTCTGCTCCTTAACACAGTAAGAACAATGTCCCACAACATCTTCAGTCAAGTTCCAGTGCTGGACGATCTAGTAGTTCACCACCTCAGAGGGAGGACGCTGATTGGAGGAGCAATGTCCCGCTCTGGGCAAAGGAGGACACACACACAGACATACATACACATCATTGATTAGCTCTACTAAAGCAGTATCAATCAAAACTGAGTGCTATCGTTATTGCGGTTCAATTCATTTGTGTAGCAGTGTACCATTACCACTTTTTATAAAAATCTGAGAAGCCAGTTAAAAGAAAATCCATCAGTTTTGGTGCAAATCTGGGCACAAAAATGTGGAGTCTTTAGAGTTTTGTTTTTCATGGTGAATGGCATGTTCAAACCAAAATTCCATTTGTCCCGACATGACAAACGTGTATTGTTTTGGGTTTTTTATGATGCAACCATTTTTTTGTCACGTGGAACAAATGTGTCAGTTTTTGTGTAGTTTTGTCATTTTAAGCTTATTTAAGAAACAGATATAATATTTCTAAAATTAGTATTTTCTGTCAAATTTCACCTCTATTCATTCAACATAACCAAAACAACTTAAAAATAGAACACTAAAAAAAGGTTTACAACTTCCGGCCAAAGTGTAGATTTGGATAAAACTAAAAGTTTTACGTTTCCAAATGTCAGTGCCTGCGTCGTATGTCGTGCGTCACGCACATGACGTGTATTTACAACAGAAACAACACCGATGCATGTTGTTAGCATGTTGGCCACACAGTCAGGAGACAAGGGTTTGGAATCTCCGTTGGGCATCTCTGTGTGGAGTTTGCATGTCCTCCCCGTGCGTGTATGGGTTTCCGCCGGGTACTCCGGTTTCCTCCCACATTCCAAAAACATGCATTAATTCATTCATTTTCTGTGCCGCTTATCCTCATTAGGGTCGCGGGTATGCTGGAGCCTATCACAGCTGGCTTTGGGCGAGAGGCGGGGTACACCCTGGACTGGTCGCCAGTCAATCGCAGGGCACATACAGACAAACAAACATTCACACTGATGGACAATTTCGAGTCGCCAATTAACCTAACATGCATGTTTTTGGAATGTTTTAGTGTTTAGTTAATAGTGCTGGTTTTGCACATTTTAGGATCAAATACAGAGAAGAGGCCACCGTGAGCGTGGCTTCTCCACTTAATCCCCAATGAGTTGGATCATGTGTCAGTTTCTGTTTGTCAGCATGTTGCCAAATAATATAATGTTGCAGAAATATGTAGTATACATCGTGACTTTCTTTGCAGCTATATTGTTTTTATTGTCAGTATGACATCATTATTCTTGCTAATTGGACAATCAAATACATATAAAGATACACGCAGGGGTCGACCTACCATTAGGCCAGTGCTTCTCACTTATATTCTGTCATACCCCCCCAGTTGAAAAACTATTGACTACTGATGACATTTAGTTATTTATCTGTACTGTACAAACTGAACTGAAACTCAAACCAGGAAAATGCAACAAAATAGAAACACGATAAACATTCATATTTCAATCCAATTTTAAATAACTGTAACATAACTGTAACAGATTTCAAAAGCAAGAAAAAAGTGGCCTAAATTACATACTCAGATTTGGTTAAAATGTAAAAAAATTACTAGGTTTGCCTTCGGCCCCCAAATGATAAATATGCCCCTGGATGCATGCGCACAATTTCCGCTTATAATTTTAACAGTCCACCTGGAATTATTTGTCTTCCATCCATCCATTTTCTTCCGCTTATCCGAGGTCAGGTCGCGGGGGCAGCAACCTAAGCAGGGAAGCCCAGAGGTCCAGCTCCTCGGTCACTTCGTCTAGTTTTTCCCAGCGGATGCTGAGGCGTTCCCAGGCCAGCTGAGAGACAAAGTCTCTCCAACGTGTCCTGGGTCTTCCCCGAGGCCTCCTATTGCTTGGACGTGCCCTGCACACCTCCCCAGGAAGGCGTTCGGGAGGCATCCTAACCAGATGCCGAAGCCACTCCTCTCAATGCGGAGGAGCAGCGGTTCTACCCCGAGTCCCTCCCGGATGACAGTGCTTCTCACCCTATCTCTAAGGGAGAGCCCAGCCACCCTGCGGAGAAAACTCATTTCGACCGCTTGTACCCGCGATCTTGTCCTTTCGGTCACTACCCAAAGCTCATGACCATAGGTGAGGGTAGGAACGTAGATCGACCGGTAAATCGAGAGCTTTGCCTTTTGGCTCAGCTCTCTTTTCACCACGACAGATCGGTGCAGAGTCCGCATCACTTCAGACGCCGCACCAATCCGCCTGTCCATCTCCCGTTCCATCCTTCCATCACTCGTGAACAAGACCCCGAGGTACTTAAACTCCTCCACTTGAGGCAGGACCTCATCCCCGACCCGGAGATGGCACTCCACCCTTTCCCGGGCGAGAACCATGGACTCGGACTTGGAGGTGCTGATTCTCATTCCAGCCGCTTCACACTCAGCTGCGAACCGATCCAGTGAGAGTTGAAGGTCACTGCTCGATGAAGCCAACAGGACCACATCATCTGCAAAAAGCAGAGACCGAATCCTGCGGCCACCAAACTGAAACCCCTCAACGCCCTGGCTGCGCCTAGAAATTCTGTCCATGAAAGTAGTGAACAGAATCGGTGACAAAGGGCAGCCCTGGCGGAGTCCAACCCTCACTGGAAACGGGTCCGACTTATTGCCGGCAATGCGAACCAAACTCTGACACCGGTCATACAGGGAACAAACCGCCTGGATTAGGTGGTCCGATACCCCATATTCCCGGAGCACTCCCCACAGTATTCCCCGAGGAACACGGTCGAATGCCTTCTCCAAGTCCACAAAACACATGTAGACTGGTTGGGCAAACTCCCATGCACCCTCAAGGACCCTGCCGAGAGTATAGAGTTGGTCCACAGTTCCACGACCAGGACGAAAACCACACTGCTCCTCCTGAATCCGAGATTCGACTATCCGGCGGATCCTCCTCTCCAGAACCCCTGAATAGACCTTACCGGGAAGGCTGAGGAGTGTGATCCCACGATAGTTAGAACACACCCTCCGGTCCCCCTTCTTGAAAAGCGGGACCACCACCCCGGTCTGCCAGTCCAGGGGCACCGACCCCGACGTCCACGCAATGCTGCAGAGTCGTGTCAACCAAGACACGCCCACAGCATCCAGGGCCTTAAGGAACTCCGGGCGGATCTCATCCACCCCCGGGGCCTTGCCACCAAGGAACTTTTTGACCACCTCGGTGACCTCAGCCCCAGAGATAGGCGAACCCGACTCAGAGTCCCCAGGCACCGCTTCCATGTTGGAAGGCGTGTCGGTGGGATTGAGGAGGTCTTCAAAGTATTCCCTCCACTGGCCCACAACATCTCGAGTCGAGTTCAGCAGCACACCGTCCCCACGACACACGGTGTTGACTGTGCACTGCTTCCCCCGCCGGAGACGGCGGATGGTTGTCCAGAATCTCTTTGAAGCCATCCGGAAGTCGTTTTCCATGGCCTCTTCGCACTCCTCCCATGTCCGGGTTTTTGCCTCAGCGCGTGCCAGAGCTGCAGACCGCTTGGCCTTCCGGTACCTGTCAGCTGCCTTTCAGAGTCCCTTGGGCCAAGACGGCCTAATAGGACTCTTTCTTCAGCTTGACGGCATCCCTCACCACTGGTGTCCACCAACGGGTTCTGGGATTACCGCCACGACAGGCACCGACCACCTTACGGCCCCAGCTCCGATCGGCCGCATCGACAATGGAGGCACGAAACATCGCCCGCTCGGATTCAATATCCGCTGCCTCCCTCGGAACATGGTCAAAGCTCTCCCGTAGGTGGGAGTTGAAACTCCTTCTGACAGGGGACTCTGCCAGGCGTTCCCAGCAGACACTCACAATGCGTTTGGGTCTGCCAGGTCTGACCGGCATCCTCCCCCACCATCGGAACCAACTCACCACCAGGTGGTGATGAGTTGACAGCTCCGCCCCTCTCCTCATTTGAGTGTCCAAAACATGTGGTTACAAGTCCGACGACACAACCACAAAGTCATTCATCGAACTGCGACCCAGGGTGTCCTGGTGCCAGGTGCTCATGTGGACACCCTTATGCTTGAACATGGTGTTTGTTATAGACAATCCGTAACCAGCACAGAAGTCCAATAACAAGACTCCACTCGGGTTAAGATCAGGGGGCCATTCCTCCCAAACACACCTCTCCAGGTCTCACTGTCATTGCCAACATGAGCGTTGAAGTCACCCAGCAGAACAAGGGAATTCCCAGAGGGAGCACTCTCTAGTACTTCCTCTAAGGACTCCAAAAAGAGCGGGTATTCTGAACTGCCGTTTGGCGCATAAGCGCAAAGCACAGTCACGACCTCTCCCCTCACCCAAAGGCGTAGGGAAACTACCCTCTCGTTCACTGGGTTAAACTCCAACGTGCAGGCTTGGAGCCGGGGGGCAACAAGAATCGCCCCCCCTGCTCGTCGCCTTTCATTGCCGGCAACACCAGAGTGGAATGAAGTCCAGCCCCTCTCGAGAGGACTGGTACCAGAGCCCTTGCCGTGCGTTGAGGTGAGTCAGACTATATTTAGCCGGAATTTCTCCACCTCACGCACCAGCTCAGGCTCCTTCCCCCCCAGAGAGGTGACATTCCACGTACCGACAATTAGCTTCTGTAGCCGAGTATCGTACCACCAAGGCCTCTGCCTCCGGCCGCCACCCAGCTCTCTTTGCACCCGACCCCTTTTAGCCCCTTCCACGAGTGGGGACCCATGTTCCCTTTTCGGGCTGTGCCCGACCGGGCCCCATGGGTGCAGGTGCACCAGATGCTCGCCATCGTGCCCCGCCTCCGGGCCTGGCTCCGGAGGGGGGCCCCGGTGACCCGCGTCCGGGCGAGGGGAAACGAAGTCCAATTGTATTATTCATCATTAGGGTCTTTTGAGCCACTCTTTGTCTGGTCCCTCCCGTAGGACCTGTTTGTCATGGGTGACCCTACCAGGGGCATGACAGCCCCCGACAACTTAGCTCCTANAATTGTATTATTCATCATTAGGGTCTTTTGAGCCACTCTTTGTCTGGTCCCTCCCGTAGGACCTGTTTGTCATGGGTGACCCTACCAGGGGCATGACAGCCCCCGACAGCTTAGCTCCTAAGATCATTGGGACACGCAAACTCCTCCACCACGATAAGGTGGTGACTCAGGGAGGAGATTATTTGTCTTGTTGTATTTATAAAAGTATCATACAATCTGCTGTGTTTGTTCTTGTGCCCCTTTTTTTCAGGAGCACTTTAAACATCAGACCACCTCATATAACAAAATTACATTTTACAATTTATTATTTTTATTACTAAATAAGACACCTGGAATATACATGAATAAAGGATGTGGGATATACAATATGAACTATGAATGATAAAACATTGACTAGTTGAGAGTATGAGGATGTCCCTCCTTTTTTACTTCCCAGACAGTGCATTTGGTAGGTTAAGCTGTGTGTCACATACGAGTTGACTTGTGTATAGAGGTCACTGCATGTGAAAAGCTACATAAACCATCAAAAGGTTGTCTCAGATTGACACTTGACTACTTGCAAGTCATGTTGCCAGCTTGTATGTTAAAAGTTTATATAACACTTTGAAAGCACTTGGCGGACCGCATTCAAATGTGACCACCGGGCCGTAGTGTGCCCATCCCCGGGTTAGGCACGTGTGAGCTCGAAGGAGCTTGTCAGTCAACTTTGCACAGAGGAAACAAAGACTTACAAACGAGTCAAATGCAAGATAGCTTAATGCTCTGCTGCAAGAATGCATGGATTTGATTGCCAAGATGGAGGATTATACTGTATTGTATATCCAACCTTACAATGAGGTGATCAGACTTTTACAACAAAGTATCAGAACTGTTCCTGGCAGGTGCATGTGTTTCATATACAAATAAAAAGTAAGAAAACAAATAATTTTCAGTTTAAAATAAATAAATAAACGAGACTGGTAAGTATTTGAAGTATTTCTCTTTTTGTTATTCTCGTAATGAACAAACTGCATTAAATGGAGTCAGTGCCTAAACAGCCATGACCCTCACCACACGTCACTGATTTCTGCACTAAAAAGATGGCGGTAGCATGCAAAAATATAGAGTCAACTAGTCTTTCTATTGACTTTTTTTACAAAACAGCAACTCTGGTTATTTGTGCCTGATCCCTCATACCATCTGCATTGTAACGTAAAAAAAAAGAATACAGCACCAAATGTCAGTAAATGTGCACTTTCATTGTAGGACAAAACTTATGGACTTTGGATTCCACAAAAAAGGTTTCTGTGCATTAAAAAACAAACATTTCCAAAAATTGCATTGAAAGATTTTTTTTACATTTATTATTTTACCACAATTAAAATGTTTACGACACAATTCACTTTTTTTCTTTTACAGGTTATAGTATAACATTTGGCAGTAAAAAACAAAACGCAATGTCTTTACCTGCAGAGCCCGGTGGAACACTCGTAGTTGTTCTGGCAGTAAGCACCAAAAGGTTTGCTGTTCATGATCCTCCACAGAGGGCTCATGCGAGCTACTCTCTTGGCCGTGTGTTCTGGACTTTGAACGAGACCTGAGCACACCTATAGAAGACACAAACGCAGGTAAGAATATAAGGTAAGATGCCTTCATTAGACCCACACAGGGAATTTCCAGGAAATGTAAATATTGCCGCTTGGATTGATTATGGGACTCTCCAGACTAGACTTACCTGCTGGGTCAGGACCAGCAGCATCAGGCACAGAGCGAACCTACTCAAGTGATTTTCTTGCTGCTGCATCTTTGTGCTGATAAGAAACCCTGCAAGTTGTGGTCTGAAGGATTTTGTTCACTCTGCGCTGGTGGGGGCCGGAGGATGGACTCTGCTGGTGTGGAAGCTCTTTATAAAGACACCCTACCATTGGTGAGACGGAGAGGGCAAAAGAGAGAGATTGTGTGACTGTACGTGGCCCAAATGGGACTTTATGTGTTGTCACTTTCCTCCCCATTTCATGCATGCACACGTGAGGCTGTCCCTTTGTAATCAACCTGCAGCATGATAAGAGCTCATGGCTTTGACCTGATTGACCTCACACTGTTACACTTACACAACCTACAAGGTCCTGTGACTTTATTCAGCTTGAACATACTTGAACACTCACCAAATTTCGCAAGCAAGTGTACTCTGGTAAAAAGTTACATATTTTAGGGCCTGGCCCACCAAAACCCACTCAATAGCCACCTTTTGGAAAGTGACGCGAAATCTGGTAGGCTGTTTGTCATGTCAGGACGAACGGAAATCGTCAAAAAATGGATGCTCAGACACACAGGTCTTGTGAAGGTGTCATTTACAATGACACCTTCTCATAACTTGTACCATAATTTCCAGGCGTATAAGTAGTTACGTTTTTTCACACTTTGAATCTTGAGGTTTATACGGGGATGCGGCTAATTTTTGGCTGAAAGAAAAACATGTTCTATGATGCTTAGAGTGCAGCTTCAGGAAGTAGTGAAGTGGACACTAATATCAAATTTTATGTGTTATGCTGAGATCATGTTTTGATCAGACAAATCTTAAGTAGGTTTGCTCAAGTGTAGAATTACTTTAAGCTTCATGTTGGACTGCTCCCTTCTTCAGCAAGTGACACTGGGAGCACCAAGTGGAGGTAGCGTTGCAAGGTTTATACTGTGTCTCACTTTGAAGTGTTTCAAATAAAATCACCAGCAGCTCTTCATAATTTGGACTGCTGCATGATGAAAATGACAGCCCAAGCTCCGTCCCTCCTACTGGCGCAAGTGGCAAAGAGAGAGGATAGAAAGTATGACTGGGTTTAACACAGGTGGGTCAAATCTTCACCTATCAAATGAGCTCCTCTCCTCACTTTTAAATGCGCCACCGGTAAGGTAAGCATTTTTTCCACACTAATAAAGACTTGTATTCGATAACCTATATTTGTAATATGAATATGTAATATAATCTGTATATGTAATATGAATAAACAAAAACTAAATCGAAGCAAGTGTGTGTAAAAGACACATTGCCAAGCTGGTGGTCTGGCCATTGTCACTTGTGTTTGCATGTGAGATGAACTTGTATTACCCAATTCATTATCATCATTTTGCAATTCTCGGTTACACAATCAAAGAAGTCAATATGTTTGATTAATCGTTTATTTACAATTAACCACATTCATATCAGATCCACTGGTCACCGATGAGGAGATGGATGAGGAGGAGGGGGGAGGCAANCCCCATTTCATGCATGCACACGTGAGGCTGTCCCTTTGTAATCAACCTGCAGCATGATAAGAGCTCATGGCTTTGACCTGATTGACCTCACACTGTTACACTTACACAACCTACAAGGTCCTGTGACTTTATTCAGCTTGAACATACTTGAACACTCACCAAATTTCGCAAGCAAGTGTACTCTGGTAAAAAGTTACATATTTTAGGGCCTGGCCCACCAAAACCCACTCAATAGCCACCTTTTGGAAAGTGACGCGAAATCTGGTAGGCTGTTTGTCATGTCAGGACGAACGGAAATCGTCAAAAAATGGATGCTCAGACACACAGGTCTTGTGAAGGTGTCATTTACAATGACACCTTCTCATAACTTGTACCATAATTTCCAGGCGTATAAGTAGTTACGTTTTTTCACACTTTGAATCTTGAGGTTTATACGGGGATGCGGCTAATTTTTGGCTGAAAGAACAACAGGTTCTATGATGCTTAGAGTGCAGCTTCAGGAAGTAGTGAAGTGGACACTAATATCAAGTTTTATGTGTTATGCTGAGATCATGTTTTGATCAGACAAATCTTAAGTAGGTTTGCTCAAGTGTAGAATTACTTTAAGCTTCAGGTTGGACTGCTCCCTTCTTCAGCAAGTGACACTGGGAGCACCAATTGGAGGTAGCGTTGCAAGGTTTATACTGTGTCTCACTTTGAAGTGTTTCAAATAAAATCACCAGCAGCTCTTCAGAATTTGGACTGCTGCATAATGAAAATGACAGCCCAAGCTTTGTCCCTCCTACTGGCGCAAGTGGCAAAGAGAGAGGATAGAAAGTATGACTGGGTTTAACACAGGTGGGTCAAATCTTCACCTATCAAATGAACTCCTCACTTTTAAATGCGCCACCGATAAGGTAAGCATTTTTTCCACACTAATAAAGACACTTGTATTCGATAACCTATATTTGTAATATGAAAAAACAAAAACTAAATCGAAGCAAGTGTGTGTAAAAGACACATTGCCAAGCTGGTGGTCTGGCCATTATCACTTGTGTTTGCATGTGAGATGAACTTGTATTACCCAATTCATTATCATCATTTTGCAATTCTCGGTTACACAATCAAAGAAGTCAATATGTTTGATTAATCGTTTATTTACAATTAACCACATTCATATCAGATCCACTGGTCACCGATGAGGAGATGGATGAGGAGGAGGGGGGAGGCAATTTGGGGACAGATGAGATAGTGGAGACGATGTAACGGAGGCAGACGGGGCACTCAATAAAGATCAAAATGTGTGTGCTGTTTCAGATAGTTACTTTAAACAGTGGTTGTTCTGATAATGAAATGCATTCAAATGTGCCTGACATTGTGTAAACCGGCCTGTGCGCTAGTCAGCCGAATTACCACTAGACTGGCTGTTATATGCCCTGCAACTAGAGTAGACCGGGTTGGAGCCGGCGAGCTTTCAGCGCACCTCTGGCGAAGCCTTTTGGCACGAAATTGTCACTACGCCAGACTGAATCAGTCGGCACCTCCCGTGCTGTGCCGCCATACCCATCTCGGCACGCCTCAGTCTACCTAATTGGCTGCGCGCTGTGTTACGCTGGACAAAATTACCACTGCGCAGCATGCGTCAAGCTGACCAAGCTAAATTAGAGCCCCGAGCGCGACAACAAAAGAGAAAGAGAGAAAAAGAAAGTCTGTGATGAAGGAATTATGAGGCTATACAATTCTGACACAAAGAAGATGACTTGAGTGATTTTAGTTCCCAGGATGAGGATGAAGACAGCAATTAATTACTTTTCTGGTACTGCTGTTTTACTGTCTGTATTACACGCGCTGTTCAGCATTATTGAACTAGCCATTTTACACGCACTGTTTGGAAAAAAAATTAATTAAAAAAAAAATTAAAAAAAAAAAAAAAAAATTTTTGGGTACTATATAACGACATAGACACCTGCGGTTTATAGAGCGGTGCGGCCTATATATGTACAATTCTTTGTTTCTTTTTAAATGTAGTGGTTGCGGCTTATATACTGATGCGCTCAATATTCCAGAAATTACAATATTTGTCTTTGTATTTAAGATCATTTGCCCTAATGGTGACTTTTATCTAGAACTCCATTCCAATAACTCCATTATTGGCACACATTGACCTTCAGCACAAATACCTTTGCTGCATATTTTAACATGATGTCACAATTTCTTCTGCAAGTCCAGTCCAGATGTGCTTCACCACGACAGGACTTGGATCCCCACCCCAAACGGGTTTAAAAAGGGTTCCCACTGATTCCACGTGTCATCTCTGTCAGCCTGCTCAGTACCAAAAACCACCGAAAACCTCCCAAACCTCAAAGAACTGCATGACTGATTATTTGTGTTGTGTAACATGAATTCCTTGTTGTTGTGTAACCCTTGTCGCAGTAACCTAGTTGAAGTGATGAGGCCACAAAGTGAACACTTTATCCTAAAAATTAAAAGCTTGACGGAGAACAGAACTGAGAAGTCCAGCTGCCATGAGGTCATTATCTCCCAGCTGACCTTTGAGATTTGATTATGCCAAAGTAAGCAAAGGTGGACTGGATTTGAAGGTCCAGACGATAAAAATCCCTCATGACACATGATAAAATTAGAAAACTTCATTTAAATCCTAGCTATGAAGCAGATGGCTTGGTTATTGTTACTTTGCAGAATGACTCATTACTAAATTATAGTCATAACTAACAATGGAATGGGAAATTAATAAGTAAAAGTGCACTGTTCACTGTATTAAATATAAAAAAGATGTGAAAAGATATATATAGTGCAGTGCCAACCACCTAATTTGTAACTTACTAATCTTACCAATGTGTTTGGGGGATCTAGTCAAGTCGTGACTTCTGTGGTCCAGGCCTCGAGCCAATCAAATGGCTCAACTTCGTTGTCTGAACAAGGTCGGGGTTGCAGACCTCATCTGACCAGCCGTGAGTCCCCAGAACGCCTCTACCCAGAAGTCTGAATGTGGTGATGCGTCACCTCTGACCGACATACAGTAGTCAAATTTCACATTTGTATCTTTTCAGGAGACAAGACAGTTCTACAAAGTTAACTTTTATGTATTTTCAAGCAGTGGTTCCCAACTGGTTTGGCAGCGTGACCACACCATCACTGCTCAATGACCAGCGGCAACTCAAATTGTGGAATTTTATCACTCAAACGTGTCAGATATCTTATATTAAAAGGGACCGTTTGCAATGTGAGCTGCAGCGGTAAAAAAAAAACAAAAATTAAGAAAAAAAAAACAAATTTTACCCAACAAAAAAAACAAAAAAAAAAAAAACAAAATTAAAAAAAATTTTAAAAAGAAAAAAACAAAAAACCAAAATTAGGAACAAAACCTATCAGTTGAGAACTCCTGCTTTAGAGTACTCAGTGTACAACTTGAATAGCAGAGTAAATGCGCTATATTGGCTGTCAAGACAGACATTATTGTCTAAATAGCTAGCAACACAAAGAAGTGGCAAGTTAATTGTGTCTTGACGACAGTCAAGCATGGTAGTAGTAGTGCCATGGTTTGGAGCTGCATGAGTGCAACCAACACTGATCAGGGCTGCACAGGTTATTTTTTTGCAGGTGGGAGAGAGCACAGAGGGAAGAGCTTGCAGCGCCACTTCATGACCAAAGATGACAGAAAGTGAACGTGTTTGCTTGGCAGAGTCTGCAGAAGTCTACACTAGTTGCCTGGAGGTGCTTCTTTGAAAAGGAACATCTATAGTTCTGTAATTACTCGCTAAATACAGTATACCATCATGAATACATAACGGTATGGAAAACAATGAGGTCTACGCAAGATCTGTGTATGTACGTGCACACGTGGTTGTGTGAGTATGCATGTGCACGTGTCTACGTACGTGTGTAATGTGTTACTATGTGCATGTGTGTGTGCTGTGTAATTGAGGTGGAGAAACTGAACTGTTCACGCCCCAACGCAACCACACGCACACTTCCAAATCATTTTACACACAGCTCTCCCATATGCAGACATGTGCACACGAAGAGCCAGATACTCGTTTTAAAAGAGTATCTATTACGGATAATGCATTTTTGCCAAGCACGACCATAGAACAAGTACAGCTCGTCATCCATAATCGTGATTAAGGAAAATCGTCATTGGCTAACTACTTATGTATTGACTCGTGCTCTGTGATTGGCCAGTCACACACAGCGAGCGCTTGCTTAGATTGACTCTAGCTCCCATTCTCGATTTGGCCTCATTTCAGTTTGTATGATATTTTAAGTTAGTTAATCAACTGGTTTGTTTCTTAACGTACATTTGACAAGACAGAGGTGAAAAGGGTTTGTGTCGTGTTGGTCACTGCCTCCACTCTAAATGTTTTTTTTTTAAGTATTCCGCATTTCAGATCATATCTGAAGTTAATTGGTAAACTTGTTTTGTAACCTATGCGATGCATTTGATAAAACAGAGCGATGAATGGCTTGTGTTGCGCCGGTCACTGTCTATGTTTTTTTTCAGTTTGCTTGCTTCTGATTTGGTTGGTAATATAAAGTCAGTTGGAAAACGTTTCTCGTAGTACTAAACGTGGTGCTTTTGAAATTTTTTTTAAAAAGCAGTGAACAAGGTTGACACATTATTTCCCATTACTGGATGAATTACCAACTTCACACAGATCATTATTATAATCCATCCATCCATTTTCTATACCGCTTACCTTCATTAGGGTCGCGGGTATGCTGGAGCCTATCCCAGCTGACTTTGGGCAGGAGGCGGGGTACACCCTGGACTGGTCGCCAGGCAATCGCAGGGCACATACAGACAAACAAACATTCACACTCACATTCATACCTATGGACAATTTAGAGTCGGCAATTGACCTAACATGCATGTTTTTGGAATGTGGGAGAAAACCGGAGTACATGGAGAAAACCCATGCACGCACGAGGAGAACATGCAAACCCTGAACCCTGAACCTCTTGACTGTGAGGCCAACATGCTACCCACTTATCCACCGTGTGGCTCATTAATATAACTTATAATAATATGCAATATAATAAATTTTTACAGACCACTTTCACAAAAACACAATCTGAATCTCAAATTCCAGGCTGTTCTGCAAATAGTTTTTGAATAAACAAAAAATGTGGCAACTTCTGATAATTCATTTATTCATTCATTTTCTATACCGCTTATCCTCATTAAGGTCACGGGTATGCCGGAGCCTATCCCAGATGACTTTGATGCATGTGAATTTCATACTTAAAATAATAGTCCCACCCATTCCCTGTTAAACCACACCCACTTCCTGTTTATGCTCAATCCACTCCGGGTACAGCTATGGATACAGATCCAAAAATAAATAAATAAATTAAATACAGCTACTGATAGTGGTGTACTTGCTCATTATAGACATACAGTTGTTTGTCACTATATTGTGGTTCAAACATCATCTATCAAAAATAAAAAAATTCATAAATGATTCATGTTTTTAGGCCTAGCATCAGAAAAAATTGCATTTTTAAGAAAATTGTAGATACCGAAAGATAAAAACGGCAAAATTAACAAAAAAACAAGAATAAGGCAACGCCTGGGAAGTGATGTGTGTAACATCACTTGGCTAGAGTTGACTCTAGCTGAGTGCTAGCAGCAGGTTAGCAGTATAAAGAGTGGCCGACAGCAGCTGCTGTGTTAATGTTCACTGTAGATTGTGGAATGCCCTTCCTCTGTCTTTACGCATGGCTGCATCTGTCGACTCTTTTAAAAAGGAGCTGAAGACATTATTATTTTAAAAAACATTTGATTGCTGAGTTTTCTTGCTTTTTTTTTATTATATGTTTTTTTCACCTATTTTTTATACAGCTCTTTGTGATTTTCATCTGTGAAAAGCGCTTTACAAATAAACTTTACTTACTTTACTGTGTGTTCTCTGCTTGTTAGCAATTGAAGTCCATTGTGACTCGCTCCTGAACCCTAAACAGCGGTAGCAGAGTAGTATTCAACGCCGGTCTCTAGGGTGTCAGCAATGTTACATTGATGAGACAATAACCAGAAGTATGCTCTCAATGCTAATGTATGAGTCCATCTTATTTCATTTATGTCTAACATGGCTTATTTTCTATTATTATGTCTACTATATTTGGTAATACCAGTGTAAAGATAGGGGTGTTGTTTCAGAACCAAATGGCTCTAATAAAGTCAAAAACCGTATTTACAAGGTTTACTTCATGGAAATTCACTTATCCAATCAACCAATTAACTTTGCAATACAAAGAATCTGTCATCTACACACTCTGAGAACCGATACAGGAGCTGTGCTGACCACATTATTTGGTCAATATATTTATCAGTAGAAGTGTTCTTGTGGCTGCATGAGAAGGTCAGAATATTAGAAAGAGCTCACAGTATGATGCAGTGTAGTTCTGCAACCACATGTTCAAGCAATACATCAAACTGAGACTTTTTGATGCAAATGTTGGATTTCACAATAATGATGCCACAATACGAATAATGTCGTCTTTGGCTTTAAGCAAAGTTAAACATACAATTAGGTTGCAGCTTACTGTATCTCCAAAGGTTGTGTGTGCGTGCGTGCGCATGAGCATGTGTGTCACCCCACACAGATATCCATGTGGAGTGCGTGTAAACAACTCAGTGACCCACTGCCCTCTTAAATGATTCCTTCAATGACTGCTGGATGACTTTTAAAGCCATAAAAAAGCCATTAAAAGCCATCAAAAATAATATCTACTATATAATATTATATATACTTTCGCATGAGCACTGATTCCAATATTGTGCAAAAGCTAAAACATGATTGAAGAAGAATGCTGCCAAGACAAAAAGAGTATAAATAAAAAAAGTGCGCTCGGCAATAGGAACAAGTAATGAAAAAAAGTGCAAAAGTCCAAGACATTCTCTTACTCTGCTAAAATGCAATTTTTACCCCTTTTTTTATTGTGTAAAAGCTATTTGATTTCAGTAATACAATTCAGACTGGAAACCAATTAAAGGCTCTGCAAGTTTTTGCGGTTCATTTGCTGATTACAGCGCAAACCTGTAATCAGTTGACCATATTGAATTTTTTTGCCAATCTCTCCACATTACAGTAGATGAGATACTAAATTTGGGATTTTACTATCTGTTAACTACAATCAGTAAAATCATTAAGAAATTCTCAATGATTAATTCTTAATGATTATTTTCTTTATTAATCATTAAGAAATTATCATTAAGAAAAGACCTAATACATAATTTCAATCGGCGTGTATGGAATTAAAGAGTCTTACATTTTCAATGAATCTACTAAAATAAAATACTGATAAACTAGTGAAATCGAATTTATCGAAATGCGCCTGATTTTTTTAGTTTTGCATGATTTGATCTGTTTGCTAGTTGTTGTAGAGGTGCGGCCTCTCCTGGACTGGCTGTGTCAGTGCACCAGGGGAGGTCATGTCAATTCATTTGGATTCTGAATGTACAGTATTTGAATTTTTTTAAAATTATATAATATATTAAAGAGGAACATCATTTTACACAGGTTTAGAGCGAAATTGGGCATTTTGGAGACAGTTTCCTTTTCCTTTGGCAAAACAATTGTTGACAAATTATGATTTTAGTCAGGACCGCATGGTGAGCGGAAGATTAGCCTGTTAGGAGGTCGAGGGTTCAAATATCTGGGCATCTCTGTGTGGCGTTTGCATGTTCTACCAAAAAAGATTCCCAAAATATCCACGTTTGAGTGGTTCAGTGGTTATTTCCGTCACGCCCCCGGAGGGGTGGAGCGTTATACTTCAAGGTCGCTAATTGGCTTATATTACTGTAAATCAAATCAGATCATCCAATCATCATGCAGAAGCCGAGCGTCCGAGACAGCAGACTCCCTCATTGACTCTCAGAGACGCGCAGCGTCCGATGGGGACAAAGCCCAGTATTTATCAAATGACCGTCCAGTTTCGTGCAGCCGAACGCCACATTATTCCCCATTGAAGTCAGTCAACGCTTAGTGTTCACCTGTATTAAAACGCTGACTCCGCGGGGATTAATGAGAAGGAAGTCGTGTCAGTTACATAAGTTAATAAGTAACTCAATCTGAACAAAAATTTATTTATTATTTAATTTATTTATTTATTTATTATTAAAATAAAATTTATTATTAAAATTTATTTATTTATTATTATTAAATTTATTAAATTTATTAGTCACTGAAATGTACGCACAGAAACGCATATTTCAGCACTTTTTAGACGTTTTAGGAGAATCCCTTGCAGTCTTAGTGCAGTCACCACTGTTCAAGAGTCAAAGCACATGGAGGCTGGGATACATTTGTATATGTTGGTAGGTCTGTACTAACACTGAAACTACTCCCTGGCAAATCACATCCCTCAGGGGGACCTTGCCCACTATTGGAGACGCACTGGAATATTTGGAGGTTGTATGTTCTCTGTGATTGGCTGGCAGACAGTTTAACACTTCTCACCAAAGCAGGCTCAAGATGACCCTCCTAGCCAAGCAGTATGGCAAATGATGGAATGTTGTGTACAATTTAAACAGCTAAAAGGTTACTTTTCAAGCAAGGCAACTTTGAAATGACCCATTTGCAAGTCTTGGACCGTTTCTTTTCGACTTACCGCTTGTTTTATGCATCATCTCCTGTTTTCCAAATAGTGGTTTTGTTAGGTGGCGTTCTTCCAGTTTACGTGGATGCACAGCATGTGTAGTGTTCGTCAAGAAACATGAAAGAAGAGGTTAGGCTTTAGAAAACATGCAAGTTTATTTTATTATTCATTTTCACTTGTAATAAAAAATTGCATTCTTTTCACAACACATGAACACTTTTTGCTTGAACACCCCCGCATTTTCCTATTTAAATACTGTAGTTACAAAGTGCAAAAACGAACAATCAACACGTCACAGGGCCATTGTGTGTATTTTTTTTTTTTTATACATCCGACAGATTAAAATCATCTTTGGCGGTGTCACCCCTCTGCAAGTGTGGCCGAGAAGTGTGTTTTGTTTGGTTTTGTTAAAATAAAAGAATAGTGAAACACAAACACACTTCTGGTTGAGTTCTTCAGCCTTAACATGATGCAAAAGATTGTTAAAAACATAACTGAAGAAGAGAACACGGCACAAGAGAGATGAGGATGGTTGGATGGGATGAGGTGTTTAGCACGTTTGAAATATTTATTGAGGTGAAATGTTCCAAACGCAAAGAGGTGGTGACCCAGCTGAGTAGTCCAAAGAGCATCAAGGGCCTCTATTAAAGTGCTTTTACTCTGAAAGGGCAGAACTTCCTCTCTAGCGGCATGTGCACGACTCCGCCACCATGTCCTCCAACTCCTTGTACTCCACCTTCTTCTTATGCACCACCAGCACGCTCATGGGCATGTACTTGTAAGGCACACAGGAGGGTGGCGGCACATCGCCCACCCCCAGCTCATTAATGATGGTCTGGATGATGGCATGGTTGGGCGAGTGGTAGCCGTAGGGGATCACGCTGGGGCAGTCGCCCTGGCAGAATCGAGGGTTGTAGACAGGCGGCGCGATGTAGTGTCCCCAGCCCAGCTCGTCAAAGGACAAGCGGAAGGAGTGCAGCTTGCAACGGTTCTTGGTTGTGGTTGCTTTGCGTTTGTAGTTTGGGATGTCTGAGATGATGGAGGCGGCGGTGGATGTCAGAAGACTCATGGAGGGGTCTATGCTTTCTGAGGAGCGGCGGTGCCGGACATAGGGACGCCCCCGTCCTAATTGTCTCATGAGCTCTCCCCCTTTGGCAGTGAACAACTTCCCCATCCAATTCTTTTCATCACGCTTCTCTTCCAGGTACAAAAGCAGCGAAGGGGCTTCCATGTGGGGCTCGGCTCGCCATTTCCCTACCCCGAGAAAGTGAGTCCACCACCAGGAGAGACCACCGTCCTCCTCTGCCTTCCCATGCTCTTTGCACCAGTACTGGGCTGTGAGGCTCAAGTGTCCGCCACCGTCCTCCTCGCCCTGAAGGATGTGAGCAGTGATGTCTGTCTCTGTCCACTGCTGGTGAGGTTCCATGTTGACCAGGCTCTCCTTGCCCAGTGAAGTGATCTGGGCTCTGCATCGAGGTGCGACCCCCACCAGGTCTGAGTTTGGAGACTCGGCGGGTGACGAAAGGGAAGACCAAGATCGCAGGTGGACAAAGGACACTCTAATCAGCTGCTCTGTAGAAAGGGTGTCAAGGTGGAACTGGACTTTGAAAGTATAGTGGTGGTCTGCAGAACAAGAACAAGTTATGAGATCACAGCATGCTTAAAGTTGTCTTTCAAAAGTCATGAAAATGTTTAATGAACTTTTTGGTGTTTTAGTTATCCTAAATCTAGATGTGATCATCATGATGTGACCAGTTAGAAGAGCGTAGTGCATGAAACTTAACTTGCAGACAAGAAAGTGACTTTGGATGTTCTGTGGAGGTGTCCCTCACCTGTGGCCGCCGGCAGGTAGTGTACCGAAGACGTGGAGGGCCTGAGCAGGCGCACCGTGTTGGAACCGAACTTCCTGTGCTGTTTAGGTCTGCCGTCCGGGCTCGCCGCGCTGCGGTACAAACTCAACATGAACTGCAGGTTCTGGTCGGCCTTCTGCTCGTCGGTCAGCGGCCGGTGGTGCGCGCCCCGGGGAGACATTTTGGACCCAACGGCCACGATCCAGCAGAGAGGGAAGACGAGGAGGCACAGGGCGAAAACCGGCGGGAAACCGTGCAGGCCGCGCATGTTTGGCAGCAGAAGCTCGGGGGCGCCTTCAAGCTCCACCGAGGAGGCGACAGACGGCGACCATCGTCGGCGTGGCCGTGCTGGAGCGCGACTCACTGCATGCTCACCGTACCGCAAACCATCACGGACTCAGCAGCTTGTTTCGGATCAGGGTGACCCCAATTAACTTCTCCGGTGCTTGGGGGCCGCCCATTAGAAGTCAGTCAAGTCATGTGACCTGTGTGTAAAATTTAAATTTTAAGGAACAATGACAACAAAATGACAAATGCTCATACACGCCTTTGCTGGTTCGAACAGCATTAATTTTAAATCTAGTTTAATTATCATACAACAATAAAATGAACGTTATTTGTTCATCAATCAATCAATCAATCAATCAATCAAACAAACAGCAATCACGGGCTGTTTAAAAGATGGGTGGGGCTAAAAGTGAACTCCGAAGCTTTTACCTTGGCTCGATGATAATATAGCTACAAAGGGTGATATATTTAACTTCGTATACGTTTGTTACTGTGTCTATAATGTAAACTAATTCCAAAAAACACATTTAAAGGTGTACATTTTGTCAACGGCGGAACAGTTGACTTTGCTCAGTGTATCACAATTGCTGTCACCCTTTTTGAACCCTCCCTCTTTCTATTCCCATTGGTCAACCTTAAGAACATCGTCTCGCCTATTGGCGGTGTTTTCAAAAAACCACGCCTACTCTTCGACGAGTGGGCGTGTTAGACAATAATACTGTAACAAAGATTGCTTTTTTGACTCACAAAAAGTTGATTAGATGTGGCTTTCACGAAGAGTAATCCCAAACACACTCACAAGAAACTCCTTTATAGGCGCAGATTTTGTCAAGGGCTCAACAATACTTGACAAAATAATGTTGCAGGACTGTTGTTGCGATTCAGACCCTTTTGTTTTCCCATTGGGCAACTGCAAAGAAAATAATCTCTAGGCATTGGCGGAGTGTTGCATCAATCACTCCCACTCTTTGACGTTGGGATGGGCTAAAAGTTAACCCAAACTTTTTTTTTAGCACAGTCAAGCTAGTAAACGTCAAGCCGGAAGCTTTTACTTAAGCTAAACAATATAGGAACCAAGGGTGATATTTTTGGAGCTCATAAACACTTATTACGTAAAGTTGTACTAAAGAAAAACCGGGTGAGGTTACGCCAACAAAAAAGGCATTTAAAACGGTATATATAAAGTTGACAGTGAACAGTTAAACGGAAGTTGTAGCTGTTAGCTTCTATCACTTGACACGAAACTTTTTCCCTCCCCCTCTTGGGTCTCTCACTCATGAGCGGCTTCCTCCATCCAGCCGTCCGTCCATCTATTGTGGACTCGACGCCGATGGGTAAAAGAGTGCCGCTAGCTCGCCACGCCGAAGAAGAATGGAGACGGTGGAGCAGCTCGTCTCCTTCCACCACATTCAGGTGCAGCTGAGCGGGGGAGCACCGTGGGGCTTCACGCTCAAGGGGGGCTTAGAGCACGGAGAGCCGCTCATCATCACCAAAGTAAGTCCATATAATCGATACGGTCGATAACGTGAACGTGATGTCCTCTAATGGGATGTTTTTTCTCGGGGGGGGGGGGATTCATGATTAAATCATTTTACAATTGTCATTTCTGTAGCTTAAATCAGGAGAAATTGCCAACGTGACACAAAGAAGTTACACATTTGATCATTATGGTGTAAAACTCTCATTTTTGATCCCACTTTTATCTTAATGTAAACTAAGCTTTAGGTTATGATTGCAAGTTGGACTTATCTTTGAATTTTCTTTTTTTATAAAGCGCCCACAAGATGGCACTACCTTTTCCCATTCAAAGCATGCAGGATGATGTTTCACCTTTTACTGTCTTCTGCTAAGTGTTTATCTATTCATGTATAATGCGTAAGTTAAAAAAGTGGAACGTTGCTTTCATTTTATCAATTTCTTTCATACATTGGAACCCAATATGTCGCGTATGTCACCAACCCATCTATATCAAACAACTCATCAAATCCTAGTCCGTCAGGTCCTTTTTATTAATAAACTGCGCCTGCTGCATTTGATGTTGAGATACACTTAAAACCTTGGTCACAAACGGTCGTACGTGCAAAAATTGTCTATACTGCCAACAGTTGTCTTTTGTACATGTTTCTGTTGTCAGGTTTGAGCAAAATGCCATTGTTTTTGTACATTGCACTTGCGTACTCCGTATGTGTGTCATGCACCACACGTGCACCCCATATTACTCTTTTTTTATTGCTACATGGCAAACAAGTTATCAGTAGGTGCAGTAGATTTTCAGAAAACAAACTAGACCCAGCATTCATGATATGCATGCTCTTAAGGCTGTGCAATTGGGCAATTAGTTGAAAGGGGGATGTTAAAAAAATAGCAGTGTGGCATTTAATGTGTGATCAATAATACATTTTGTGAAAAAACAGGTGTGAATCAGGTGACCCTATTTAAGGATGAAACCAGCACTTGTTGAACATGCATTTCTCTTTGAAAGCTCGTTCAAGACATTGTTCAGAACAGAACAGCGTACTTAAAAAGCTAATTGGAGAGGGTACAACTTATGAAGAGGCGCAAACATGTTTTGGCTGTGCAGCTAAAATGATCTCCAATACCTTAAGATGGAGAGCAAAACCAGGGACACGTGAAAACGGAAGAGAGCTATCAAAATGGATGGAAGAATAACCAGAATGGCAAAGACTCAGCCAATGATCAGCTCCAGGATGATTAAAGCCAGAATTACCTCAAAGTACTGTGACAGTTAGAAGACGTCCGTTTGAAGCTAATCTATTTGCAAGAATCCCCCGCAAAGTCACTCAGTTAAAAAAGGCACGTGCAGAAGAGGTTACAATTTGCCAAAGAACACATCAACTGGCCTAAAGAGAAATGGAGGAACATTTTGTGAATTGATGAGAGTAAAATTGTTCTTTTTGGGCCGAAGGGCCGCAGACAGTTTGAGAGATGACCCCCAAAATCTGAATTCCAGCCACAGTACACAGTGAAGACAGTGAAGTATGGTGGTGCAGGCATCATGATATGGGGATGTTTCTGTACTAGGGTGTTGGGCATATTTATCACATACCAGGGAGGATGGATCAGTTTGCATACTGTATGTCATAATATTTGAAGAGGTCCCTTGAAATGGGTGTTTCAATAAGACAATGACCCCAAACACACTAGTAAACCAGCAAAATGTCTTTATGTTACGGAGTGGCCAGCCCAATCCCCGTACCTTAATCGAATGGAGAACTTGTGGGGTGACATCAAAAATGCTGTTTCTGAAGCAAAACCAAGAACTGTTAATAAATTGTGGAATGTTGTTAAATAATCTTAGAGTGGAATAACCGCTCAAAGGTGCGACAAATTGGTTGACTCCATCCCACACAGATGTGAAGCAGTTTTAAAAAAAAAAACAGTGGTCATTCAACTAAATATTAGTTTAGTGATTCACAGGATTGCCAAATCCTAGAAACAAAGAAGTTTGTACAAAATAGTTTTGAGTTTGTAAAATCAACGGCAGACAACTAATAGTGTGCAAGTGAATTTTAATGATCTCTAATGACAATAGTTAAGTTTGCAGGATTGAAGTCAATTCTTTGCTTGATGGGTTGCTTAAGTGTGTGCAATTAATTTTGGCACGTTAAGTGTCATTGTAATAAAATGTAATTACATCACACGTTAATAAGAGCATTCTGAAGAAGGCAGGAACGGAGGAGGGAGGGTAGATTTTATCATCTGAATGCTTTTCATAGAGGCAAAGGGGGGTCTTAGCTTCACATTGCTTGAAATACTGTAAGTATAATTATTAGTGTGTGTTCTCCTTAGGGTGTCCTGTTTTTACTGCATATGTGTAAAAAGTGACATGCTACATACACTGTCACAATCCTCGTCTTGCCCACTATGTGGTGAAAATGTTGGCTGGTCCATACCTCCATTCACCAGGCCACCGTGGCGGCAGGGTGGTGGAAAAACATGGCTCATTCATCTGCAAAACACAGCCGCTGGGAAAATGTGAAAATCAAGCTTTTTTGTGTCGGGCCATACTACCCTGAGAACGCTTGATGATTTATATAAAGCTTGCACACACAATGAAGCAGCTCATGGTGCTGAGTGCAGTAGTGTTTAATGATTAAGTGTTGAGTCCTTGAAGGCAAGTGTGTTTGAGGTGTTCTGGGTGTTGTGAGCTTTCATAAACACAGAACAAGCATGGTTAGACCCCCCTAACGATGACGATGACTCCACACACACAACTAGCAAGATATTGTGTATCTGCAGCTGGAGGCACGTGCATTGAGAGTGCAGAAATGTTGCTATTTTACAGGACCACATTGTGTGTGCACGCCCGGTCCTTTGAGGTGCATGCACTTCTCAGGGGGGAAGGGCGGCCTCTTAGCTCCCAGACAGCAGAGCGATGCAAACCATTTGGTCAACATTCCACCAGGAGCATAACTAATTACTCCTCCATAATGTGTGTGTGTTCATGCATTGTCAATATCGTTTGGGCCCCCTACTGGTTGTGCTTACAATGCTCTGGAAGCCATGCTGGCATAACTGTAATACAGTCATCTTCAAAGTTTTATAATCACCGGACAAATGGTCAAATAATTACTTTTTAGTAATTACTGGATAAGATATAGGTAAATAAAATATCTGTTAATTAAATGCAAAAAAACCCATACATTTATTGATGCAATATATCATTGGACATTTTTGCCAATTATTTCAGAAACAAATGTAGCTTGGCTAACCTTCCTCTGCACACACAAAATCCTCAACAAACTGTAATAATCATGCTTGTGGTTGTGAAATTCAAATTGGGTTATTAATGTAAGATATTTTTTATCACACCCTTATTTTGTTTGCACAGTTAGAGAATATGTGCTGAACAGTGCACTTATTTTGAAGATGTGTTGTGCCTGTTCAGAATGTTTGTTGACGGTTAAGACGAGGTAGGAGCAACAATAAAACAGTTGTCCTTATTTGACTCAGAACTTGCACAACGTCAGCGGGCATCATAAAACTTGTTTAGTATTAACAAAAATCACTGCATTCCCCTAAACAGTTCCCCAATGCTCCCACCAAAAGTGGCGGTTAAATTACATGCAGTTATGGTATATTTTATAACGTCATCTTGGTAAAATAATTGCCAAAATCTTTTTTTGACAAAATGGATAATTTATGCCGAGGTCAACTCCTTATAATGCTGCCCACCTCTGGTAAAATTGCCACCATCCTCAGTTTAACAGATCATGTGATTGTACACTTCTATATAGCCTATGTCAAAAGTGTGACTTAGGCATGTGGCTCACGTTATTGTGTTTTCTGAAACACAAAATTACATAGGAATTTATTTCAACAAGGTGGCAATAAGTGGCTTCCAACATATAGCAAGGCCCATTTCCACCTTTATTAACAACCACATAAGATAGCATTGACCCTTCCAGTCCATTTGGCAACTCTGCAGTTCGGCATCTGGCAAAGTCCGGCCTTCAAAACAAAAGCACGCCAGTAAGTATACACGGTTAAACCACAGTAAAATCTTGGAACATAAAGAAAAGTTTGACTAGAACTTTTCAAGCGTAAAACAAACACATAAAATCTTGAACTTGTGGGGGACAGAGCAGACTGCAAGGGAGAGTAGAGTAGACAACAAGGGAGCTTTTGTTTGTGTTTACTTTTATAATTATAATTTATAATAGTTATTATTATTAATCATTTTAACAGTACAGTAACTCGAATATTTCCAAACTATGCACACACTTGTGAGTAAATAAAGCATATTATCTTAGATTTCATGAAATCCTCTGCTTTTTTACAAAGTTTACAAAGAACACTTCAAAATATTGACAAATAAATTCACGAATCACAAGCTGATGCAATGTTATTAAAAAAAGTAAGCTGTAAACAATTTCAATTTTGGCTGCAACCTTTTCAGGCATTTTAGGCTGCATCAATCACAAAAATGTCAACTCTGCTGGCAGAAATCCCAGGATTTTGCCAAAGAATGTTTAGACATACAGTGGTTAAAGGTGGGCAACCCATTACTGCCCTGTTGCTGCTGTGTTTGTGTGTGTGAATCTCTACATTCCAGTAAAGGTAGTCTCCAGTAAGAGTTTGTTCACAGTGGGGGGTAGATGAGGATGCCATCAGACAGAGATGCGATTGTCCACAATGTGTGTGCGTTACTGTCTTGACTAAGCAAAGACACATGTTGTGTAGCAGAAAAAGTGATGAGCCTGAGTACAAATTCGGCAAACAAACAAACACTCTGCAAACAAAGAAGTACTGAGGGTTTTGTGTGTGTGAGTCAATATTCCCAAACTATCTGAACATTGTCTGCATCCTGACTGGACTGATTTGTTTTGTGTGTGTGTCCATACAGTGTGATTACGTTCAAGTGTTTGTGTCCAGACGCTGCCTAGAAGAAAGTACCTAAAGCGGCACAGATTACAGATAGCGATATTGAGACATTCCAACATTCCACCCCCACCCCCCCCCCCCCCCCCCCCCCCC
>QODF01000117.1:2935348-2953683 GCA_024372805.1 Oostethus manadensis
AGAGGTCAGGGGCCTGCTCTAATAACATACTGTATACTAAGGGCAACACTATTCATCATCAAGTGTAATGATATTTCATGGTATCCTGCTCATAGACACTGTTCAGTATTGGAGGTCAAAGGTGTATAAAAATAAATTTTTGCGGAAAATGATTGAAGCCCAACCATAATTCTGGTTTCCAGCAGCTCAGTAACAGAACTGAACAGCCACTTTAACATTGTTTCCAATCTATTAGAGGGCTGCAACAGACGTGCCTCCCTTTCATATTTACAGTCTATTGCCCTTTTCAGTGTAATACACACATAAGCACATTCCTGGTCGCTGTGCGGCGCGCACGTCTGGCCGAGTGTGGCAAGGCAACGCAATGTTGAGGTTGAAAATGACACAAAACTCTCTTTGTGTGCTCTTATTTTGTCCTGTTGTCAGTCCGCTGCTCTTGGTGGAACAGAAACAACCCTGCCCCCCGCTACCCCACTCCTACCCCTTGGTGTATTACAACATACCTTTGGGAGTAGAATAGTATTTTCCAACAATTTTAAATAAGTAACGTGCAGTAGTTTGCAGTAGGCCTGTCACAATAGCAAATTTTGCTGAACTACAAATTTTTGGTGATAATTCATATTATTGACAACATTTTCTGCCACCATTTTTACTTCCGCCAAATGTGAGTGGCAGAGATTTTGTTTTTGCTGTTGTTCATCTGTTTGTTTGTCTGTTTATTTGTTTGTGTTCAAAATAACTAAAAGGTCTTAATAGATTTGGATGACATTTTGACAGCAGATGACAGCAGTTGTCGGAAATGTGATATGATCAAACTGATGAAATTTTGAGGGTTATCCAGATCAGCGTCTGGATTCAGGAGTTTTGTTTTTTTTAAGGATTCTTATTTGTTTTCCATATGTGGTCCAGGGTGTACCCCGCCTCCCACCCAAAATTAGCTGGGATAGGCTCCAGCATACCTGCAACCCTAATGAGGATAAGCGGCATAGAAAATGAACAAATGAATATGTGGTGTTTTATGGCTGTGGATATTTGGTGACACATGGTGGACACAATCATTGATTGAATACTCCTCTGAATGCTGTTCAACACAAATTGAGTGCTAAGAGCAGACTGGGCACGTTTGTTACCTCAGCCAAGCGCAAGCATAGAGGTTTTGTTTTTGCTGGTGTTTTGTCTGTTTGTGTTCAAAATAACTTGAAAAGTTCAGAATGAATTTGGATGATTTTGTTTTGGAATTTTTTGGAAATGTCGGAAACAGGATATTGAAGAACTGATTCAGTTTTGGGGGTGATCCGGATCACCGTCTGGACCCAGGAATTTTTTAAAGGATTCGTTGACATTGCAAGATAGGACCATTGTCGGCATTTATGAATGTTACTCCACAAAAAATGTCCAGAGCACTTGGAAAAAATACAGAACATGTTTCACACCGATTCTACAAAATATCAAAGACTGATCCAAAAAATGTATTTTGGTCTGAATCACAATATGGGGGAACTATGGCGCTTGGCGAATGTCTGCCCTCTCAAGTGCTTTACTAGTTTAATTATTTATATGGCATAATTGAGTGTTTGTAGCTTTAATGCTAATGAACTGTGTGTGTCTCCAAGAAGCATGATTTTGTGCTTTATCTGCTTTATCTTCTTCTTCTGGGCCGCACAGTGGCTGAGTGGTTAGCACATTGGCCACACAGTCAAGAGATCTGGAAGACCTGGGTTCAAATCTCCGTTGGGCATCTCTGTGTGGAGTTTGCATGTTCTCCCTGTGCGTGCGTGGGTTTTCTCCGGGTACTTTGGTTTCCTCCCACATTCCAAAAACATGCATGTTAGGTTCATTGGAGACTCTAAATTGTCCATAGGTATGAATGTGAGTGTGAATGTTTGTTTGTCTATATGTGCCCTGCGATTGACTGGCGGTCAAGGCAGTCCAGGGTGTACCCCGTCTCTCGCCCAAAAAGTCTGCTGAGATATGCTCCAGCATCCCCGCGACCCTAATGAGGATAAGCGGTACAGAAAATGAATGAATTAATCTTCTTCTTCTTTTCCTTTCGGCTTATCCCTTCAGGGGTCGCCACAGCAAATCAATTGCCTCCATCTAACTGTGTCTTCTGTATCCTCTTCTCTTGCAACAACTACCTTCATGTTCTCTTTAACTACATTCATAAACCTCCTCTTTGGTCTTCCTCTAGGCCTCCTGCCTGGCAGTTCTCAAAACTCAGCATCCTTCTACCAATATATTCACTATCTCTCCTCTGGACATGTCCGAACCATCTCAATCTGGCTTCTCTGACTTTATCTCCAAAACCTCTAACATGTGCTGTCCCTCTGATGTGCTCATTCCTGATCCTGTCCATCCTGGTCACACCCAAAGAGAACCTCAGCATCTTCATCTCTGCTACCTCCAGCTCTGCCTCCTGTCTTTTCCTCAGCGGCACTGTCTCTAAACCAAACAACATCGCTGGTCTCACCACAGTTTTGTACACCTTTCCTTTCATTTTAGCTGAAACTCTTCTATCACACATCACACCCGACACTTTTCTCCACCCATTCCAGCCTGCCTGCACACGCTTCTTCACCTCTTTTCCACACTCTCCATTGCTCTGGACTGTTGACCCTAAGTACTTAAAATCCTCCACCTTCTTTATCTCTTCTCCCTGTAACCTCACTCTTCCACTTGGGTCCCTCTCATTTACACACATGTACTCCGTCTTGCTGCGGCTGACCTTCATTCCTCTCCTTTCCAGGGCAAACCTCCACCCCTCAAGCTTCTCCTCCACCTGTTCCCTGCTCTCACTACATATCACAATGTCATCTGCAAACATCATAGTCCATGGAGATTCCTGTCTAACCTCGTCCGTCAGCCTGTCCATCACCATAGCAAACAAGAAGGGGCTCAGAGCTGATCCCTGATGGAGTCCCACCTTCACTCGGAACTCCTCTGTCACACCTGCAGCACACCTCACTACTGTCTTACAGTCCTCGTACATGTCCTGCACCGCTCTAACATACTTCTCTGCCACTCCAGACTTCCTCATACAATACCACAGTTCCTCTCTGGGCACCCTGTCATAAGCTTTCTCCAGATCTACAAAAACACAATGCAGCTCCCTCTGACCTTCCCTGTACTTCTCCATCAACATCCTCAAAGCAAATACTGCATCTGTTGTACTCTTTTTTGGCATAAAACCGTACTGCTGCTCACAAATGCTCACGTTTGCCCTTAGTCTAGCTTCAACTACTCTTTCCCATAACTTCATTGTATGGCTCATCAGCTTTATTCCTCTGTAGTTGCCACAATTCTGCACATCTCCTTTGTTCTTAAAAATGGGCACCAGCACACTTCTCCTCCATTCCTCAGGCATCTTCTCATTATCTAAGATCTTGTTAAACAACCCGGTCAGGAACTCTACTGCCACCTCTCCTAGACACTTCCATGTCTCCACAGGTATAACATCAGGACCAGGTGCCTTTCCATTCTTCATCCTCTTCAATGCCCTCCTCACTTCTTCCTTACTAATCTTTGCTACTTCCTGGTCCACAACAGTCACCTCTTCTACTCTTTGTTCTCTTTCATTTTCCTCATTCATCAACTCTTCAAAGTACTCTTTCCATCTTCCCCTGACACTACTGGCACCTGTCAATACCCGTCTATCCTTATCCTTTATCACCCTAACCTGCTGCACGTCCTTCCCGTCTCTGTCCCTCTGCCTTGCCAACCTGTATAGATCTTTCTCTTCCTCCTTGCTGTCCAACCTAGCATACAAGTCATCATAGGCCCCTTGTTTGGCCTTTGCCACCTTTACTTTCACCTTACGCTGCATCTCTCTGTACTTCTGTCTACTCTCTTCATTCCTCTCAGTGTCCCACTTGTTCTTAGCTAACCTCTTACTCTGTATACACTCCTGCACCTCCTCATTCCACCACCAAGTCTCCCTATCTACTTTCCTTCCAGATGACACACCAAGTACTCTCCTACCTGTCTCCCTGATCACAGTACCTGTAGTTGTCCAGTCATCTGGAAGGACTTCCTGGCCACCCATAGCCTTTTTCAACTCCTTCCCAAAAGTCACGCAACACTCCGCCTTTTTCAGCTTCCCCCATTTCGTCCTCTGCTCTGCCTTTACCCTCTTCATCCTTCTCACCACTAGTGTCATCCTACACACCACCATCCTATGCTGTCTGGCTACACTCTCACCTACCACTGCTTTGCAGTCACTGACCTCCTTCAGGTTACACCTTCTACACCTTCTATGTAGTCTTGCTTTATCTACTTTATACATACTGTATACATTGTAAAAGGTCGACGGCCGATGGATAAAATCGGCTTCCTTCACAAGATGGGGGCGCTTCCGGTTTGCATATAATGTTTGTAACTCTGGGCCACATGCCAAAATGTGTCGGTGAGGTAATGCGCGTCAAAGGTGGTTGGCGCTTGACTCCCTCCACCTGGAAGAAGAAGAAAATGCAACACTACCATGCAGACATGTCCACTATGTACCATTGTGAGGATAGTTTCACGTTTGGACGTTGGCTTGAAAGCGATAGTTCCGCCTCATTGTGCCCCGGACTGGAAGTGCTGTTCTAAGCGCTGGCTTTTTATACTAAGGACCATCAATAAATTAATATTGCGTTGAAGAGTTGTATTCTAAATCACACTGCAAACTGTATTACCATGTCAAATGATAGTCTTACCCTAAAATTATTTTGCACGCCCATTTTTTCAAATTCTATCTTTTATTGGATGGATGTTAGGGACCTGATTCACAGAGATTTGTTACAAAAGCCAAACAATATAGTTGGACATCTTGTGTGTTAAAAAAAAAAAAAAAAAAAAGAAAAAGTAAATTCAGCAATATATTATTAATAGCAAATTGTTTTATGCTTTGAAGAGCTTTTTTCATAACCATATTCAATTCCACAAATTAATGTTTGGCACATTGTTTTTTTTTTTGTTTGACTTATTATTTTGTTTGGTTGTTTAATTTCTTTAAAAGCACTTGACATTGCAATTACAATGTTAAATACTTTTGAGAAATTAAAGTTTATTGCTTTTGATACAGTGTACTTGCATTGTTAACCCATATATTAATATTACATTAATGAAAAAATTGTATCAAAATTATGTTGACAATAATATTGTTTATCCTTGTTTAATTTGTAGGACAATTATCGTCCAGCAAATTTTTTTATTGTGACAGGCCTACTGAAGCAATATGCACACTGCAAAATACCACTGACCTGCTTTTTTGCTCTGGCATGAAACCTCTTGCTATTCTTCTAAGATTTGTAGAATAGATCTGTTAAAAATGATGATTTACTTACTGAAACTGACAAATGGACTGCAAGATGATGACACACAACAATAACAGTCACTAATATTGTGTTGTGATGAGTTTGCTGTGTATACTGACAGTGATAGCCTGACAGCTATTAGCTAATTTATTCACACTGCACAGCGCTAAAGATGAGCGATAGCAATTATTGTTTAGCTAGCAATTTGGCATTCATTCATTCATTCATTTTCTATACCGCTTATCCTTATTAGTGTCGCGGGTATGCTGGAGCCTATCCTAGCTGACTTTGGCCGGGAGGCGGGGTACACCCTGGACTGGTCGCCAGTCAATCGCAGGGCAGACAAACAAGCATTCATACTCTAATGGACAATTTAGAGTCGCTAATTAACCTAACATGCATGTTTTTGGAATGTGGGAGGAAACCAGAGTACCCGGAAAAAACCCACGCACAAACGGGGAGAACATGCAAACTCCACACAGAGATGCCCAACGGAAATTCAAACCCTGAACATCCTGACTGTGAGGCCACCGTGCGGCCGCAATTTGGCATGAAAAGCCTTATTATTTTATGATTTGTAGTGACACTGCAGTCAAAGCCCATCCTCTGGATTTATTGTTGCACTCTACAAGAGATACCACATTAGCCGCCTTGTGTGTCATAACCAAGCCAGTTTGAATGAATACTTCATTAGCCCAGCCCTAGAAAAAATGTGTATTGACTTACTGCCACCTTGGCACGCTTTTCCCCAATTAAACGTCTGGTAGGTTTTTTACTTTTTATTTCCGTCTGTAGGGCAGTATCAAAACATGTCCCTTAAAGTTTGCAGGAATACCAAAGCATCTGATGCTGCCAGTGGCGTCTTTTGGGAATGTGAAGAAGCTTACTCTGTCTTATCAAGTTTTCCAGCAAAAGCCTTGAGCACAACACAACCATTCAAAAAATGTATACTGTATAACAAAAACATATAGAATTGGACCCTAACAATTGGGAAAGCAGTGGCGTGAACAATAACCTCTGGGTGGGAACTTGCTTTTCCTTCTCCAGTTCCAAAAGAAGCGACTGATTATATTTTAACATTGCATATTTCACTAATTTAGCATATTTACTGAAGAAAAATAAAATAATCAAGCTTGCAACTCCCACATCTGTAGCTGACTAACATGTGTAGCGAAGCCTGTTTTTTTCTTTTTTTTTTTTTTTTTAAACAAAGAGTTTGGTGTATACACAGGTGAGAGACTGTATCATGCCTATGAAGAAGAGGGAGCCTATCGATTTTTCTCACGTTTGGTGCTCGTAAAAAAAATTTGCGACACACATTACTGCTAGAACATTGTTAAAAGTCACTTTAGCATTATAAGGGACTTTTAGATGGGTTGAAAGTGGGCAAAGGTGGAGACTTAAGCTGTTTATTCATTAAAACATTTTCACGGTTTTGCTTTCCTGAAAGTTGATTAAAGAGCAGAAAATCGAAATTCTGTGGGACATTCTGAGTGCTGTCTTTTCCCTGGTTGGAATTCATTTAGCTCTTAGCTCTGATGTGGGATGAGAACGTCTTAGTCATTTTTAGGAGGAAAAAAAACTTTCTGGTCTGGCAGGCAGCACAAAGTTTTAGTGCACATTAAGTTAATGTATCACCATGTGTATGCACACACACTCTCACACACGCACACACACACAGTCTGTCATTTATGACATTGATGGATCAATATAGTTCCACACCACTACCGCCAGACCGTGGACCTTTTAACCTTTGCCATTGTCGTCGGCATTGTTCACCGGATCTATAATCTTCCATACTCTACCAGAAATGTGTGAGTGTGTATGCAGGTCTCCACATTGTGACAAAAGTATTGGAACAAATTCCACTTACAGCAAGACACAAACACTGGCTGAAATTGTCTCATTAAAAGTAATACTTTGACAAAATAATTTGTCTTCTGCTCTGTGTGTTATCCTAGTATGTGGTTTCAGGGTTATTCTGCACTTCTGACACGTTTTCATTTCACATTAATTATTTAGTCTCGCCCTGAGAATGACGCTAGCAAAAATATACTGTACCTATGATGGACAGGATCAGGAATGAGCGCATCAGAGGGACAGCACCATGTTAGAGGTTTCGGAGCTAAAGCCAGAGAGGCCAGATTGAGATGGTTCGGACATGTCCAGAGGAGAGCTAGTGAATATATTGGTAGAAGGATGCTGAGTTTTAAATTGCCAGGCAGGAGGCCTAGAGGAAGACCAAAGAGGAGGTTTATGGATGTAGTGAAAGAGGACATGAAGGTAGTTGGCGCAAGAGAAGAGGATACAGAAGACACAGTTAGATGGAGGCAATTGATTTGCTGTGGCGACCCCTGACGGGATAAGCTGAAAGGAAAAGAACAAGATGAAGAGACCTGCAGTGTAGTGGACATACCACATTTTAAATAATTACTGAAGCAGCTCTGCAACAAAAACGATCAAATGAGCCACACATGCTTACACGCGAGTTTGAAATGTCTTCATTGTCAAAGTGGACAAAGTGAAGAGTCAGCATTGCAACTTATGGTGCTTGCCCTGTCAAAAAAACAAAAATACATAAAGAAATGTATTACATGCTAAAAATGTGCAATGTTACGACTTAAAGACACCACTCACATGGTGGGTGTTACTTCATGTGGCCGAGCTTTTACTGAAATCCCTTCAAATCAGCATGTTCCTCCATTAGCAACGTCTCCTACACAGAAAAGACTCAAGTTTTCCCCCCTAAGAGGCCGTTCTGGGACTGCAGATTCACGGGATCGGGGATCCTTTGAACCAGACGGTGATTTTACACATGTTGTTGCTGTTTGGCCTGTGAGCGTGGGAGCTTTTCCTTTTTCCAACTTGGGTTGCCCCCCTCTCTCCCCAACCTGATAAAGAAGCCGTTGTGAGAGCGTGGGCGTTAGGAAGGGAGGAGAACCTCACACGATTCCGGGTGGAGTGCAGAGGTCCAGGCCAGAAAGGGAATGGAGAAGTATGCAGATGTTTTCCTCCTTGTTCAATCACAAGCATTCAGAGGAAGACATTATCCCCAAAATGTATGCTGGCATGGAAGACCTACATGTAATACAGATACAGTGTAACCATGGTTTTTGTTATTAAACACTTCCAAAAGGTAGGACAAAAACCGAAATCAGTCTTTCCCATAATAAATAATGTAAGTCCAATTAATTTGATCCAGATACCCCAAAATATTGACACATTACAGAGGGTAATTGCAGTTTTACATGCAGAAAACAATACAAAATAATTATATGATGAACAAAATGGATAAATGAACATTTAACATCACTTTTACCTTTTACTGAAGACTTGGTTGGTGAACACGGTGATGAGTGGAAGTAGTACACTCGTACGCTGTTTCATTCTAGTTAGTTCCAAACTTAACTGGCAAGCGTGGATGGTGAGAGGTGTATTCTTGCTCTCTTGAAATTTCAATCCCAGTTTACAGTATGTGGTCAAACTCTGGGGTTTAATGACACTCACCACAATGTGTTGCATTTGTCAGAAAATACCGGTAATTGCAATTGCAACACAGAAGGGGAGCACGTTTGGACAAATTATCCCCCTTTTGTCTACAGCAGTTCAGGAGTATAACAACACAAGCTTCTGTTGCTCACCTGTTTGTTTTTTTGCATCTGGCAGCTTCTTATAGCATGTTTTTGGCCTTGCGGTATGGAAATTTTTCCTTGATGCAAACTACCCTTCTAAGAAAGAGTTTGTAAGGAAGCAGAATTAGTCTCAAACCATGACCTCCTTTTTGGAGAGTGAGTCAAACACACAAATGACCCAGACTCTGGAAAATGAACCTCATGAATACAGGACTCAATGAAATCGGAGAAACTGGCCTTCACCTTTTAACCTATTCTGATGATTATTCCAAAAGACTCAATTGGGATTCTCGAGCTGCTTTTGGGAGCAGAAGGCCAAACGAACAGAAAGTAACTATGGAGCTGGTGTGCACTGGGGGGTCTGAGTAGCTTACAGGCATCTTTGTCCTGGAGGGTGTGGCCATAAAGAGCCATGCTAGATTGTGTCAACTTGATGTCTCTTTTTATTGCATCCTTGGACGGGTTTAGGTTAATGTTTTTTGTCCGTCAAACCTCTGATGAACAAGTCATTGGCTGGGACTGGCAACATCGTCTTCATTGCTAATATAGAAAGTTCTGGAGGATAGTTTCTTTAATCCAAAATGATAAAATATCAAACTTCTGCTTACACCGTTTGGTCGAATTTGGCTTACTACAATAAACAAGGGATTTGGTAATGGTAATGGTTCAATTTATTTGAACATGCATATAAATTAAATTGGAATACATCACTTAAGGGCCGCAAGGTGGCTGAGTGGGTAGCATGTTGGCATGTTGTAGGTATGAATGTGAGTGTGAATGTTTGTTTGTCTACCCTGTGATTGACTGACGATCAGTCCAGGGTGTACCCCGCCTCCCGCCCGAAGTCAGGATGGATGGATACACCACTTAATATAATTGACAGTTCCACATGTAAGAAGAAGCATGTGGGATTTCTCCTATGTCAATACATTTGTGCACCTCCTGCAATAAGTACATTTTAAAATGCATAAGTAAGGTGTGACAATGTGCTAAATAGTAGTCAATGTCCTTATCATAGTAAATAAATTACATTGTGTCATAATTAGGTTATACTTTTGTTTTCATGACTCTGCTATCCTCATTTGTCTGGGAAGTTTTTTAAGTAACCCCAGTGAGAAAGCATATTAATGTAATTTGACTTTTAATGAGTGCCCTGGCCAACTATGTGAAGGTGTAGTCAGAATAAAATAACTTAATTTTTTCATAACTTCTATTATTCAAAGTAAAGAAACCACGTTCACATCCAGTAGATCCCTGCTGTTAGTGGGAATTACATTACGAGACCCCTTGTGAGTGAAACACGAATAATGGACACACGCAAAAAAAGTAGTACCATGTCTATTTTTTATACTGTAAACCCTGAACTAAGCATCTTGTTAAACACATTTTAAATTCAGTTTTACTTATTAAGAAACAATTCCAGGCATACAATACTCAGTATTGTACTTACAAAACTTGCTATTACACATCACTTGTCAAATTGTTTTTCTACTGTAAAATATTGAGTGAATTTACAGCGTCCTCTGCTGGATTCATAGCTGCAGCACTCATTCGCACGGCCATTACACCACTTTCTATTTAAGCTACCTTAAAAAACTAACTATTTGCAGTTTAAACGAGAGAAAAGAAATCTGCAAATATGCAAACCACCAGTTTGTTTCCATGTGTGCGTACACATAGAAACATAGCACACCTCCAGACTTTCTCAGAGGGAAAAGTAGTCATTTTCTCAGCCTCAACCTCGCACTAATGTGAGGTTTTGCTCACAGCCTTTACATGCCACTCCACACACATAAACGTGTGCGGTACACTCTCCAGTAAGTCATGCTGTTTAATGTAGGAGCGCAGCGTGTTAATTGTCTGTCGAAGCATATTTTTCGTCTCGTCAGAGTAATGGCGATTGTTTGTGATGAAAGAGCCTCTTGTTAAATAGCGTTGGTGTGTGTGCGTGTGTATGCGTGTGCATCAGGTGATAGCTGAGTGATGACAGCTTGTGGCCAACATGGGGCTTTCCCGACCTTTCCACGGCACAATCACGGGCAGCACGCCACCAGACACACACACAAATGAAGTGAATTCACCTCTTGGATTTAAAAATAAAAGGGTGTGTCTGACCTGCGTGTGTGTGTTGGTGTGTGAGAGTGTGTTGTAAGCGCACAGAGAGGCTATTCTTCTTTGTCTCACTAAGGTGACCTCACCCTGTCTGGATGTGCGCACACACACACTTTGCAAAGGAATGCGATGAGTTTCTGTGCTATATTAGGGATGCACTTCAAGGAAGTGCTGACATGGCGACAGAGACAGCTTTTGTAGGGTACTCCCACTAAGCCAGTCGTATCACACTTTTAGTCTGGCACAATTTGACAGTGCTCTGATCCACGCTCAAGTTTAGCACACTCCCCTTCCTTTGGCACGGTTGGAAGAGCTGGGCCTTAGCACGGCACGATTGGAAGAGCTGGGCCTTAGCACGGCACGATTGGAAGAGCTGGGCCTTAGCACGGCATGATTGCGTGCACATGCATGCATGCAGCGTAGTCGTGTCATAGAATGGCTGCAATGTGATTTGCTTCTTGCAGGATCTTAATGATAACCAATGCATTTAATAATAGAAATAAATAGACTCAAAATAATCCAAAAACCAAAACTTTATACAAGACTGGAAATAATCCACAGTCAATGAAATTGTAGTGTTACATCAGAAGAGAGTTGAAGTGAAGAAAAGCAAGAGGTAGCGAGGGGGAATAGTGCCCAGGTTTGGCTCGGTGTGAATACACTCTTAATTCCTCCTGTTTTTACCCTGCAACTCATCTGTCTGTCTCGCCCTTGCCCATTCAGATTGAGGAGGGAGGGAAGGCATCCCAGTGCAAGAAGCTCAAAGTGGGGGACGAGCTCATTAACATAAATGGCTCCGCCCTCTACGGCAGCCGTCAGGAAGCACTCATCCTCATCAAGGGCTCCTACAGGATACTGAAGCTCGCCGTCAGGAGGTAAGCGCACCTTGTGAATATTCCCGTGTCTGCCGGCCAGCTTCCTTGTCTTTGGAAAGGGCCGGGATGTGTGTTTGTGTGGGCGAGGCTGAGAATTTGCCGGCCTGGAAGTAATTTTTGATCTTGAGGTGTTAGAGCTGATAACCTCTGGTGACAAGCAAGGTCTGGTGTGTAATCTTTTCAGGGTTAAAAAAAGAGTAGAAACACTGGTGAATGACACTCAACGCACAATATAAATAAATACAACTTTATTCATTCATTTTCTATATCGCTTATCCTCTTTAGGGTCGCGGGTGTGCTGGAGCCTATCCCAGCTGACTTTGGGTGGGAGGCGGGGTATACCCTGGACTGGTCGCCAGTCAATCGCAGGGCACATATAGACAAACAACCATTCACACTCACATTTACACTCTAATGAACAATTTAGAGTCGCCAATTAACCTAACATGCATGTTTTTGGAATGTGGGAGGAAACCGGAGTACCCGGAGAAAACCCATACACGCACGGGGAGAACATCCAAACTCCACACAGAGATGCCCAACGGAGATTTGAACCCTGGTCTTCCAGATCTCCTGACTGTGTGGCCAATGTGCTAACCACTCAGCCACCGTGCGGCCCCTAATTGTTTCAATTAAGGTCAAAATTGAAGTGGACAAACAAACATTCACACTCACATTCATGCCTTTGGACAATTTAGAGTCTCCAATGAACCTAACATGCATGTTTATAAAAAAAAAAATGCTCAGGCAATATTGTGTATTTATTTTTGTAGTTTTATTTTTTTGTAGTTTGCAGTGTAACCAACTAAAGTAGCCAAAATATTCTTTATCAGAATACTGTAAATCCCCGCTATTCCCAGGGCTTTCTTTCCAAGACACCCCACATCAATGGCAGAAAACGAGCACCCATAAAAAGCCCTAAAAATAGCTATTTTGTAGAAATGTCCGATATACCTGGAGAACATGGTATACGTAATAGTTGGCTATTGATCATGATTTTTTTAAAAATAACTTTTTAAATAACATTGCATAAACTATAGGAGCTATGGTTACATTTGCAGTTGTTGTCTTATTTTGGACTGCGTTCATTTGTGTCATGCATCCGTATGTGCAGGGGCGGGGTATTGTGTAGCGATGAGACGATGCTAGCTCATACTAACCTGGTTGTGGCCAACTGCTCTGTTTTGCTGTCCCCTCATAAATAAAAGCGTGTCTGAAGCCAGAGGAAAGTTTCCTTCCTTGCCTGAGACAGCTATGAAAAGCTAGCTTTATGTGAAGGGAGTGGGGTATGTGAGTTTAACGGTGAGATGGTTAGCATCATGTTAATCATGATGCTAACCGAAGCTAACCTGTTTGTACCCAACTGCTCTGTTTTGCTGTCTCATTATAAATGAAATCTTGTAAATTTATGACTTTTAATCTCGTAAATTTACGACTTTAAATCCCGTAATATTACGATTTTTAATCCCAGTTTTTTAAATTGTATTTTTAAAATGTGGGCTATTATGCCTTCCTAAAAAAAAAACAACAATATTTTAGCGGCATCGTGTCATAAGCCGCAGGCTTCAGAGTGTAGGAAAAAAGCGGCTTATAGTCCAAAAAATATGGTAATTAAGAATAAAAGTTTTTAAGTGTCATGGAGTACGGGGTACATGGCTTTAGGTGAAATGTCTGAAGGGGTACGTGACTGTAAAAAGTTTGGGAGCCACTGCAGGAGACAATATTGCACTTACAAAACGTGCAGTTACGCAACATCATGTATTGTCAAAGCATCTTCCAGCTGGAAAATCTTTTGGTTGTTAATTGACTTGTGAGACAGCATCCTCTGCTGGGTTCTTGTGCCATCACATTCTATTTAAGTAACTTTTGATTAATTAAAGCAGAAAAAAAAGTGCAAAATGCACAAATATGGCAAACCGCTCATAGGCCAGGATCTACTGTATTAGTGTTCTACCACTATGTGTGCTGTCACAGCAGTCACAGCACACTCTACAGGACAAACTGTGTTATGACATCATTTCACTTCGCATCCATGAATAGACCGACATCTTTAAGGACCAATGGATTTAACTCGATGATGTAATTCTGGAGGAATGAAATGAGAAGCCAACACTTACTCGTGTTTGTCTTGCGGAAATAAGGTTTCCAATAATTTATTTTTGGGAAGCTTTGTATTGGCTTGCATTAGCGCTCCAGGCATGACTGTACAGTATTTATTTGTTTGTGTAAGCAAAATCTGGACACACACTTACTTGTGTTGCTTGTGCAATTGTTTTTGTGACAATGTTATTAAATCTCATAAATTGGATTGACTTGAAATTTGTTTTTTCCTCATAATCCACATGTCTGATAAAATGTGCTCCATTCCTGGCTCCGTTACAAGCCACCGGGAGGCCTGCAGGCCAAATTTGGGAAACCACGGGAATTTGACATGTTTGCCAACAGCTGGATGGCGGTTTGTTTGGGTCCGTTTTGGATTTAATTTCAGCGTGGATGTTCTAAAAGTGCTTTTACAAGCCAACATATGCTGGGAAGCACCGGTGTGGTTATTTTTTCTTAGCAAGGAGATCTTCAAAAAAGTACTATGTTTATTCATGTTGTGTCACTGAAAGGACAGAATCATCCCACATGATTGTAGTGACTTGGATTGTCAAAATCCAAGTTTTGCTTTGCACATTTTGTTTTTAATGGGCTTTATGATTTATTTCTGGATGGGAAAGAACATTTGGTTAGGTTCTTTGTTTCCTCGACCTGGAAATGTTTCTTCTGCAATTCTTTTGTTAGGTCTAACCACAACTGGAGGAGGCAGAGGAAAGGACATTCCTGCACTTTTACACAATTTCCTCTTCTTCCCAAAGCCTCCCCTCATTGTTTTCCATCCAGCTTTGTGAGGGGAAAGAGCATCCGTTGATGGAATAGGAAATGGGCACTTGACCTTCTTGAGGAATCTTGCTCTACAATAAGAATAGCCTTGTTGGGTGGACCAGGATTACCTGTAAAATGTGGCAGAGTTGCAGTTTGGTCACTGGTGGAACAACCACTCGTGTCACCTCGGAAGTGTTGCGCCTGCGACACTGCAAGTCCGCTGGACTTGATGACTCGTGCTTATCTCCTGTTAGATGCTGGTTCTGAGCGTCACAAAGGGTTTTGCTGGCTCTCACACATGCATGGGATTGTTCGGAGTGTTACTGCAGAGAGATGGATGGGTTGAATGCACACACACACACACACACACACACACACACACACAGACACACTGTTGTTTTGAAGTATGACCAGGGGCTCTGGGGACCTGTGCAGGACTCAGATCTGCGGTGCCAAGATGCTTGCAACACAATAGTCTGCGCCCGCATCACCGGTTCCTTAACCAACAATAGACATTCTTGGGATTCCTCAAGACCTCTCACACACGCACACACACACGCACACACACACACACACCGTCGTGTTCCCTCAAATGGCTTTGACTTTTGTTCATTTCCTGGACGCTAACCACTACTTTGATAACCTCAACCACTCACTCTAAACTAACTTTAACCCCCAAAGTTTTTTTTCACACATGCACACGCACACCCACACACTCGTTTTATTGAAATGGATGAATTCATCAGTCAGTCTGGGGTTGTCATTTTAGCAGGGGGAATTGTGCACTCCCAACTTTGTGGCAACAGTTTGGAGGGCCCTATGGAATCCTTCTTATTTTTTTCCAAATTCTGTTGTGTTTTGTCCCAAATTTCCATTTTCTTTTTTTGGGATTTTTTTATATAAGTTTTTTTTTTTACATTTTACACATATATTTGCTAGCGTAGTGTGTGTGATTGTTGGGTTCCTTTATAAACGGTTAGTTAATAAAGTGCAAAAAATCTTACATTTACTGATGCAATGCATCAATAGATTAGCCCAGTAATTGAGAAATGGATGTAGCTTGGCTAAGTTTTCTAATGGGATGCACACATTTCTACAAAATCTTCAACAAACTGTTAAGTCTGTGCTTGTGATTAAGGAAGATGTAATCCAACTGCATGAGCGATTACACCGTGTAAGATATTTTTAATTCTGTTTAGTTAGACATGTATCAAACAGCGCTCTTATTTTGAAGTCTGGAAGGATGTTCTGTGGGCGAGAAAGTCTCTTTACGGCTAACAAGTTGGCTGCAAAAATAAACATGTTTCTTAACTTTTTTCCCTCAGAACCTGCACGTCGTTGTCAGGCATTGTAAAACACTCTTTACACTACAGCGGTACAACACAACACTGTGAGAATATACTCATCAACATCGCGCACACAACCACACTAGCATGCTAGATTGGATCACGGAGCGTGAATAGAAGGAAGGTAGCGGAAGCGACGCTAAGAGGATGCTCCGCCAACTTTTCCTGGTGTTTATCGTCATTTCAACATTGGAGCAGTGACGTGCGGTCAGGGTCGGCAAGTGAGACAGAGCCTCACCACTGACCTCTGGTGGTCTTTCCTTACCACTTATGTGTAACAAATGATCCATCCATCCATTTTCCTCCGCTTGTCCGGGTCCGGGTCACGGGGGCAGCAGCTTCAGTAGGGAAGTCCAGACTTCCCGGTCCCCAGCGACCTCTTCCAGCTCCATCGGTAGGACACCAAATCGTTCCCAGGCCAGCTGTGAGACATAGTTCCTCCAGCGTGTCCTAGGTCTTCCCGGTCTTCTCCCGACTGGGCATGCCCGAAACACCTCACCAGGGAGGCGCCCGGGAGGCATCCGGACTAGATGCCCGAGCCACCTCACCCTATCTCTTAGGGTGAGTCCAGCCACCCTACGAAGGAAACTCATTTCCGCCGCTTGTATTCGCGATCTCATTCTTCCGGTCATGACCCATAACTCATGACCATAGGTGAGGGTGGGAACGTAGATCGATCGGTAAACAGAGAGCTTTGCCTTCCGGCTCAGCTCTCTCTTCACCACGACGGTCCGGTACAGCGACCGCATTACTGCAGACGCTGCACCGATCCGTCTGTCGATCTCACGCTCCAACCTTCCCTCACTCGTGAACAAGAACCCGAGATACTTGAACTCCTCCACCTGAGGCAAGACCTCACTCCCAACCCGGAGGGTACAGTCCACCCGTTTCCGACTGAGAACCATGGCCTCGGATTTGGAGGTGCTGAGTCTCATCCCAGAAGCTTCACACTCAGCTGCAAACCGCTCCAGTAAACGCTGAAGGTCACAGCCTGATGAGGCCATAAGGACCACATCGTCTGCAAATAGCAGAGACGAGATCCTAAGGTCACCAAGCTGGACTCCCTCAACACCTTGACTGCGCCTAGAAATTCTGTCCATGAAGATTATGAACAGAATCGGTGACAAAGGGCAGCCTTGGCGGAGGCCAACGTTCACCGGAAACAAGCTCGACTTACTGCTGGCAATGCGAACCAGGCTCCTGCTTCGATTGTACAAGGACCGAATGGCACGTAGAAGCGGACCATCAATCCCGTACTCCCGGAGCACCCCCCACAGGACACCACGAGGGACACGGTCGAATGCCTTTTCCAGGTCCACAAAGCACATGTAGACTGGTTGGGCAAACTCCCACATACCCTCGAGTACCCTTGCAAGGGTGTAGAGCTGGTCCAGTGTTCCGCGACCGGGACGAAAACCACATTGCAGCTCCTCTAACCGAGGTTCGACTAACGGTCGTACCCTTCTCTCCAGCACCCTGGAGTAGACTTTCCCAGGAAGGCTGAGGAGTGTGATCCCCCTATAGTTGGAACACACCCTCCGGTCACCCTTTTTAAAAATGGGGACCACCACCCCGGTCTGCCAGTCCAGAGGTACTGTTCCTGACTTCCATGCAATGTTGTAGAGGCGTGTCAACCAACACAGTCCTCCAACATCCAGAGCCTTGAGAAATTCTGAGCGGAACTCGTCTACCCCCGGAGCCTTGCCACTGGGGAGTGATTTGACTACCCCAATTACCTCAGCCACGGTGATAGAACTGTCCACGTACGTATCCTCAGACTCTGCTTCCTCTATGGAAGGCATGTCAGTGGGATTGAGAATCAATGAGTGTTTGGTGCCAATTGCTCTACATTTTAGTCTCCATAACCCCTTTGAGGAAAAAACTAATTGCACATTGATACTTCATTTGCATACCAGGACAAAAAGTACTCCAGAATCACTTTCAAAATTGTACTTTTTTGCAGGATCTAACAGGACGTATGGACAAGCAGGAGAAAGCAGAAGCTGCAATCAAGATAACTATTGAGGTCAAAACAATACACACATTGATACTTCATTTGCATACAAAGGACAAAAAGTACTACGGTATCACTTTCAAAAATGTACTTATATAGTAATTTACCTGACGTATGAACAAGCAGGACAATAATGACAAGTTGAAACACATGTATACTTTACATACATATTTTTATACTTTCATGTACAGGAAGTA
>QODF01000117.1:2954274-2984653 GCA_024372805.1 Oostethus manadensis
TAAGGCGTAGGGAAATAACCCTCTCGTTTACTGGGGATGACTCCAACACAGAGGCACCAAGCCGGGGGGCTAACAATAAGCCCACACCAGCTCGCCGCCTCTCCCCTGCGGCAACTCCAGAGAAGAACAAGGTCCAGCCCCTCTCAAGGAATTTGGTTCCAGAGCCCAAACTGTGGGTTGAGGTGAGTCCGACTATATCTAGTCGGAATGACTCCGCCTCTTCCAGAAGCTCGGGCTCCTTCCCCACCAGAGAAGTTCCAAATTCCATGTCCCAAGAACCAGATTTGGCCGCCAAAGACCAGGTCGCCCGGACACCTGCCCTCGACCACTGCCCAAATCACACAGCACCGGACCCTTATGCTTGCCCCTGCAGGTGGTGGGTCTGCCGGGGGAGTTCCCGTGTGGCTTCTTCGGGCTAGGCCCGGCCAGGTCCCACGCGTGAAGACCTGGCCACCAGGCGCTTCCCTGCGAGCCCCTCCCCCAGGCCTGGCTCCAGGGTGAGGCATCGGTATCTCACGTCTGGGCGAGGTGCGGTCACTACACTTGATATTCTTTATAGGGGTCTTCTGACTCACTCTTAGTCTGGCTCGTCACCTAGAACCTGTTTGCCTTGGGAGACCCTACCAGGGGCATAAAGCCCCCGACAACATAGCTCCTTGGATCACTCGGGCACTCAAACCCCTCCACCGTGGTAAGGTGGTGATTCACGGAGGGGGTAAAAAATGATGATTACATTAAATTGTTCCATTTTAGCTCAACGGTCTGTGCTTTACATTGACTTTCTTTTTTAATCCAATCATTTCAATGATCAGTAAAACAGCTGAATTTTCACATTTCCTGTTTAAAAATGCATTGGAAGCACAGCTACGAGAGTCACGTTGAGTCATCGCTCCCATATTCTTCAAGCGACCACGCACACATCCATTCAGGCAGGCTGTGATTGGTCTGTGGCTTCACACAGGAGACATTGGTGTTTCCTCATATATTCCTCATAATAATATGCATTTTATCACACATGTACTGCACATACTGATGTTTTATATTATTATTCATAATATTTAGTGAAAGTGTGTGACATTTAGTCTTTCTTATCTACCAGAAGCGCCATTATAGTGCCCAGTGGAGTGTGGTATATACTGTGCTGCACCAGCATGTGGCAGTGTTGAATTGAGCATCATGGAGCTGTAGACGATCTTTTTGCATTTGCTTACACAGTCATGCCGGCAGGATAGCAGCAATGTGTAGAAGACGACGCTTGTAAAAAAAATAAAAATAATAATTAGCATGTAGCATCTTTCCCTCACGGAAAATTTCTCTGTAACAGAAACAACCTACGTAGTATTTTAGATTTATTGCCAACAAAATGGAGGATTACATCTCAAAACTAAAGGACCAGCGCATGGACTTTATTTACTAGTAAAGGTAAGACCAAATGCAATTTATAAAAAAAAAAAGAAGAGATCAGTGTGATAAAACTATGAATTTGACTTTATGTTAAATATTCTTTTGTTTTTCTTGCTATCAAATTGTTGAACAGTGTGCAATTGATTGAAGCGTCTAAAAGATTTAAAAACACCTAATTGTTTCATTCATTCATTTTCTGTACCGCTTATCCTCATTAGGGTCACGGGGATGCTGGAGCCTATCCCAGCTGGCTTTGGGCGAGAGGCGGGGTACACCCTGGACTGGTCGCCAGTCAATCGCAGGGCACATATAGACAAACAACCATTCACACTCACATTTACACTCTAATGAACAATTTAGAGTCGCCAATTAACCTAACATGCATGTTTTTGGAATGTGGGAGGAAACCGGAGTACCCGGAGAAAACCCACACACGCACGGGGAGAACATCCAAACTTCACACAGAGATGCCCAACGGAGATTTGAACCCAGGTCTTCCAGATCTCCTGACTGTGTGGCCAATGTGCTAACCACTCAGCCACCGTGCGGCCCCTAATTGTTTCAATTAAGTATAGTGAAGTTTAGAGTTGAAGTAGAGTTGAAGTATAGGCATATCTTCTATTTTGGCTTCTTGTTTGCATACCTGACGCTTTTATAGTCAGTGCCTCACCAATCATGAACCTTGGAACCATTTGAGAGGCGGTTCAGTGTTTGTAATGAGATTCCACCAAAATTTACCTGTCCACCGGGTATATAATCCCACAAATGAACGTTCCTTCTCCTCAAGATGACAGCATTTCTTTCATATAATGCCAATTTCCGGCCACCTCCGCGATTCCGTTTACACGGAAATCATAGGGCCCTATATTCAGTTCTCTTTTTCTTCTCAGTTCACAAAGGCATTCTTGGATGAGTTTGGTGTGGAAGAAACCTGTCAAACTAACTGGGGCTGAACTTCAGCCAAACATTACTGACTGCTGACCCCACAAATTTCCACCCTAACCTTAAAAAACATTTGCAATCCCTGAATACCTGCAGCTTTTGAAACAAGGTGTATTTTCCTTAAGGGCAATGAAAAAAACAAAGGGTCTGACTGGACACGCGCGCACACACACCATGAGAGTCATCAAGTAAACAAATAGGTCCTGATTGCAGGCAGACACAATAGACAGGATCGGGAGGTGTTGAGCTTGTTTAGGCTTCTCCAGCATTGTTAACCATTTGCCCCCCTTGAAGGCAGCACGAGGAATGTAAGGAATCTGCTAAGCAACATGCATGTACGTCACGCACACCCACACATATTTTTACGAAGTCTGCAGGAGATTTTAGTCTGGGAAAGCTTTGAAAAGCTAATGGCCTCATTTTGTGTCTGGGGTGTATTTGTTTGTGAAAGCTAAATCCTCTACTCCTGAACAGCTGCATGCAAAAGGGTGAAAATCTGTCAAAACATTCACCTCTACTCTGTTGCCTGTGGTTGTATTTTTACAAATACACCACATGGTTGTGCTGTTATTAAAGCTACTTAAATGAAAAGACTACTTGAAATGTATTACACCCATGATTGGTTGAAAACATTGCTGCTATCAAATAAAACATCTTAGCAACTAATTGTTTATAAGCCAATGACAATTTGTCTACTGATTTCATAACTTTGGGTATATCTGCATTACATGCACACCATCATTTCGGCCAAAGCAGAACCTATAAGGGCAGCACAAATTTCATTTAGAGTTTTGTGAAAAAAAATAGGAAACACCTTGATTTTTTCTTGCAACAGATTGATATAAGACAATGTCGTCTAACACCGGTACACCCCACGACTTTATCGCAGGCCCACAGCAAAGCATGTTTTTTGGCAAGTGTGTTTTCACCAAAATGTCCACATAAAATATTTTTCTGGGGCTAAAATATCTGGAGAATTTCTGTTTTGTTTTGGGCTTCTTCCACATCACAAACACGCATGTTAGGCTAATTGGAGAGCCTGTGATTGACTGGAGACAGGTCAAGGCGTACCCAGCCTCTTGATACAAGGTCAACTTGGATAGGCTCCAGCCCACTTGTGACCCTAATGAGGAAAAGCATTATAAAAGATGGATAGATGGATGGATATTTCGGCTCATCCATCAACACTGCTCATTGTTTAGTCTAAGTTAATTACAATTAAGGCTACTTTGTTCTCCTCCAGACCTCACATCCTCTTATACATTCCTTCTTTCATCAACATCTTTTTAAAGGAAAAAAAATTCAATTTCTCTGTCTTTGACTCATTCAGGCACTTTCAGGAAGTACCTCTGCATCCCCCTCATCAAACAATAACACAGTGGAACTCTTGGCTATTAGTTTAGCAGCCATACACCACTTTATCTGCCCTCCACAATACTTCCTCTTTGACTGACTCACACATCCTGCAAGAGCGGGGGCAAGCGAGGCAGGCAAAGAATGAGATGGGAGAGAGAGAGGGTGGGAGTGCAATGCCCGGCACAGAAGGGAGAAATAGTCATGTTTTGGATTCCAGTGAGAAGAACGAGTGAGAAGGAAGACAAGAAAAGCAAGGAAAGGGGATGTGAGGACCAACGCTAGGGCTTTTCTTCTCAATCCCAAGCTGCTTTGCCTCCGTTGACGAACACGTTGTTGAGATGCTTTTCCCACCTTGCGATCATAGCGAGGCACTCTTCTCATATAGTTGAAAACACGCTGGAGAAGGAGGAGCAGATTCATCCCAAAAAGCGAGCTGAGAGGGTCCATTGTTTGAACTTCTCCAGTGAACGCGTTGAACTTGACCTTTTGGCTCCTCACATTTTGCTGACCGGGAGCACTTTGCCCGTGGATGCTACTCCTCTTCAGTCCGGTGGGTTTGTCTTTCCTGTTAAAGTTGATTGTGAACGTGAATGCGCTTATCGTCCGTGTCCTTGTTGCTTATCTTGCATAGAGTAGCTCAAATCTTTTTCGTCTGGCATTGGCTGGGTCGCTGGTACTGTAACTGTGTGTGTGACTGAGATTATGTGCATTGACCTTTGCACAGTCAGCTGTTGCAGCCTCTAACCATGAAATGGGACATTCCAGCAGTCTTTCTTCATCTGACAGAATTGATCAGATGTTCTATTACTTTTTTCATTCTCCTGTTTCTGCTATGTCTTTTGGCCTAATTGAAATCCCTGCTTGTTTGGTGACTCTAAAGCCCAAGGTACACACTTCCCTTTCCCACATTGCAGCAGATTGTCCAATATTAATTTGGGGATTTTGGGAATTGTTGCCAGTCTAAGTGACAGTGTCACCCATGGCTCGCACCATTGAGTCAACTTTGTAGTTGTTGTCAAGGACTAGGTGCGTCCAAAAAGAAGGTATCAGCCAGCATTCTCTTGTGTTCCCAGGGTCTTGCAATAAAATAAAAACAAGAAAAGGCCCAGAGACATTACGGAGCCTTCTTGGATGTCCCTGAATGAAAACTACACAAAAGTCTTTTGAACAACTCCAAGAATTTTTTTTATACCCTTTTATAGTGTCATCAAGACACTCTGAGGGCAACGAGCATGCACGTTCAACAAGTCAGGAATTCACTGGCGCTTTGTTTAAACCCTCAAGGAACTACAGCAACAGTCAGAAAGTTCTAGAACTCAAATTTACTTTCTCTGCCATAGCATTCAGTATATCCGCACTGTCTTTATCAAGCAGCTAAAATGGAAGGAAGAGGCGGTTCACGTTTGTGCTTATATATTTCCCACACACAGTATACGTATACAGTACATGAAGGACGTTTAAGGAGGCAGAAGTGTTTGTCTTGAAAAGGTTTCTGGTTTTATCACAATCAGAAAAAGGCTTTCCTTGCTTTTCCCTTATGGTTTTTATCCCAAAAATGTTCACAAATAACACACTTTCACATTTTTGGGAGGTTTGTGACGATACGTATTTATTGTGATGACAAAGAGAGTTGAAGTTGGGTGTCGTCAATGCTTTTTAAAATGTTATTCAACTGGCCAGTCATATCACTTTACGACTACAGTCCAGGATGTGAGTGCTCTGATCCATGCTACAGTTCGGTACACTTCCTGTCCTTCGGTAGATGTGGGCTAGGGCCCAGCATGAGTGCATGCACACATGCAGAAAAGAATGACCGTAAATCGATGGATTCTCACCAGTTATATATGAACCAACACACTTGACAATACTGTATACTGGAATAAGTAAAGAATCCAGAAGTCAAAACACACGCCACACATTACAACAATTGTCATCCAGAAATGTTGTATTTTTATGGGCCGGTGTCACCTGTTGCTTCTCCCTGTCTGTTTTTGCAGGCGCAGCGTCCCATTCATCAGGCCTCACTCCTGGCACCTGGCGAAGCTGTCCGAGCTGCCCCTACCTCCCCCTCCACCCCCACATTTATCTCCGCCAACTAGCATCCCACTACTCGCCGACTCCCCCTCACTCCCTCCGCCTCCCCCTCCTCCACCTGCCATGCAGCTCCATCCTGGCTCTTATACACTAACCTGGCACACGAGTGACAACAGGTGAATATTTCAAACGTCAAGTATCTTTCAAACAGTTAACTCTATGGAGTATGGTTCAGCATGCCCCCGTTGGGAATTTTTGTCCCCTCATAGCCAAAAATTGCCAGGAAACGGGTGACATCATTGTGTTTTAATGTCAACGCCATCCACGCAGGAAGCCCCTTGTTTTATTTATAACCTTCTATGCAAACACTCCAGTGTGATAGCCAATCAGATCTCTCCCGGTGAGCTGTTCTTTGTCTGGGGGCCCATGTTGATAGCTCTGAAAAATTATTTCATTTTGGTAAATTGTTTATCAATTTTTCATGTGCCTTTGTTTGGGTTCAATTCTTACACTTCTCCTGCTGCTGTGTGATAATTTTAACCAGAATATGTGCCACACACCTCGTTTTAAGGCCATGTCAGCAAACATCCTGTTGGGATGCTTGTACAACATAAAAGATGGTTGTGCTGAATCAGAGCTGCACTTCTGGAATTTAACAAACCACCAGGTCCAAATCAAGGTCTAGTACTTAAACAACAAAGTGACAAAGTGATGCAATTTGTGAGACAGGTTTCATCACTTTTGCCGTATACATGTTACCAAGATTATTTAAGGTTTTTGTTTTCCATATATTATAGCAAAAGAAGTCATGTAGTCATATTTGTGTTATGATCTCATCAAGCTAAACCGTGGATCCTGTAGAGGAAATGGGAACTTCAGTGTTCAGACTCACAATAAAAAAACAGCCTTTATGTCTTTGTTCTTCATCAATGCTTTACTGTTCTCCACCTGATAGGAATCAATGATATCATGCACCTCTTTTAGACTGAATTGGGGTTAAGATGGCAATATGTGTGTGGGAATGTGCACAACAGCATTTGACTCCTAACATGTGGACAAAGAGAGGAAGACGTCCAGTAAACTGTACCTCTCTGGAATCTTTTGTACACTATGCGCCCGTGTATGCACAGCAGTGTTTGTGTTGGTAGGGCAAAAGAAATCCGCCCCATTTAAACACACACACACACGCACGCAGACACACACACACACACACACACACACACACCTTGTTTCGTGCTGATTTTGCCTGCATCAACTGTCTCGCTTGCATGTTTTATGCCGCACCTCATTGGGCAGGAGTTACTGTCATTTCCTGTCCAGCTCCTGTCTCATTTCCTCACTTCCTCCTGCTCTCATCCAGGTCAAATCTATACAGCAGCCATTGTTTTCTCATTCATTGCTCACTTCCCCTCACAGACAATTTTCTCATGCTGGACTATCAGAGTTACCCAATACAGATGTCATAAAAGCAGCAGTGACCTGTGAGATTTGGATGGATTTAGTGGAAACTCTTGGATTTCTCACATCCACGCATGGATTAGGAAAAACCACAACCTTATCATTTTTGCCAAATCCTTAAGCCATTAACCACAAGCGAAAATAGTATGATGAGAGGATTGTGGCCAGAATGCAAGGGGTTGAACTCAGGTTCACCTCTGGGACATGTTGGTTGTTTTGGCTTTGCCGCTTGCTCTGTTCTGCAACCACATGATTTACCACATGTATATCCACACTCAATTCTGCATGGTCTCTGTGCAATTCTCTTGCATGTTTCTTAGTAAGTATTTATTTTTATATTTTGCTGCGTCAGTCTCATCTGAAATCAACCATTTGACTATTTACAAAAAAAAAAAAAATTAAAAAAAAAAAGGAATAAAAAAAAAAAATGATAATGAAAAGGAGGAAAGAGAAAAATGACAGAGGATATTGGGAATCAGGTGAGGACTTTGGAAAACTGGACTTACTGGACAGGCGGTGGAAGTTGATGAGGAGAAAATCTATATCAGACTAAAAGAGTCATCCTGAAAGGCTCTTTTAAAAATGCACACAGGACTGCTGTGGTTTGATTGGTTTAAATGAAAACATTCTCCAGCAGTAATCTTTTGAATGTTTGTCTTTAGAAGTATTATTTTCTTTTTGTTTTTTGGGAAAGCATCTTGCCATTGAATGAATGCTGCTTGTATTAAATCTTCACAAATAGACAGGGAGCTTGTGTATCAATACTTGTAAAAAGTGTAGATGTCCCCCTGGAAGAATAGATCCTTTTAACATTTATACCTTTTAAATGTGTTATATGATACTGTCAGGGTTCCATGTTTATATTTAGAACTTTGTAAAATACTTAAGTGAATCACTTCTCCATATCCTTGCAGTGACTTGCCCATGCAGTGGAGTCAGCTGTCCAGGCCGTATTCATCCACTGATCGAAGCAGTTCCCTGGGTTCCATGGAGAGCTTGGATAATCCCACGCCTGTCACACAGCCTTACTATGACTCCCTCAGTTCCCCCGTTGACTCGGCGCTCTTCAACAATAAGAGAGATTCTGCCTACAGCTCCTTCTCCGCTAGCTCCAACACCTCAGACTATGCCACAGTACTGCACCGACCTGGTGATGTGTGCTCTATGGAAAGCTTCCTCCAAAGCCTGGGGCCGTCTTGTCCTGGCTTTACCAGTGGGGATGCCACAACACTAGTAAATTCATCTGGCGAGGCCATGGATGAGGCACAGCTGATTCGACTGAAGTCCATGTCACTGACCAGGCCGAGGATAAGGCCTGTAGAGATGAAAGAAAGGCCCTCCTCCTGTTCTTATGAGGAGGAGAGGCGGGGAGGAGACTGCGATATAAATGGCGAAAGTGGAATAGAAGGAAAGATGCCTTCCACAGAGCCTCCAAACGGAAAGGACAGTTTTAAAACAACTAGAAGTTTCTCTGTTTCAAACAAACGCTGTGCTTCAGCTCCTATTGAAATGTGCAGTGTTCCTTGTTTCTATAATGGCAGTAAGTCTTCTCCAAGTAGTGAACCAGGAACTCATAATGGTTTCCTTCAAGTTGAAGAAGGCAACACTGGACGTTTAGGATCCTGCTATAGCCAAAATGAACAACTTAGTTGTAATATGGCTGCTCAGAAGGACTACAGTGACAAAACAACTACAGATCAACTCGCTGACTTCAGTGGGATATCTGTGGTTGATTTGGAGCCTTCAGTGGATGCTCAGGGTGACTCACGTGTCATAAACTCTCAGACCAAGCATCCTTTTGCAGGTCTACACCAGCAAAATGGCCCAAAGAATACCCCACAATATAAATTGCAGTATAACAGTGACAACTCCTCATTAGACCCTTCTAGTCAGTCAGATTCTTCATGTAGCATCAAGTCTTCCCCTTTATTGCCAGGCCTGGTAGGGAACCAAGACGCCTCAAACAATCTGTCTCTGGAGCCACCAAACAAATATGACGAAAGCCGTTGCTCAACCCCTGGATCTGTGTTCTTGGAGGTGGATGTGGAAAGAATGGGAATACAAGGCAAATCCCCCCCTCTGATTCAGCACCACCACCCTTGGGGACGCTCTGTGAGTGTACCTGAAGACCCAACAGGGACATCAGTGCAGGGTATCCTGGGTTCTGACCAAATACTCGGAAGAGATTTTCAGCCTCTTAGTGTTGCTGTCAGTGTTGATACGTTAATAGAGGAGCAAAGGGCAGATGAGAGCAAGAAAAGTGGAGAAAAATCTGAAAACAATGCCACAGTCGAAGCCACCATGAAAAAGTCATCAAGGAACCATCGTCGAAACCGCCGCCGCAGTGAACGCTTTGCAACCAATCTTCGAAATGAGATCCAGAGGAAGAAGGCTCAACTGCAGAGTAGCCGTGGCCCTGGAGGGTTGCTGTCGAGTGGTGAAACTGTCCAGGAAGAAGAGGGTGCAGGCATACACTGGGAGCCTGAAGAAGCAGGCATTGTAGTCAAAGAAAGGATAACCAAAGTTGTGTTTGCCCCAACTGTTAATGCACCAGAGACAGTACAAAACGAGAAATTAAACACTGATGATCCGCCTACTCGGCTCCCATCCACCACTACAGCCATTCAGATTGTGGACCCAGGAGTGCCTAATTTTGGTGTTAGCATCCGAGTTGTGGAGGAGCCAGCTCCTGCAGGCAAAGCTCGCCGCTGGCGTTGGACTCCTAAGCATAAGCTCCAGCCAGAACCAGAACCAAGCAAACTGTATGGACTTATTGGAGAGAGCCCGTTAGGGGTCACCCAGTCAAGGCATGGTGTCTGTGCCTTTACTTCCTCTTCCACCCCATCTGGTGGTCGCTCCTCTTCTTGTTCTCGAATGGAAGAGTCTGACATCCTTCCATTTGCTGACAGAAGGAAGTTTTTTGAGGAGACGAGCAAGTCCATTGCAGAATCAACGATGTCTAGTCTGTCGGGTCGCACACAGAGTAAGACCCAGGAGGTAGAGGATGTTCAGTACAAACACCAAAGGAGATACTCTTACCAAGGGGGGCTACAGCAAGAAAAAACCCTGCTTCTAAACCCAATGGAAGCCAGGAGGCCATCAGTGTGTACCAGCCGGGAGAGACAGCAGGTGAAGAAGAGGGATCAAATTAAGGAATGGGAGGAGAGAGCCAAAGAACAAGAGAGGGATGAAAAGTTGCGAGAAATCGAGATGCAGCAGAAGGAAAGACAGGAAAGGGAACTACAAATGGAAAGAGAGATGCTCAGGGAGAAGGACCGAGAGGAGAGGGTGAGACAGTGGGAAATGGAACGTGAAATGGAGCTTGAGTTGGAGAGGGCAAAAGAAAAGGAACATCTTAAAAAAGAACGAGAGGAAGTGCTGGAACGACAAAGGAAAGAGTTTTTCATCAGTTCTTGTGCCAGAGAACGAAATCAGAACTTTTATGACCAGAACATGCATCCCACGTCTTCCAGCACAAATCAAGTCCCACGATCTGCATTCTACCCAGTCAATCAAGCTTCACAGCCATCTTTGGACCCGAGGAGTTACACCCCGAAAGAAGTAAGTCTCCCCTCATTGACATTATTGACTTTATGCGGTTTGGTAGGACATTGCCAAGTCAACTTTCAGTGGGAGCCCAATAACCTGTGATCTGCATGATAAACAGCTTCATAGGTTTCATAGACAAAATAAGTGAAACGTGAAACTGTTGTTTTTGCAATTTATCCATTTCTAATGAAAGACAGAGCAGTTTGAATTTGAGGTGGTGTTACAGTGTGCCAGAAAAAAACAAGTTTAATGAACATTTTATGTTATTCAGAAACTCAATGAATAATTTTAACAAAAAAGTTCATAAAGGTTTTCCATTCTGCTCCTGCCAAAGTTTGGTCTGTACTTAGTAGCTCAGTCGAAAAACCAAAAAAGACTCCAGCCGAGTTCCATTTCAGTGCATTTACATTGAAATAATGAAAATTGAAACTACATAAAGAATGTCAATCATAATTTACGGAAGATAAAACATAATTTCTCTGACATTTATCTTAAACAAGATGCATTCAAATAATGCACTAACTTGATGTTTATTTACACTGAAGATCCCATGTGCACTTTAGCGATTAGCATTATCAAGTTTTCATGGTGACTTTGAACACCTCCAAATCTAGCAATTAAATAGACAACTTAGATTCAAATTGCATTTGAACAGCTGATATAGAATACAAAAAAATACTAATAAAAATGCTTACATTCAAACACTTTTTAAGGTGGCTTTATAGTAATTTTAGGGCATGCTCTCAATAGGCCATGCTTATCATGCTGGACTTGCACGACTGCAATAATTAAATGCATGTTTTTGTTACACACACAAATGTAGTCACAAGTAAGCAAGCGTGTTTTGGGTATTTGTTTATTTTGAGTATTCATATTTATTTCTGTTATGAATTGTGTTGGTTATAATTAAGAACTTCAGACATGTCTTTATTAGACACACAAATGTAGTGGTGGTGCAACGTGCAGCGTGCATGCTGTGGGTTTAATTTTGCGATAATTTTGAGTACTCCTATTTATTTTTGTTATGAATTCTGTCCGTTATTAAGAATTTCCAAGGAGTGATGGCATTACAGTCATTCTATGACTTGACTGTGTATAATGTGTGCAATCTTGCTGTGGCCTGGCCAACCAATTCCAATTGTGCCAAAGGCATGGAAGTGTATGGAGTGCAGTCAGCAGTGCCAAGTGGGCCCAAGCACGGTGTGTGGCCGTTATGGTCTGAAATAAAACTTCATTCTAGCCCCAGTGTTTGTTTGTCCGCACAAGCTGCTGTATTCAAGTTAAAACAAAAACATTGCAGCTGCCAAGCATTAGACAGTGCTATTTCTACTGAACTTAACTGACCAGCACCAGAGAGATTCTGGGCCCATCCAAGTGGCTTGTGGTAGATCTGTTGGTTTGAAGTTGCGTCTTGAATCTTGTGGTGGTCAGAGTCTGAATGTGTTTTGATTGAAAAATCTGTGGCTCATTAAAATACTTTGTGAACATGGTGGTGGTTTTGCTCTCCTTTTGACCACAATCTGATGATTGGGGAGTCTTGAAGGATTGGTGAGGGGTACATTCTTATTTGAACTCTTGATAATCTTGAGAACCTTTTTATACCAAATTAGGTATTTAATACTATATACCTTAAACCACTATCATATCACCACTGACATTGTCAGAGGAATGCCCACTTCCATTTGCTCGGAACATTTCACACCAGTATAATTACTTTTAAATGTCCTACACAGGGACAGTGTCCTGCCCGGCAACAGGAAACAAGCAAGCTGAACAGAAAGTACAGCTTGACAGAGAGGTGAGACACTTCCTTTTCATATAAACCATTCGTATGTCATTTGTGGACTCCATTATCCACCAAATGTTTGATTCTGTCTTTCTGATTGAGAGAGAGCTTGGTCAATGCATCTTTGGATCATCTATGTCTTGGTTGTTCCTAAGTGAGTCCCTTGTGACTTTGGGGTGGGGAGAGTTGGCAGAAAATCCCGCTCTGTCATGCTTTTCTGTCATCTGGCTGTAATGAGGTTTAAGTGTGCAAAGCAATCATCCATGCTTGTAATATGACCTTAACAATCTGTGGCTGTATGTGGGACTGTGGTAGAATTGTTAGTACATGCATGAGTTTCAAGCTGCATTGGCAGATACAACTACAGTGGAACCCCACGTTTGCATTTTAGCATGCACAGCCCTGCAAATTCACATTTTTTATTAAATGTTTGTTTTTTGTTTTTTTCCGGCCGCACGGTGGATGAGTGTGTAGCACATTGACCTCACAGTCAGGAGGTTCAGGGTTCGAATCTCCGTTGGGCATTTATGTGCGAAGTTTGCATGTTCTCCCCGTGCGTGCGTGGGTTTTCTCCGGATACTCCAGTTTCCTCCCACATTCCAAAAACATGCATGTTAGGTTAATTGGCGACACTAAATTGTCCATAGGTATGAATGTGAGTGTGAATGTTTGTCTAAATGTGCCCTGCGATTGACTGGCGACCAGTCCAGGGTGTACCCCGCCTCTTTCCCAGTGTCAGCTGGGATAGGCTCCAGCATCCCCGCGACCCTAATGAGGATAAGTGGTATAGAAAATAAATGAATGAATGTTTGTTTTTTCTCAGAAAGAAGGCTGATTTTCCTGCAGAAAACACATTATTAATTAGAAAACTCATTAGGGATGTCAAATACTGGCTTTTTTCATTCATTCATTTATTTTCTATGCCACTTATCTTCATTTTAATTAATTGAATTAATTAACACAATAACACATATCTGTCGTGAAGCTAATGGATACAGCATCACCAATTAGCCTCACGACGTGGCTGAAAACATAATTTTACAAGTAAAGTAAACAAACAATCTGACAAACATCTGACTTGCGATTGGGCATGGCAAAGTGTGGCTCAAAGAACTCCAAGTTTGGTGAATCTGGTGTCTTGCGCAATAGAAAAGGGCTGGTTATCCAGTGTGATACAGTGCATGATCACGGCCCCAGGAATTGGAAGTATAAGGAAGAAGTGTTGGTTCTGCCTTGCATAACCAACGCTTTGCAGACACTGCAAGTCTGGTACAGAGTGAGCAAGCTTGTTACTAGCTACTCACAGTTGTTTACATGTCTATTTTTATTTTATTCATATTCTCTAGGGTTTTCATTTCTCCACATCACAGGGACTACATCAGCCAGAGACGAGAGCAACACAGAGAGGCTCCCCACCAGGTATTATGGACCCCCAGACAGTTGGACAGTGACAGGAGCAGTTACAATAGCCACACAACGGCTCCCCCGCCAGCACCGCTCTCTCTCAGGGAACGCGCCATGTCTGAAAACGATCTCCGCTTCAACAACAACCAGCACTGGATACCATGGCATTCCTCGGCCATCACCCAGACACTGAGTGAAGTCAAAGAACGGACACCCGTTGTCCAGGGAGACGTGGTACGCAGCGCACAGTTGACCCATAGCAAAAAAAAACCTCCTCCGAGACCGCCACCGCCCAAATGGGAGCAGTTCCACCGCAGACGAGTGTCTCACCACATGCTGTTCTGTTCTTCATCTACTGCGCCACTACAACATTCCTCCACTGAGCCTACAAAGCATCTGAACGGTGAACCGTCCCGTCAGAGGTCATACAGCTTGCCTCCGCAAAGACAGGAAGTGGCAGAGAACTGCCCGCGCTGTATTTGCCACCAACCTCAGCCCCCAGAACCCACCTTTCCCCATATCCCATCCAGTTGGCATCAGTTCCCGGAGCTCTCCATTGCCCCGCTCAGTCCTATGTTTTCCAGGCGGGCCTTCAGGCCTGTGGCTCCACCCACCAGGGAGTGGGAGGGGAACTTGGGTGGCATGCACTTTCAACAGCATGAGAGGGTGATAACACCCCCACAAGCACCCGAGAGTCTGTACCTCAACAGTCTATCTGAGTCAGACACCAGTCTTAGTGATCTTCACAAGCCGCTGCCAAGCCTCAAACCTGGAGCTGTGTGGGACAGAACGCCCTCTCCAGGAATTCATAGCAATAATGCACTTCCACCTGTCTTGGAAGATGGATGCCTTCGTGGTGTGTTAACTTCTTATTCCTCCTCTGACCTGGACTACAAGCAGCAGCAGCCGATTCTTGGCCTGCCAAGGCCCCCAGAAACCAGAACCAAATCGGAGATGACCCTAAGCCCAAGCCCTTCACACAGCATAGAAGCAGAACTGGATGTCCCCTTGGAAACGGACATTGACGACTTCCAGGAGGATGAGAGACTCCATGCAGAGGAGGAGCTGATCACCAGCGAGCTCCCTTGCTTTGCGCTGCCCATTACAGTCTTGGAGACGGATATTGACACCTTGCCGGAACCACGGGCCAAACCGGTGGGCGAGACCAGTAGGGAGGATAGCTGCTCTGTGGAGGAAGAGCTGGAGAGTGGCAGGGAGGAACTGAGCCTGGAAGAGCTCTTCCTCCACTGCAGGGAAGGGGAGATCGGCACGGACAGGAGGAGGGGCACCTTTCAGAGCGTGGAGCACAACACAGACAGCTTGGATAGGTAATGGTGTGTGCGTGTGTGATTTGACAAGGCTCTTAACACAAACTTTTCCAGATTATCCTTCACTTTAATTTCGCTCACTACAGCTTTTCTAAATGTCAATATTTTCATCTCGTACCAGCTTATGAAGGAGACTATTTTGGTCTTTCCATCAGGCGGTCCGTCACAAGCTCAAGCTGCTCGTCCTATTACAGCACGTCTGCAGGCAAGGCTCAGCTCCTCTCCCAGATGAAGGACTTCAGTGATAACAAGGAGCACGAAGAGGATGACGAGCTCACCTACAAGGTGACCGCACTGTCACCTCCTGCATGTGTTCTTGATCAGGGGCTGTCAAAGTGTGGCGCAGTGGCACACTAAAATTATTATTTAAACTTTGAAGAAGAATAATGTTAGATATTTCTCATATACAGTAGTGTATATGTGCCAATGTGGCATTCAATCAGTGATCAATTTTGTAAAAAAATGAAACCAGCACTTGTTGAACATGCATTTCTCTTTGAAAGCTTGAGGAAAATTGGTCATTCAATACATTATTCAGAATAAGTAAAAAGAATAAAAAGTTGATTGGAAGGGGAAAACTTACGAATGGGTGCAAAAAATGTTTGGCTGTTCAGCTAAAATGATTTCCAGTGCCTTTAAAATGGAGAGCAAAAAACTAGAGACACGTGCCAGGAAACGGAAGACAACTATCAAAATGGAAGGAAGAAAAACCAGAAGGGCAAAGGCTCAGCCGATGATTAGCTTCAGGATGATCAAAGACAGTTTGGAGTTACCTGTAAGTACTGGGACAGAAGACATCAGTGTGAATCTAATCTAATTACAAGACTCCGCCGCTGTTAAACAAAGGCATGAGCAGAAGAGGAAGAGGACTGATGAGAGTAAAATTGTTCTTTTTGGGCCGCAGACAGCTTGTGAGACGACCCCCAAACTCTGAATTCAAGTACCAGTACACAGTGAAGACAGTGAAGCATGGTGGTCATGATATGGGCGAAGCATCATGATATGGGCATGTTTCTCTATTATGGTGTTGGGCCTATTTATCGCATACGACGGATCATGGATCAGTTTGCATATGTCAAAATACTTGAAGAGATCATGTTGCCTTATGCTGAAGAGAACATGCCCTAGAAATGGGTGTTTCAACAAGACAATGACCCCAAAAACACTAATAAACAAGCAAAATATTTTTATGTTATGGAGTGGCCAGCCCAATACCCAGTCCTTAATCCACTGGAGAACTTGTGGGGTGACATAAAAAATGCTGTTTCTGAAGCAAAACCAATAAATCTTAATGAGTAGTGGAATGTTGTTAAAGATTATTGGTGTGGAATAACAGCTGAAAGGTGCCACAAGTTGGCTCCACGCCACACAAATGTGAGAGAGTTATGAAAAGCTGTGGTAATAGAACTAATTATTAGTTTAGTGATTCACAGGATTGCTTAATCCTAGAAACAAAGTTTGTACAAAATAGTTTTGAGTTTGTAAAGTCAACTGCAGACACTGCTATTTTGTCTTTTAACTAATTGCCCAATTGCACAACCTTAAGAGCATACAGTACATATCATGAATACCGGGTCTTGTTTGTTTTCTGAAAATCTATTGCACCTACTGGTAACTTGTTTACCATGTAGTAATAGAAATATTCCAATAACAGTGATTAATCTGGTTAATTGCGTTGTACTGCTATTATTTTTGAACATTACAGTAAAATATGTGCTCAATAAAGGTTGGGAAACACTGGCTTAGCACATAGCTGGTCTCATAAATATTTTTTTCCTTGTTTTTCTCAAGCTGCTGCTACTTACTTGAAGTCTTCTGGTGCCTCTCAGGGGCGGCCACTGTTCTAGTCCATTGTTTTATTTATCTGAATGTGTTTGCCATGCTCAGAGACAGCTGATGGAGAGCTTGCGCAAGAAGTTAGGGGTTCTGAGGGAAGCCCAGCGGGGCCTTCAGGATGACATCCGTGCCAATGCGCAGCTGGGTGAGGAGGTAGAGAAGATGGTGGTGGCTGCGTGCAAGCCCAACGAGGTGGACAAGTTCCGCATGTTCATTGGCGACCTGGACAAGGTGGTCAGCCTGCTGCTATCACTGTCGGCCCGCCTACTGAGGGTGGAGACCACGCTGGACACACTGGACCCAGACACCGAAGAGGATGAAAGGGTGAGGAATCGGGAGAAGCAGCTTCCTCAAAAGCTGATTGTGTATAACATACCTCTTCTTCTTCATTGGCTGCTGTTTAGCTCCCCCTGCTGGAGAAGAAGCGCCAGCTCATGAGACAGCTCTCAGAGGCCCAGGATTTGAAGGACCACGTCGACCAAAGGGAGCAGGCTGTCAGCCGGGTTCTGGCACAGTGCTTTTCCCCGGATCACCACAGAGACTATAGGTACTGATACCATCAACATTTTTTTTCCCCAAAAAGACCTTACATTTTACACTATTTTTTCTCCTTCAGCCACTTTGTGAAAATGAAGGCCGCCCTGCTGGTGGAGCAGAAACAGCTAGAGGACAAGATCCGGCTGGGAGAGGAGCAACTGAAGGGGCTGAGGGAGAGTCTAGGGCTGGGCCTTGGTCTGGGAATGGGAATGTCCATGGGGTATGGACATTACTGACTAAATTCCTTTTTAAAGCACAAATCTAAGTAGGTTTCAAAGGTGCATGCAAAGAAGTATACCATGATGTTCCTGGACTTAAACTAAATTGCGCCATCATCTTCAAAGCCCTCAGGTTCCCATGCACACAGTTGACTATTACAAAGAATTTCAAAAGAGCGTGCTCAGAACTTCAATTCGAGCATCTTCAAAACTTTAAGAGCATGTTAACTTGCCATGATGTGCCTGGAACATGTACTGTACGACACCACACGTGTGGATGTCACTACCAAAGAGGGTTTTTTGGTGCTTCACATTAAGAAGTTTTCTTCAGTATTATTTTTTGTTTTGTTGCTGGCTGACTCCCTGCAATCCATGATCTGTATTGTCCATAACATCATATTTTGTTTGTATTTTAGCATATATTTACTGTGTGGAGTTTGACACTCCGGTCACATATATGTACAGAAAACCATTTTGTGTATATGGTATACATTGTGTATATAGTGGATTTGAATAGACTGGAATGACTTGTATGAAATGCTTAGAAAAAGTAAGTGTATATTTTGACTTTTTGCCAATTTCATTTCAAAAGCAGACCAATTTTTGAACTTTGCATAAATTCTCAATTTCCAGAAAAAACCTTGGCCAAGATGGAATTAGGCAGTTAAGCAATGAAGAGATATACGTTTGTGTCCTCTGTGTTTGTTATTCAGCCTTCATCATCCATTAAACTTCTACAAAGTGCCCACTATCCTCCTCTGCCTCCACTTTGTGATTTGTGATCTGGGCCGAAGTCCCCCTAAGCTTTAGGCACCATCACTGACCCTTGGTTGGGGGCAGTTTTAGTTTCAGTAAATCAAGTTTGGGAGGTATTTTAGAGGTGAGCTGCAGAACTAATATGCTCTTAAATAGCCAAGATTTGTACTACAACTTATTCATTTCTTATTCACTTTTAAATGTTTTTCTGTGTAATTGTCATTCGTCACAAAGCTGTCTTTTTGTAAAATGCATTACAAAAAGCCTACTTTGTGAGGATGTGATAAATAATAGGATTTTAAACTCCCTGCAGGTCTCATTGCTGTGATGTATACACCTCCTGTGTGCACTATGCTGAAATTGATTCCCCCAGGGGTGCGTTTTTTTTTTGTTTTTTTTGCGGGGATGGGCTGGGTCCTTAAGTAAATACGGCTGAGGCCAAATGGAGGTTGCTGGATGATCCGATCTCTGCGAGAGACAGAGACTTGCGGTGCAGTGACTCGTTTAGGGAGGAACATGCAACTTGTTTAATGTCAGTGTGGCACTTAAATGTCCTGTCTAACTGGTGATTAATAGTTTACAGAATATTGATACTTAACACGTCAATCCTAATGACCTTCTTTGGTAAATCAACAATCAGGTAAAATTCCAATGGAGGTCTGCAATAAGATGGCTTTTCTTTTTGCATGTAATTGCTTGCTGTTTTAATAGCCTTTTTCTAACCATGAATCCAGCATTGCCTGGAGGTGTCATTATGCAGAAAGTGGGGAGGAAAGAGGCCCTCTAAAAACAAAAGTCGGTGGGACTGTGGGCCGGGAAATGTTTACAGTGAGCTGCAAAAAGATGAACGACTGGGCAGTTGACAGCTTGGGAAAAGGAACAAGGCCCACTACCAAAAACATTATTAATTACTTAGTTTACTACATACTAAACTATATATTATTGTTTCATATTTATCCTACATTTCTACTGCTTCTTAACAAATCCTGCATAAAGGACAAAAAGAATACAATATCAAACGCTTCACTTAATTCCCAATATAGTTTTAGAAAACATTCTGTGCCATCCTGTGCCTACTAACGTTATATACTTTCACTATTAATGTTAATATGAATGACAATAACGTTCCACGTTGAGACACACTAGCAGGCGTGAAGGCCGCTGTGTCGATCTGCTCCACTGACCTAGTTGGAGATTCGCCGAAAGTTCTGAAATCGATTGCTTTCCCTGGCACCCGGTTGAGCGCTGTCAAAGCCGAGCAAAGTTTTTCCGCAAGTTGCCTTCAAAATAAAGCGAGGATGTGACGCGCTAACGTCAAGTGTACTCGTTAATGTAATGGCATTTATTGTTAATTAGATAATTTATAGATATATATTATATTTATTTGTCAACACCACAAGAAAATCGGAGGTTTGTTTGATTTCGACGATTATATCCAGCGGGTAGCATCGCTAGCGGAAATGGAATCTTAGCTAGCTTGATGCTAGCTATTCGCAATCCCGACTCTTCAGTAGCAAAACAACCCGGTTGACAATTCCACTCTTTTTCGGCCAAAACTTAACACTATTTGTGTCGCTAACTCGTTTTGGAAGACGGGCGAATGTATTGGAGCTGTTCACGGCAACACTTAAGTGTGTTTTGGTTAGTGTTGACATAAGCAGCATTAAGGAGGCTCGAATCCGTGTCACGAGACTTCACTGGTGGTCTTTCCTACAGGTAAGCTCGGTGCCGTTCACCTCCCTCTCTGGACTCATAATGCATATATTGGCATAGTCGCTCACAGTTTGGGGTTTGGGTGACGAGCTTTGTTCACACACACACACACACCGCGGGAGGAGCACAGCATTTTAAAAGAATTGCGCAAATGTCCCGGAAGTAGACACACACTGCCATCGAAGCTGCTGGCAGTCAATACAGATAATCAGTCCCCAGATTACAATGACCCTAAAATGAGCCACTTCTGGTCTGGTTGGCATCGTGGAGGTGGTGCGTTGGGAGGTAACGACACAGGGCTAAAACTTTGGTGTGCTTGGACTTGACAGCGCGTGTGTCAGCAGGCGCGACGGTGATGGAGCACCGAGGTAGTTACACTGGCGGCGGAGGTGGCAGCAGCGAAGACGACGATGATGAGATGGTGGACATCGCCGGAGCAACGCTGGACTTTTCCGCCACTGATGACGTCCCCCCACTCAGCTCAGGTAATAACTCTTTCTCTAGGAAAAGTAATATAACTTCGACTCATTTGGGAGCATATTTTTATACTGCAAATGCACATCGAGAGGAACACTCTGCTGTGTTTCAGAATCTGCTGCAAAAAGGCTTGTCAAACAGCCAATGTATGACAGCAGTCTTCTGTTGTTTTTAGGAATCCAGTGCAAAACCCCCCACAATATAAGGTCTTGTATATGCCAGGGGTGTTCCGCTGTTTTTAGGTCAAAGATCGTCTGACAATGGGGAGTGCTTTGCTGTTTTTAAGCACCTACTGCAAAAACACATGTCAAAGATCCTCTATAGGACATGAGCGCTAACATTCAATAAAGGCTGGTGTGCTTAATGGAGTGTCCTTTTAAAAAGAGTGAGTACTTTATTCTGCCACTTTAACACTTCTCACAACATTGGTCTGTGACCAAGAAGTACACGGCCACTGATAAGATGTGTGTGTGTCACATGCTCTGACTAAGTCTTGGTCATGCATCTGAATAATCAGTTACTTTGAGTGCTTTGTCACACTTTATCGCTTTGTGTTAGCTCCACTTGATTTTTTCTGTAATGTTTTAGTTTAGCTAGTTGCTATAGAGCCCCCTGCTACTTTGACTTGAAATCCTGCAGATACAATTTCCCAATGGTGATTTACATTTTTTGCACCCTCATGGTAAATAAATGTAAAATAATAATGTAACAGGTGTGACATAATCATGAGACCTACATGGGTCTTCGGTGTGCTCTCAGGGGTTTTTCTTTCGTTTCTTCCTCCCAAAGTTGTCCTTTTTTTGTTTATGTTGCTAAGCAGGTTTGACGCTTCAAGCTCGTAGAACCTGTTGTCCACTCCTTGGCATGTGCTGTTTAGCGAGGGAACAGAAATGGCTTTGTTTAGCCTGAGTATGTTTTATCATATACATGCTTGCGGTTATCAGGGAAGCATAAGATACTCTAATATAAAAAGCAGTCCACATACATAAATGAAACACTTCCAATCATGTAGTGTCCTGAATCAAAAACATGCTACTGTTCTTTGTGTGTCATTCTCAGAAGCCAGGAATGTTGCAATGCATTTTCCATTTGATGCTATTGGGAATTTGATTCCCAAATTATATTGCAGTTAAATGGCCCTCATGTTTTCACCAATAACCTCAATGCTGGAATTTAAACTTTACCGCTTTTTGTAAGCACTACGAGGAAAAACACTGTGATGTGTGCTTTAATGCTAACAAGCTCCAAGAACCGCTATTGTGAACTTTGTTCACTTTTTACATATAAAAAGTTCAATGTAATAGATAATAATAGTCATACAGTCCTGATCACAATTTTAAGACATGTTGAAAAATTGCAAGAATTTACATTTTGCACTGTTGGATTTTAAAGACTATCCTTAAACAGTAATAGCCTAACATTTGGGCCAAGCATCGTCCTGTGTCTTGACGGACAGCCAATGGAATCTTCTGACTCAGGGCCCATGACATTTTTTGGGGGTCTACCACTTGACTGTTTTGAATCCATAACCCTAAGGATTTTTGAAGATATTTGAAAAAGAAGTTGAAGAAGTTTCAAAGTTTTATTGCATCCAATCTCTGCAGCAATGGCGCGCTGCGAGAGAGGGGAGGAGAGAGTTTTTTCCCCCTCTGCCATCAAGAAAGCATGGTGGTGTGAATACCTGACAGAAAGTGACACTGAATCCATCCATGGATGGCGCTCATCCTCATTAGGGTCGCATGGGTATGCTGGAGCCTATCCCAGCTGACTTTGAGCAGGGTACACCCTGGCCTGGTACATTTTTATTGCCTCGCCAGTCAAGGCAAACAAACAACAATTCACACTCACATTCATACCTACGGACAATTTAGAGTCATCGATTAACCTTACATGCATGTTTTTGTAATGTGGGAGGAAACTGGGGTACCCGGAGAAAACACACACATCTCCTGACTGTGAGGCCAACATGCTAACCACTCGACCGCCGTGCAGCCACATTGAATCCATATTTTAAAAAATGAATTTTAGGATGTGAAAAGCCTGATTTTTAGCAAAGTAATGGGCGGGGTGGACTTATTTAGTTAGGGTAGTATTATGTCCACTGGGAAGGAGCTTTTTACTTCACATTTTACTTACATTACTTCAAACTATTTGAGCACATTTCTCAAAAGTGAAGGAGATAATACAATTTTTTTCATTTGGTTCTATAGAAATAGTTGGAGAGCACAATAATGTATCCCATTAGATTTTCAAATATATTCCAAAAGTCAATTTAAATGGAGTTGCATTATTTATTTTAAATAAACACAAGACCTGCACAAGACGTTGCCACCATCCGAAGGTTAATAACCTCATAAAATACCGATGAGCAGTTGGTGTTGGCCAATCAAGAGAGAACCGACAGGCGTCGCTCAGCGCATAACTGCTGCTGGATTCCAATTCACGGGATAGCTCGGAATAGTTATGTCCAGAAGTTGTTCTGTTTGATCTGTTTTGGACCCAGAGATGGAATGGGAGTGCTGGAATGAGCAGCTGGTAGCAGAGGAACTGAGAGAATGTGGTAAGTGTGAAGATTGGCAGAACAAGGCAGATAGAAGGTGAATTCTGTACGCTCAAATGAGGTGCAAAGGTCATCAAGTCTCATGGAGATCCTTGAAGGGCTGCCGCTCTTCCTCTGTAAAATCTTTTAGGACAAACATTCAGTGCAGTTAGTTAAACTGTCTTATGCAGTTGCATGACATCATTTGCTTTATCATTGTCATCTTTCTTCAACTATGGTGCGCTGCAAGACAAAGTTTGCAAAATTCTACATGATGAAAGGAGTGATGATTATTATTTTGCGCTTTGTTTTATCTTTTTCTTGTTTGCCAGATGAAGAAAAAGAATACAACAACAAAGAGAGTAACAATGTGTGTTGTTGCTGCTGTTGTTATGGCTACTAAGCACCACCCAATTCCCTCTCACTGCCTCAGGAGGTTACGAGGAGTACAGCAGCAACAGAGGGGCTGCTATGAATGGAAACGGCCCCAGCCATCTTGTGGACCCATTGGAGGATCCGCTGCCCGGGGTGGGCACCTACGAGGACTTCAACACCATCGACTGGGTCCGGGAAAAGAGCAAAGACCGCGACAGGCACCGAGAGGTAACTTGGTTAATTCTGCAGTCCAGTGCACACCCACAACACCTGATTATGAGCACAAATTGCTGAGAAAAAGCGGGGGAATCATTCCTGTATTCTCTAGTACCAAAATGTAAGTGATTCTTTCTTGGCCCTTGCCCCATCCACATCACAAGGTTTCCAAGAAATCGGATTCTGCATAATTCTGCTAAATTGCAAACAGCAATAAAATAATATATTTTGGCAGAGGAACAGCAACACTTACTGAGCTCTATTTTGGGTTTTTTTTGGCATGCAGATCACCAACAAGAGCAAGCAGTCGATTGTAGCTCTGCTGCTGAGCATCAGCGATGCCTTCTCTGGATGGTTGCTCATGCTGCTGGTGGGACTCATGTCAGGTAAAGCGCAACAACACATAATTTTGGGGGGGAGGTGCCCCAAGCAGGAAAAAATGGCACACATCGTAATAATATTTTATAATATTTTTGCTAATATTTTAAGGTGCTAAATCAGTGTTACATGTAATAATCAAGAGTGACTTACAAAGTCGCAATGCAGACATTTATTTATTTTTACTCTTACCTGGCAAGAGTTGAAGCAAATGCAGCTTCACGATAACTGCTAGTTGTCTGGTGACTTCATAGCCAGTTGTTGACTAAAAAAAAGGGGGGCAAGCATATTTGTAGCTGTATTGTAAAATCAGAGTGAAAATGTCGCGTACACGCTCTGTTCTCTCATGTAGAAATTATTCAAATACATCTTTCGGAAAACGTTATTACGTACCAAGATAAGATATGGAACTGAATACATGAACAAAAGTACAAGAAACAAATCAAAAAATGCTGCCAAGTTGGCTGTTTAACCTGTCTCTCAAGTGGAGCTGTATGAACACGCTCCAGTTTGCAGTGAACAAACACAAGCAACATTTTTATATTAAAACCAATATTGAAATATTGTTACAACTAGAAAACGTGCATACAATCTGTACTCCAACTGTATAAGTGTTGAATTATTTATAAACAACATAAATATACTGCCATGATTATATTCTTGTAAAAAGGCAAAATAGAAAAGAAAGGTATACTGACATGCCTGCATCCGCCGGAGCTCCGCGCGTCTCAGCCTGGCTCTGTGGCCATGCCACCCAATAAGGACTCAAAGGTGGACAGGCGAGGTGTCCCTGACTCCTCATCACCCTGGTTCTCCTGACCTCCAGAGCAGGACACTGGCTAAAATAGCATGGTGTTCCACTTGTAAGTAATGTAATGCCCCACAGAGGGCATTAAAGTTTTGGTAGGCCCGGTGCTTCTAGCTGCCCCGAAATAGTATGAAATCCGGCTAAAACGGCGAGCATACACCATCGTCCTTGTAGCCCAGCTTTTGGCAATGGAGCTCATATTCAGCCAAACAGCGCAGCGAAACAATGAAGGACACATACTGTATACAAATATATTCATGCAGACTGATTTCCTGTAAGAACACAAATACACTTTAGCAGCATTATTTTCATTCTCATGAGGAAGATGTATGTCTCTATGCAACACACCACGTACACTCGCAATTGGAGCAATTGCACTGTTAATATTTAATTAGCCAAATATTGTACAAAGTGTGTATATGATCCTAGTCTATGTCAGTAAATATCTAAACAAGTATTTGAGTTGTTTTTAATAAAAACCTTTTTGGCAACACCAGACCTGTAGTGACGTGATGTTTTCAGCGACACTAATTAATTTAATAAATTTGTGTTAATTTAGCACCAAACAACGTCAGGGGATTTCACGAACACCAAACATATTTCGGGGAAATTGACAGTGAGAGGGTGTAATTTTATTCCTTAAATTAATGTGGGGAAATGGGTTCCAGCAGGAAGGATCCTTTTCTCATGCAGGGCAAAAGTGCAGGTGCTTTAGTACCGCTAGGGGTCTATCTGTGCAAGTACCTAACGCACATAGACACAGACGGCATGTTCAAACCACAAATGTGTGCACAGCTGCACACGACTTGTGGGGAAAAGGATAAGATTTTGTACAGAAAAATGGAATTCCTCCCTCCCTTGGTCCCCCAGGTGCTCTGGCTGGTGGCATCGACATTGCGGCCCATTGGATGACAGACATGAAGGAAGGCGTGTGTCTTATTGGCTTCTGGTTCAACCACGAGCACTGCTGCTGGACCTCCAATGAGACCACCTTTCAAGAGCGCGACCGATGTCCGCAGTGGCAGAGTTGGGCCGAGCTCATCACGGGGACCTCGCAGGTAGATTTATGTATTATTATCATTATCATCACTTGATTTATAGAGAAAATCCCTACTCAAATGCATAACCCTTTTTTATCATCGTAAGTGCAACAAACAGGACATAAAACAAAACTTTGGCTCCATCTGCTGGCTTTAAACTGTTTTGCAGGGGGCTTTTGCTTATGTTGTCAACTACCTGATGTACATCTTCTGGGCTCTTCTCTTTGCCTTCCTGACCGTCACACTGGTCCGGGTTTTTGCTCCATACGCATGCGGATCCGGTATCCCAGAGGTAAGAGACGCCTTTTTTCTGAACATTCACATGTGGTGTACTGTTTGTGTTTTCCTCTCTCGCTTTAATTTCCGAGCGAGCAAAGAACTGAGGATTTTGTTTTGGTCTTTGTCCAAAGCACACAAACACAACCATTTCCTGCTCAGGACGCCAGTTTCTCGCTATCGCCCCAAAAGCACAGATCAGATTCGATTTTTTTTTTAATCATGCTGTTGCTGAAAGGTCAGATGACGGTCAATGATCCAAGGTGGATGAAGTTTGATGCTTTTTGGAGCCGTTACGTTATGTTTCTTCCCAAATGTTTTTCTGCTCCCTGCAGATTAAGACAATCCTCAGTGGCTTCATCATCCGTGGCTACTTGGGCAAGTGGACACTGATCATCAAGACCATCACACTGGTGCTGGCTGTCTCGTCTGGGCTCAGCCTGGGTAAGGAAGGCCCACTGGTCCACGTGGCATGCTGTTGCGCTAACATCCTGTGCCACCTCTTCACTAAGTACCGCAAGAACGAAGCCAAGCGGCGAGAGGTAAAACCCTGTTTTTATCATGTGTGTTTTTATATAAAAAGTTATTTCTATGCAATTCAGGTGTTATCTGCAGCGGCTGCGGTGGGCGTGTCAGTGGCTTTTGGTGCTCCCATAGGGGGCATCCTTTTCAGCCTGGAGGAGGTTAGTGCTATTATTTATTGACCAATGATGTCATTTGTACCTAAAACAAGACAAACAAGACAACTTTGTTTATATAGACACATGCAAGCCCGACATGAAAGAGCAGGGTCTTGTTTCTCACAGTTGTGTCACAAATTATTTTTATTAGCACCAGACAGCCAAAACCATCTAAAATGTTTTTTTTTCTTTGCACCACTTGACTGCACAGTCACACACACATACTTGGCTGGCATCGACTTGTAATGAGCTTTGGTTGTTGACATGTGTCTTGACTAGTTTCTCTTAAATTGCTCTGGAATTAGCCTGTAAATGATGTCAATATTAGCAAATATTTTTACTCTCTTTTCCATGTCTTCTCCTCAAGGTAAGTTACTACTTCCCTCTGAAGACTTTGTGGCGTTCCTTTTTTGCTGCCCTGGTGGCCGCCTTCACACTGCGCTCCATCAACCCATTTGGGAACAGTCGCCTGGTGCTTTTCTATGTGGAGTTTCATACACCATGGCACCTTGTAGAACTGGGGCCTTTCATCCTATTGGGCATATTTGGAGGCCTGTGGGGGGCACTGTTCATCAAGGCTAACATCGCCTGGTGTCGCAGACGTGAGTGGCGTTCATTTGCATCTTCTGTTTTTTTGAAGTGCCTTTTTGTTGTTTGTTTTTAATGTTAAAATGTCTGCGATTTCACAATAGTGTTAAAAAGTACTTTTTGGGAGCCCTACTGAGAACACATCGTTTTGAGTGTCTTGTAGCTGTAAAATGAGGTGTGTTTATCCACAGGGAGTTATTTAAATGTTACTTATTTTTATACACTGTAACTCTGAACTTGTCCAACTTAATAGAGCCCATATATCACCTAAAACAATGTAACATTAATAGGTGGGACAGAAGGACAAAAACATTAGCAAACTCTAGGAAAGCTATGTGAACTTTTGTACAGTGCTAACACTATAGTCGCATTTTAACATCATCATAATGCTAGGTTAGTATGTTAAAGAAAAACAAAATCATCAGACTTAGAGCTTTCTAGCTGACTGTAAAGTCGTCGTATTTTTTTAAGATGTGTAGCAAAGCCTGCTTTTTAAAAAATATTGTAAGACGAACAGGTTTATCTAGCTAGAGGTGTTTCAGAGTTGGGATCATGCCAAGGTGGAAGGAAGCTTTTCCTTTATAACATCATGAAAAGCCGCAACTTCAGAAGCAAGCATTTGAATGCCTTGTCTGTCAAAAGTGGCACAAACAAGTGAGGGAGATGACAGATTTTTCTCATGTTTGGTGCTCAATATCATGCTCAAGTGACACATACTACTGTCACATAATAGTGGACCTTTTAACATGGCATCCAACTTCTCTGGTGTGTGCTTACGTTTGAATGTTGTCCCCCCCCCACTACCACCAGGTAAGTCCACCCGTCTGGGTCACTACCCTGTCATGGAGGTGCTAGTGGTCACGGCGCTGACCGCCCTCCTCGCCTTCCCCAACAGCTACACCCGGTTGAGTGGGGCGGAGCTGATTTCGGAACTGTTCAATGACTGCTCACTTCTTGACTCCTCTCAACTGTGCGGATATAAACAGGTGTGTGTGTGCTTGTCTCAGGACAGTAGGGTGCATAATATTAATCCTCGGTCTGCCCCTTTTTTCATAGCCAAGTAATACATCCGAAACAAGTGCGGGTAACAGCCTGGCGGATCGTCCTGCTGGAGAGGGTCTTTACACAGCTTTATGGCAGCTGGCCCTTGCCTTGATCTTCAAGATGATGATCACTGTGATCACCTTTGGCATGAAGGTCAGGGTCTCATGCACACATGCAACTGTGTCAACATTTTGTGAACCACCCTTAGGTGTTTCAGTTTCATTATTATTTCACAATGTTGTGTCTGCACACATTTTCTTTTGTTTTTGATTTTGGTCTTTGTTTCAGAGACCTTGATGATGCTTACAATGATCATTTTGACATTTTTTCCGCACTGAGTTGGACTACTTATTATGACTATCATTATTATTATTGCTTTATCAGCACCAAATTCTACATCTGTTTGATTTTCATCATGCATTACTCACTGGTAAAAGTAAAGAAATATGTAAAAACAAATATTTATCAAGATAAGATCCTTAGCAAAAAAGAAAACAGCAGTGTCAATTAGCCTGTGTTCAACCCAGGTCCCGTCTGGGCTCTTCATCCCCAGCATGGCTGTGGGAGCCATCGCAGGAAGGCTGCTTGGTGTTGGCATGGAGCAGCTAGCCTACTACAACCACGACTGGTTCATCTTCAAAGGCTGGTGCTCGCCAGGTGCTGACTGCATCACCCCGGGGCTTTACGCCATGGTGGGCGCCGCTGCCTGCCTCGGTGAGAGAAGGCCCACTTAATGACTTCATCAAGTGGGCTGTTAGTTATTTCTCCAATTTAGGCTTCCTTTTTCTCCATTTGTCATTTGTTGTAATCTGAAATATTTGTGTCTAATTGTTTCTGCTCATTGAAGCGGTTAGGGTTAGGTTAGGTTAGTTCAGTTCAGTTTTGTTTCCGTCATTGAATTCAATCATCAACTGTACAATACCATGCCACTTTTAGTTGTGGACGTTGACCCGTAATGCTTTAGGCAGAAGTAAAACTTATTAGGCCTATCCCTTTTACATATATCTTGTTGTTGTTACATCTTGTCAGCATGTATTTGTATACTTACAGTATGTCAAGCAAATGCCAAAAGATGGAGTGGGCAGGTAAGGAACAATTTAAAGTGGTTTTGCAGTACAGAAGAAAACAGGTATTTCCATATTATTTATATTTGTAATGTTTGCTATTGTATTTATTATTTGTATACTAATTGTACCGACAACTAGCTTCTGTAGCCGAGGATCGGACCGCCAAGGCCTCTGCCTCCGGCCGCCACCCAGCTCATTTGCACCCAACCCCTTTGGCCCATCCCACGAGTGGTGAGCTCATGGGAGGGGGGACCCACGTTACCTTTTTGGGCTGTGCCCGACCGGACCCCATGGGTGCAGGCCCGGCCACCAGACGCTCGCCATCGTGCCCTGCCTCCGGGCCTGGCTGCAGAGGGGGGCCCCGGTAACCCGCGCCCAAGCGAGGGAAAACGAAGTCCAATTGTATCATTCATCATTAGGGTCTTTTGAGCCACTCTTTGTCTGGTCCCTCCCCTAGGACCTGTTTGTCATGGGTGACCTTACCAGGGGCATGACAGCCCCCGACAACTTAGCTCCTAGGATCATTGGGACACGCAAACTCCTCCACCACGATAAGGTGGTGACTCAGGG
>QODF01000117.1:2985357-3002703 GCA_024372805.1 Oostethus manadensis
ATCTGTCGTGGTAAAAAGAGAGCTGAGCCAAAAGGCAAAGCTCTCGATTTACCGGTCGATCTACGTTCCTACCCTCACCTATGGTCATGAGCTTTGGGTAGTGACCGAAAGGACAAGATCGCGGGTACAAGCGGCCGAAATGAGTTTTCTCCGCAGGGTGGCTGGGCTCTCCCTTAGAGATCGGGTGAGAAGCACTGTCATCCGGGAGGGACTCGGGGTAGAACCGCTGCTCCTCCGCATTGAGAGGAGTCAGATGAGGTGGCTCGGGCATCTGGTTAGGATGCCTCCCGAACGCCTTCCTGGGGAGGTGTTCAGGGTACGTCCAACCGGTAGGGGGCCTCAGGGAAGACCCAGGACACGTTGGAGAGACTATGTCTCTCAGCTGGCCTGGGAACGCCTCGGCATCCGCTGGGAGGAGCTAGACGAAGTGGCCGGGGAGAGGGACCTCTGGGCTTCCCTGCTTAGGTTGCTGCCCCCGCGACCTGACCACGGATAAGTGGAAGAAAATGGATGGATACTAATTGTCATTATTGCATCCATAATAATTATTACTACTGTACAGCAATAAATTGATCATAGTCATTTACACATTATCATCACCAAAGCTATTTACATCACTATGGACAAAACATCTTGATGTGGTCACATCCCATGCTAATTTCTGGTTGTGAGAGAACACAGGTGTGCTACATCCCAATGCACACAGAAGCTGGGATAGGCTCCAGCATACCCGCGACCCTAATGAGGATAAGCGGTATAGAAAATGAATGAATGAAAAACAGTTTCTTTCTCACAGTTACAAGCCATGAGCAAGTTCTTTGATCAAATTCCCTCTTCTGGTCATTAGAGTGCGCTGCTTTGTTCTTGCCACTGTATAAAGCTGCCAGAAGCATGCAGTTGGCAAGTATGGCACAGGTTGTCTTTTTTTTTCTTAGCATCAAAGATATCCTGACAAGAGAACGGTTTAGACGTGTTTTTCTGAGGCTTTACAAACTCACTTGAAGTCCTCCTTCATGTGGCTAATCAGGAGAATTGTTTCTGTGCTGCGCTGAACTCCAGGGACCCATTCGGGGAGTGTGTAATCATCTAATTTTCCGAGAGACACACATAACTGACAATCAAACGCTTGTTTGTCATTTGTGCCACCCACTCCAAAAGAACAAGAAACACACTCCCACACAGTGCTGAAAGAAACTCAGAATGGACTTCATTTATTACGTAGTTGATTTGTTATCCATGCTGCTGTTGCTCTGGAGAACTTCCAACTGTCCAACCTGTCAAGATTCAGTTATAGACGCAGGTGCCTCTTAAAGAACAGGTGACTTCTAACACCCCTTCTTCCATCTCGGTGTCCAAAGGTGGCGTGACACGCATGACGGTGTCGCTTGTTGTCATCATGTTCGAACTGACGGGAGGCCTGGAGTACATTGTTCCGCTCATGGCCGCCACCATGACAAGCAAATGGGTCGCAGATGCTTTTGGACGGGAGGGAATTTACGAGGTAAGGCTTTTGTGGGTGCAAAATGACTTCCACACAACAAAACTGAGCATGCACATGTGTGTGGGTGTGTTGCAGGCACACATCCGCCTCAATGGCTACCCCTTCCTGGAGCCCAAAGAGGAGTTTGAGCACAGTAGCCTTGCCGTGGATGTGATGAGACCCAGGAGGTCGGACCCCACCCTGGCTGTGCTCACCCAGGAGGGCATGACTGTGGGAGAGGTGGAGGTACGGACACACACACACACAGTTTTGAAGAACAACAACAAAGAGCAACTCTGGAGTGTTGCTCAAAAACAGTTTAAAGGGTCATCAACTGCTTAGATATATTATGTGTTGTTTGCAATTGTATTCTATATTGTTTGTTTTTTGAAAGCAAATTATAAACATATCAGCAGAGTAACACCTCTGAGCTGAAAAAAAACCATAACTGTACTAAACAGAGGATATTTACAGTGATTAACATAAAAGAGGTGTCACTTGTTTGAGGAGAAAAGGGGGGGGGGGAACATTTGGAGATTAAATTAGAGAACTTGCAGAACATCGACTTAAACCTTAGAACACGCAGATGAAGATTGGTCGCCTTCAAAATACAGAATGTTAAGTGTAAATTACTCTAGAGTACCTTACCCTTGAATTATTATATTAAGTCAGCTTATTAAGGGGGACCTGTTAAATTTTGGGGCCTTTGTATTAATTCAAGGTAAAAGTTCATTTGTAATTTTCATGCATTTTGAATTGTTTCAGTATGTAAACCCTATTCTATATCAAAAGTGTTATGTGTTAACATTTTTGGCTGTCTAGAAAGGATGAATTTATTTTACATGATTTCTTTTGGGAAATTATTTTTTTTCTTTGTACAAGTCGGTTCTAGGTAGACCCTTGGAAACTGAGTAATCACTGTAGTTTAGGATGAGGCATTTATTTTTTCAAATGGTAAAGCTGTTCGTTCGTCTTGGCAAGACTCTCCAGTTCCTGTAAATTCTTAGGCTGTCTTGCATGAATTGCACACTTGAGATACCTCTAGGGTGGCTCCATGATATAGAGGGGAGGAGAATGAGATGTCAACTCCAGACTATTAACTTTTTTCTGCTGTAGGTTGAATCCAGTATTTTTGGATAACATGCTGCATTCATCTTGCCATCGATATTGATCAAGTTCCCTGTGCCTTGGTAGCTCACATATCAGTGAAACACCCCCTTTAATGGCTTAAGTAGGGAACAGTGGCTCAGGAGGAGGCATCCAGAAACCGGAAGGTTGGCGGTTCGATTCTTGCTTCCTCCACCCAGTCATGGTCATTGTGTCCCTGGGCAAGACACTTCACCCACCTTGCCTCCAGTGCTGCCCACACTGGTGTATTAATGTGAGAGGTGGAGAGGCTGTAGGTGCAAATTGGCAACCACGTTTCTATCAGGCTACCCCAAGGCAGCTCTGAATACAGATGTAGTTTACCACCACCAGTATGTGACTAAGGAGTGAATGAATAATGTGGTTCATTTCATTATTACTACCTGTCATACTTGAGAATGGTTACCTTAAGGAGCTATATAAACCTGTGTAACCTTTCAGGCCAAAACCTTCAGGGTGTGTAAATTTTTGATCAAGGTCATTTGGGTAGTTTCTGTTGTCATTACGATTTTAAAAAGAGCAAACTTTCTGAAATATGTCCAATAAACTTAAAATTCTAAAACCTTAGTATTGATTTAGACTGCATAAAAAAGTGGAAGGAAATATAAAACATAAAAAAATTAAAACTAGAAAATAGATAAAGCTACTAGATGCTGTACACCAGTGTGTACCCGGCGCCAATTCAACACCCCGGCAGTTATTTGCTTTTGAAGACCTCCCACCTGGTGACTATAGGAGACTGTGATTAATCAAATTTTGGCATTAATTAGGGCATATACATTGTTTGTGTGCTTGTGTATGTGCAGGCGGTGGTGGAGAGCACACACTACAGCGGGTTTCCTGTAGTCGTCTCCAAGGAGTCACAGAGGCTGGTGGGATTTGTGCTAAGAAGAGATCTGCTCATATCAATAGGTCTGCGCATGTGTGTGCACATGAGCGTCCATGTTGGCAAAGCAAAAAAGTTGAAGAATCTTACTCTCCCTCTTGTCCAGACAACGCCCGCAAGCGCCAAGAGGGTGTGGTCAGTGCCTCCCAGGTAGTTTTCACTGAGCACTCTCCCAGCCAGGCCCCTGATGCCCTGCCCCACCTCCGCCTCAGAGGCATCATGGACCTGAGCCCCTTCACTGTTACTGACCACACGCCCATGGACATCACGGTGGACATCTTTCGCAAGTTGGGTCTGCGCCAGTGTCTGGTCACGCACAATGGGTGAGAACAGACACACAAGCATGAACCCAAACCGAGTTGGCCTAATCAGAGTTGATCCCGAGTGACGACAAGTTGAGCCAGCGTGATTTGGTATTGCAAAATGAGAGCATAAACTTTAAATCATTCAGCCATCCATGGTGTGCTTGTCGTTGCAACAGTGTTGGTTGAGTGATGCTACAAAGTAGTTGCACATACCCAACTTCCTTGTTGTCTGCATGGAAAACACAGACTTTTCAACTGAATCAAGTGAAAATATTTTAATGTTTTCAACAACACACTAAATTATTTTACTGGATTACTTCTGCCCTGGAAGTTAGGCTTTTATTGCCATTCTTATCTGAGGCTGTCCAAGGTTAATTACCTTGGAGAACAAACCCATTAAATAATCAGAAATTTTTTTTATTTCTCTACCATAAGCTGTCTCCAAAGGCGTTTCAGACAGTTTGGCAGTACATCCAACCGGCCTCCAATGGGCCATTCTGATCCACAACATTGGCCTCAGCAAACCACTCACCCACACAACGCCGGTACAGTGAAAACCTCTCAAAATGCCACACCATCGAATGTGAGCTTTTGCCGACTCAAGTCAGTTACGACGATGAACTGCATTCAGTTCGAGACCACCATGAGGACTACCATGCAGATGAGCTTCTTTGAAATTATTTCCAACCATTTGTTTGGAAAATCTTTTGTTATCCAAACTGATGCAGCAGCTGTCTGTGTCACTGGTCTCAGACAATCATGGAGGTGAAGACGCTGGATGTAGACTGTGGGCATCCTTTCTGGTGTGGTTACATGTGTGGTTGTGAGGCCGGTTGGATGTCCTGCCATATTCTCTGAAACCCCTTTGAAGGCGAGCTATGATAAATGGACATTCAATTCACAGACAACAGACATTCCTGCAGTCAGCTTGCCTATTGCTCAACACTGTTGAGACATCTGTGGCAATGTGCTGTGTAATAAAACTTCAGATTTTTGAATGGCCTTTTACTGTGGCCAGCCACAATGTTGCATCTAATGCAACATTATAGGACATGTGAGGCGAGTGGATTGTCTTTGCAAAGGACATGTGCTCACTGACACAGATGTAGACACATTTTATAACAATGGGAGACACGTTTGTATACATAAAAAGTTTTAGATGTTTGAGTTCAGGTTCATATCTATTTACGTGTATATCATCATTTCCAGACTATTGAGGGTACTGGAATACAATCCGCACCCACTAAATTTAAAGAGAAAAAAGGTTTGTACATCAATAGACCACACTGGTCTATAAGAGGTCTCCACGCTGTAGCATGGGCTATTTCCATACACAAGAATGATGTTAAGGAAATGCTTTTTTCCAAACAGTGCGGGTAATACGACTAGTTAAACATTAGCCTAGAAAAAAAGTCATTCACCACTAGTTTTAACCTTACTCCTCCACACTCCTTAATAATTTATTCATCACACACTTTGTCAGTTTTTTGCTTTCTTTCATTGTTGCTTTCAGTTGTCACTTTCATCTATGGGCTCTTCATCGCGCATTAGTTTCCAGCCTTTCGAAACTCGTTGGTAATAGTGGATTTTTAGAATCTTTTCCACTCTGTCAGGAGCCACTGGCGGATGTGAACATAAGTTGTTTAATCACCTTGACCTAAAAACCTGCGTCATTTTTTGTGTGTCTTTTCCGTGATGAGTGTGAGCATTAAATGCAAAATGACTGTTCTGAAGTATATAAAAAAATGCAAGATTACAATGTGACCATAAATTAGCTGCATCAATGTATAGGTTGCAGGGGGGAAATAAGCAGCGGCACACATGAGTGTCCATGTGTGTGTGCCTTCAGCTTACTCTTTCTTAACAGTGAAATACAATAAGGGATAAAACTATTTGAACCCCAGCTGATTTAGTAAGTTTGCCAACTAACAAAGAAATGATCAGTCTATAATTTGAATGGGTGGTTTATTTGAACAGTGAGAGACAACAATGACAAAAAAATCCAGAAAAAATGCGTTTCAAAAAGTTATAAATTAATTTGCATTTCCATGAAGGAAATAGGTATTTGATCCCCTATCCATCAGCAAGATCTCTAGCTCCCAGGTGGGTCTTATACAGGTAACGAGCTGACATTGGCAGCCCTCTCAGCTCGTTACCTGTGAAAAAGGAACCTGTCCACAGAAGCAATCAATCCAAATGCCAAACTCTGCACCATGGCCAAGACCAAAGAGCTTTCCAAGGATGTCAGGGAAAAGATTGTGGACCTACACAAGGCTGGAATGGGCTACAAGACCATCGCCAAGCAGCTGGGTGAGAAGGTGACAACAGTTGGTGCAATTATTCGCGAATGGAAGAAACATAAATTAACTGCCAATCTCCCTCGATCTGGAGCTCCATGCAAGATCTCACCTCATGGAGTTTCAATGATAATGAGAACGGTGAGGAATCAGCCCAGACCTCGGGAGGAACTTGTCAATGATCTCAAGGCAGCTGGGACCATAGTCACCACAAAAACAGTTAGTAACACACTACGCCGTGAAGGACTGAAATCCTGCTGTGCCCGCAAAGTCCCCCTGCTCAAGAAAGTCCATCTACAGGCTCGTTTGAAGTTTGCCACTGAACATTTGACTGATTCAGAGGAAGACTGGTTGAATGTTGTGGTCAGATGAGACCAAAATTGAGCTCTTTGGCATCAACTCAACTCGCCGTGTTTGGAGGAGGGGAATGCTGCCTATGACTCTGAAAACACCGTCCCCTCCGTCAAATATGGAGGTGGAAACATTATGCTTTGGGGGTGTTTTTCTGCCAAGGGGACAGGACAATTGCATCGCATCAAAGGGAGGATGAATGGGGCCATGTACCGTCAAGTGTTGGGTGAGATTGGTCGTGGTTGGGTATTTCAGCATGACCATGATAAAAAAAACACGGCCAAGGCAACAAAAGATTGGCTCAAGATGAAGAAGAAGCATATTAAGGTCATGGAGTGGCCTAGTCAGTCTCCAGACCTTAATCCCATAGAAAATTTGTGGAGGGAGCTGAAGGTTCGAGTTGCCAAACATCAGCCACAAAACATTAATGCCTTGGTGAGGATCTGCAAAGAGGAGTGGCCCAAAATCCCCCCTGAGATGTGTGCAAACCTTGTGGCCAACTACAAGAAACGGCTAACCTCTGTGATTGCCAACAAAGGTTTTTCCACCAAGTACTGAAGCACAATTTTCGAAGGGATCAAATACTTATTTCCTTTATGGAAATGCATATTAATTTATAACTCTTTTTGAAACGCATTTTTCTGGATTTTTTTTGTCATTGTTGTCTTTCAGTGTTTAAATAAACCTACCATTGAAATTATAGACTGATCATTTCTTTGTTAGTGGGCAAACTTACAAAATCAGCTGGGGTTCAAATAGTTTTTTCCCTCACTGTAAGGACCCTCAAAATGGAAGTTATAGCGATAAGCTATAATCGCGATAATCAACCACTCTTGTGTCAGGAGGCGTTGAGCAGCTGTTCAGTGGGGTGCGCTTACCTTACTGCTTCTCTTTTCTCTCCTCTTGCTGTGTCATTAGGAGGCTTCTGGGTATTATCACCAAAAAGGACATACTCAAACACATGGCACAGATAGCCAACAGAGATCCGGACTCAATCCTCTTCAATTGAGCCCATGGAATGAAGATGCCGTCCACGCAGCTTTTTGCACACAGAACAGTGCTTTTTGTTTGTAGGATGAAGGCCAAATTCTGCAAGTAGAAAAAAACAAAAAAATGACTCTTCATTTTCAGTGACTCAATTTCATGTCTGAGCCAGATGGATATAAAACTCTGGAATATATCACTTCTGCTCCATTGTTTGTATGTGAAGGAGTGAGCGACCTTTACCTCCTCCTCCACCCAGCAGAGTATTTGGGTGCAGATATTATTCAGGACGGGAAGAATGCAGGACGTCAGGAGAGAAAACGTTCGGGGAGCCCGGTGCCTGCCCCGTGGCTGTCAGGCGAGCCCAGACAGAGTGCTCCGAAGCGGGGCTTGATGGATTCTCCAGGTGCCCCCTCCTGCGTCCACAGGCCCAGGGAGAGGGATATGTACGATGTGAGAAGACATAAAGATGACATTGCAGGGGAATTAACTTACACATCGAGACTCATTTCACATCATCTAATTTATGTCAAATTGTTTGTCCCACTAAATTATTTCATTGACTTAAAACCACTGTGTCTTTATTTATTTTACCTGAAATGAAATACATTAAGCTTTTGCTCCTGTTGTCTCAACATGACCTCACTAATATTATTCAGCGACATTTAAAAACTTTTGAGTGTACAATTAAATTCCCCCAGGCTGAAATCCTCACCTTTATTTGTTTATCCCTCCCATTGCCTCCTCTTTTGGCTTCTTTGTAGCCAGTGAAAATACGGTGAACGTGTGGAAATGTGAGATGTTTGCCTATGTTCTTTCACTGACCCTTGTGGTGGGCTTGGACTTTGAAAAGGTCAACAAAGGGTAAGACCAGTAGGACTGCACTTTATGGAAAAAAAGGTGCCCTAGAAGAGGTGAAAAGTGATGAATATGCAGAGTTGCAGATTTGGAGTTCTTCTATAGCCCACTCATAAAAACATGCCTTAATCATTCTGTGTGCCAGTTGTGTTCTTTGCATCGTTAGCAGTGTTGCTAATGCTTGTTTGTAGGTATGCTTCCCATATAATATTATTTGTTTTTTTAATCACCCTCATATAAATGCGCCATGACTAGGCACGCTTGATTTGTAGGCCCTTTGGAGCGCAGCTTGTTGCAATCTCTGCAAGAAGGAATTTAGAGAGGGAGGAGAGTATACGTGCACGTGCATCTTTGGGTGGAATGCTTGCCGTCTAATGACTCGGCTTGCTTCCTGTGCGCTGACACTTCACATGGGGCTCGAGTTACCCACCTGCCTTCTCTTCATCTTGCCATACTGCAACTTTAAATCACCTGACCCCCCTTACGATATTGTACCTTCTACTTTTCCCCCCGAGATACCTTTTGGTTGCCTCCCCTTCGTTTAAGGGGCCAACCAATGAAGTGAGGAAGTGTTCTAGTTCCCATGGGCCGCCGCCACCATTGTCTCCGCACGCATTACAGCGTGTCAAAAGCATTTGGGTGCAGTAACACGCCAATGGAAGGAGTTACCCAACACCTTCAAAGTGTCACATCACCTGTCTTGTGTGTCAACACATGACGTGAATATTTGGGGATCGTGTATGTGTGTGCGGAATGCAACCGGAGCCGCTCGCCACTGTTGCGTTTCTGCCCCCTTGGCCTCACCTGAGGTCTCAACCAGTCGGCAGGTTCCCACAGCTTCAGTCGACCACTGCCGCCGCTCGCATGACACCATCGCTGACCTTTCTTGCCAAAACACGCCAAGGTGCCTGCACACAAAGACTTCTTTTTGCATACTCAAGTCATAGTTTTCAATATCACTTTTTCATCACATTCTAAAATATACAGTACTTTCTTTAGAGCATTGTTGCAGTGCAGCATTAACAGAGCTCCACAGATGTATGCGCTGGCGGCCTGCTGGTTTGCATGTATGAACTTCAAAATCCTTCATTTTTCAGATTGTTATCCATCCATTTTCCTCCGCTTATCCGGGTCCGGGTCGCGGGGTTAGCAGCTTCAGTAGGGAAGTCCAGACTTCCCTGTCCCCGGCGACCTCTTCCATCTCCATCGGGAGGACACCAAGGCGTTCCCAGGCCAGCTGTGAGACATAGTCCCTCCAGCGTGTCCTAGGTCTTCCCATGGGCCTTCTCGCGACTGGGCATGCCCGAAACACCTCACCAGGGAGGCGCCCGGGAGGCATCCGCACTAGATGCCCGAGCCACCTCAACTGGCTCCTCTCGATGTGAAGGAGCAGCGGCTCTACTCTGAGCTTCTCCCGGATGGCCGAGCTCCTCACCCTATCTCTTAGGGAGAGTCCAGCCACCCTACGAAGGAAACTCATTTCCGCCGCTTGTATCCGCGATTTCATTTTTTCGGTCATGACCCATAATTCATGACCATAGGTGAGGTTGGGAACGTAGATTGATCGGTAAACCGAGAGCTTTGTCTTCCGGGTCAGCTCTCTCTTCACCACGACGATCCGCTACAGTGACCGCATTATTGCAGATGCTGCACCGATCCGTCTGTCGATCTCACGGGCCAACCTTCCCTCACTTGTGAACAAGACCCCGAGATACTTGAACTCCTCCACCTGAGGCAAGACCTCACTCCCAACCCGGAGGGTACAGTCCACCCGTTTCCGACTGAGAACCATGGCCTCGCATTTGGAGGTGCTGAGTCTCATCCCAGAAGCTTCGCACTCAGCTGCAAACCGCTCCAGTAAACGCTGAAGGTCACAGCCTGATGAGGCCATAAGAACCACATCGTCTGCAAATAGCAGAGAGGAGATCCTAAGCTCACCAAGCTGGACTCCCTCAACACCTAGACTGCGCCTAGAAATTTTGTCCATAAAGATTATGAACAGAATCGGTGACAAAGGGCAGCATTGGCGGAGGCCAACGTTCACCGGAAACAAGCTCAACTTACTGCTGACAATGCAAACCAGGCTCCTGCTTCAATTGTACAAGGACCGAATGGCACGTAGTAGCAGGCCACCAGTCCCGTACTCCCGGAGCACCCCCCACAGGACACAACGAGGGACACGGTCGAATGCCTTTTCCAGGTCTACAAAGCACATGTAGACCGTTTGGGCAATCTCCCACATACCCTCCAGTACCCTTGCAAGGGTGTGGAGCTGGTCCAGTGTTCCGCGACCGGGACGAAAACCACATTGCAGCTCCTGTAACCGAGGTCCGACTAACGGTCGTGCCCTTCTCTCCAGCTCCCTGGAGTAGACTTTCCCAGGGAGGCTAAGGAGTGTGATCCCCCTATAGTTGGAACACACCCTCCGGTCACCCTTTTTAAAAATGAGGACCACCACCCCGGTCTGCCAGTCCAGAGGTACTGTTCCTGACTTCCATGCAATGTTGTAGAGGCGTGTCAACCAACATTGTCCTCCAACATCCAGAGCCTTGAGGAATTCCGAGCGGAACTCGTCTACCCCCGGAGCCTTGCCACTGGGGAGTGATATAACTACCCCATCTACCTCAGCCACGGTGATAGAACTGTCCACGTACGTATCCTCAGACTCTGCTTCCTCTACGGAAGGCATGTCAGTGGGATTGAGAAGGCCCTCAAAGTATTCCTTCCACCGACAAACTATCTCCACAGTCGAGGTCAGCAAGCCCCCTTCCCACTGTAAACAGTGTGAACTGGGGGCTGCTTCCCCTTTCTGAGGTGTCGGACGGTTTGCCAGAACCTCTTCGAGGCAGACCGAAAGTCGTGCTCCATAGCCTCACCAAACTCCTCCCACACCAGAGTTTTTGCCTCGACCACCGCTGAAGCCGCGTGCCGCTTGGCCTGCCGGTACCTGTCAGCTGCTTTGGGAGTCCCGTAAGCCATTCATGGTTGATAGGACTCCTTCTTCAGCTTGACAGCAGCCCTAACCCCCGGTCTCCCCCATCGGGTTTGGGGCTTGCCACCACGACTGGCAACGACCGCCTTGCGGCCGCAACTATAACTGGTAGCCTCAGCAATAGAGGCACGGAATACGGCCCATTCGGACTCAATATCTTGGTCCTCCCTCGAAATGCAGGCGAAGCTCTGCCGGAGATGAGAGTGTCCAGAACATGCGGAGGCAAGTCTGATGATACGACCACAAAGTCGATCATAGACCTGCAAACTAGGGTGTCCTGGTGCCAAGTGCACTAATGGACATCCTTATGTTTGAACATGGTGTTTGTTATGGACAAACTGTAATTCGCACAGAAGTCCAGCAACAACACACCGCACGGGTTCAGATCAGGGAGGTCGTTCCTCCCAACCCCCCCCCTCCAAGTCACACTGTCATTGCCCACATGAGCGTTGAAGGCTCCCAGCAGAACTATGGAGTCATCAGAAGGCTGGGTACTCTGAGCTGCTGTTCAGCGCATACGCACAAACCACATTCAGGACCCTTTCCCCAGCCCTAAGGCGTAGGGAAATAACCCTCTCGTTTACTGGGGATGACTCACAGAGGCACCAAGCCGGGGGGCTAACAATAAGCCCACACCAGCTCGCTGCCTCTCCCCTGCGGCAACTCCAGAGAAGAACAAGGTCCAGCCCCTCTCAAGGAATTTGGTTCCAGAGCCCAAACTGTGGGTTGAGGCGAGTCCGACTATATCTAGTCAGAATGTCTCCGCCTCTTCCACAAGCTCGGGCTCCTTCCCCACCAGAGAAGTGACATTCCATATCCCAGGAGCCAGATTTGGCTGCCAAAGACCAGGTCGTCCAGACACCCGCCCTCGACCACTGCCCAAATCACAAAGCACCGGACCCTTATGCTTGCCCCTGCAGGTGGTGGGTCTGCGGGGGCTCAGATTGTTATCTGAGGAATAAAAATATTCAGGTCCGTATGGTAATTTGTTCCTCTAATCTGACTAAATAGCTAAAATATATGTACATATGTTTAACTTATGCGCATTACAGTATTATCTGTAACGGCAGAAAATGTTTAGTGAGAATAAACAAGTTCATAAAAAAGGCTGCAGGCGCCAAAAAGACACCCTAACACACCTATGATTTTCCTATACTTTGGGGTGGTTCTGCTTTCCGCGCTCTGACCCGACCAATGACGAGAACCTCACGCTAACGTTATGTGTTGTCGGTTGAAGTCATTAGAAGCCTGCCGACAACTGAAGTTCCACAGCTCTTTTTCTGTTCAACATGAAGATATTTTGCACTGAAGGTGAACTGTGGCCCAAAGTCATCTGAATGTAAATTACATCTGTGGCGCCCCCTATGGATTGTGTACAAAATGTAATACAGATCTCCTGCCCCTGCAAAGACATTTTGCTTGATGGCAGCCATGTTCTTTAACCAATCCTGCTAACATTTTACAGAAGTGTGCTTGTCAGTCCACCAAAGATGTGTACCAAATTTCGTGGTGATTTGTTACAGTCCGTTTTCTGTAGCGCGCACTGAGCTGTGTGAGAAATTTCAAATCAATGTGTCTTAATACAGCTTCTATACTACTTGACCTCATTATGGTCGCAGGTAATCTGGAGTCTATCCCAGCTGACTTGTGGAGAAAGGCAGGATACACCCTGGACTGGTGGACTGCCAGCCAATAGCAGGGCGCATATTTACACCCACATCCACACCTGTAGATCTGGCATGCATGTTTTTGGAATGTAGGAGGAAATCCTGAGTAACTGGAGAAAACACTCCCATGCAAAGGTAGAACATCCAAACTCCACACAGAGGTGCCTCAACAGATTTGAATTATCGATCCTTTGAATGTATGGCCAACATGCTAACCACTTGGACATCATGCAATGGAATAAGATGAAGTGAAGGGCTTTCCAGACTTTGTGTAAAAGTGGGGTATTTTTGCTTCTACTTCCTGCTACTGAGCTTTTGTGCTTCTACAAGGAAAGGTGCGGGGGTGGGGGGGTGTCGCTTTTTAAAGACCTTATCAAGCGCACAGTAATGCATGTAGCTTGACTGCAGGAATACGCGCATTGTTTTAGGTGCTCTGCCAGGGATTCCGATAGCCTGGCTCCCAATGCCTCTGACATTCCCGCTTCCAATGGCCGGTAGTCGGGCCAGCAGGGTCGAAGCGGACGCATTGTTCTCTCAAGAAGGAGTGTGTGTGTTTCAGGTCCAGCTCTTGTCTGGCCCCACATAGTCTCTTCAGGATGTTTTGGGATCTGTGTGTGCGCGAGAGAGAGAGCTTTATAAAACTCATTTCCTTTTTGGTTGTAAGGAAAACACGCAGCAAAGTGGGCAATAATGCGTTGCTGTTGATAATGACGTGTGTGATGGATGTGTTGTGTTTGTGTGGGAGATGGAGGGAAAGAAGGAGCGCTGAGATAAAGTCTCCGTGTAGGTGACTGGGCAGTCGTTGTAAGTCAGGATGGGTGGCGCTGCATTTTGAGGCGGAGGGGGTCCAGGTTAAAGAATAACAGTTGGCCTTTTGTTCAGACTAAAAAAAACATGGCAGATCAAGTTCAATTGAAATGTCAGACATCTAATCACTGATTAGTGGCAGGAAGTGCAACAGTAGAGCTCTCCTGTGAATTGATGCGACCTCTGACCCTAGCGTCCCACCCCAGACCACCAGTCATCTTGCAGCGACACAAAACAGTCACCCCTGGATGTCTGAAGGTCGGAGAAGAGGCACACATATGGTTTTGACCTTTGACGTCCAGTTTTCTCTCTGTTGAAATGGCCACAGACTCTGTGCTTGAGAGATGGAACATCAGGGAGCATAACAGCCCCTCTTGATCCGACCCAAGGCTCGGCCATCTTGCTGAAAATATGCTTGTTAAATCCCCTGTTGAAACAGGTCAGTACTGTATACTTCTTACCACAGTTGTGGTAATAAATTATGAAATATAATAATTTTGATAAAATGTGGCTGCACGGTGGTCGAGTGGTTACCATGTTGGCCACACAGCCAGGAGATTGGGTTCGAATCGCCTTCGGCATGGAATTCACCAGAGCTCAGTAAATGTTGGCATTAATGTTTCCCGCAATGAACCGCAGCACTCGTGCAGCTGCTGAACATCCTGCTACCACCACTATGTTCGACTGTCTGCAAGCCACCATTATCTTACTACTCATTTGTGTTGCCAGCTGTTGAGACAATAATGACTCATTTCAGTAGATGGTAAATCTATACTGCTGTACAAGGTGTACACTGACTACTCTAAAGTATATTTACGTTTACAGTATTGTTCATTGACAAGATGAAAGGTTTGCAGTGCTCCAAGACTTCATCTCGATGGCATTGTCAGCTCACATGTGTAACTGGACGGTGATATCATCTTCCAGCATGTATCAAACACATTCATTTGCAGTGAGGACGTTTTGGCAGAGTCTGTGATGCATCCATATTTTGTACAGTCAGTTGTAAGTGAGTGTGTACAGCATGCGTGTGTATCCACTGAAAGCCACATGGACAAGGGCTGTTTCTACTTGACGCTCTTCGTCTCTTGACACATCAAAGCTAGTCGTAGCCCCCCCCCCCTGGCCGTTTTGACTTGTCTATCTCTTTTTGCACTCTAGATGCTCGCTACATCCTCCCACTACATCAAACAACAGGGGGTGAAGAGCAGACCAGCGTCTCATTGCTTCTGTCTCTCGCTGCTTTGCTTTTTTCAATTCTCAGGAACTGCGTGAACGAGTATCTGCAATCCCCTTTTCTGCTGACCTTCCACCCAGTATGCAAGGAGGAAGTTGTCAATTTGACAACCCGCCCGCCCCATCAATGCTCTTTCATCACTTGACCCGGTCCTTTTAGAAGAGAGGTGAATGGATGACGTTACAACTCTGGAGGAGGGCTCGCCTGCCAAAGTTTGGTGGTTATTTTTTTTTTTGTACATAAAAAAGCACTTTGTAGAGGTTGGGATGCACTGCCAAGGTGCTGCGTCCACGCCCTCACACACAACCCGAAATTGTGGCATCACGGGACACAGCTGCACCGTCTCGGGAGTTGGACGAAAAGATGTGTGAACGATCTTTCCATATTCCCATGCCTAAGAGCTAAGAAACAGGAGTCTCTTCGGCCGCTGTAACTGTCAGGCAATTGTAGCCAATGAGAGGCTGTAGAAAGTCATTTTGGGGAAAGGCGCAGTAGCAAAAATAGCCAGTCAAGGAATTGGAGCTGCTGCTGAACATCACATTTGTTTATAATGTTAGCAATAGGTGGGCAAAACCAATTGCATTTCTTCAAAAAGTCTACTTAGAAGGCCCGACAATGCAGTTTTCTTATAAACAAACATTTAAAAAATACAGTTGATGTTGCCTTTTGTGTTAAGGCTTCATAGAGACCTTTGTGGGCACAAAGCTGGCATGTCTAATTGATTGACAGTAGAAGCTCCAAATCTACATCATAGGCTGGCATGTTCTTTCATGCACTTAAACATTTGGCAACCATAACAAAAGGCACATCCAGACCTTTTGTTGACATTGCACATGATGTCATTTTAAGACCGTGTCGTGCAAATGCTAGTGTACGGCACGGAAATTGCGTTATCCCATCTCAAGGCGGAGTAAATCAAAGCAAGTTGTAAGGTTTGAGATTTGCATGGTAAAACAAAAAAGCCTCCATTATGTCCTTTCAGATTTCACAATAAAACATAAATGAGAGGAAACTTTGTAGGCACTGGCCTGCTTCTAATCCACCATCTAAGCCCTCGTGCTGTTTATTAATTGCCTCCATGTTAAAGTGTGGCACTTTTACAACACTGTAAAGAACATTCCTCTTTAATGAATCCATGTCTTCGTCCGCTTGTTGCGCTGGTTGGCTGAGTGGTGGGCGGGAACATCAGAAGTCTGACCACAGGAATTCACGCAGTGTTCGGGCGTACCGAGGACCGCCACAATTATCATACCATTGACCGAATCCCCTCGTGTTGCAAGACTCAGGTGACTCTTTGAGGCGGGCATTGCAGGTCAAAACCAGGATGGAACACGTGGACGATTATGAGTTGTAGCAGCATCTGTGCTTCATCTGCGGATTTATGCGGTGATACTGAGTCATTATTATGGAGAAAATGCCAAAAATGCCTCACTTTTGTTGAATTTCAACATTTGCGTGAGCGCTGATGACTCAACTGAGTAACCAGAATCAGGTTGCAGTTAGTCCAAACTGTTATCTCCCGTGCGGACAAACGTGATATCAGGGCAGCACGTCGGCGTCCGTGCGTCCTTTTGCTCGTAAATTGTCTCCATCACAACCATTTTCACCGTGGGAAAAGTAAGCCGTTGTGCAATGACACAGCAAAAAAGGACTTAATAGCTGCAACATGCTTGCTCTGCTGGTGTGTCATGGCAAGCTAAAAACATGAGTTTGTCCTGTATGTGAACATTTTTGAGCCTGAGCAGTATAGACTTGTTTTATTTATAAACCGCAGCCTTCAAAGTCAAAGCAACTCTGGTGGTTTATACCCTAAAAGATGCACATTCAAGTTCTGAAAGTATTAAAATAACATCCCAGCGTAAGTTCTGGATAGCAAAACAGATGGAAAAGTCTCCTCCTGAGTGCTGCTCCACCCGGACATTCTGAATGTACAGTATGTATTTGTGGGAATGCAGCTTTCTAACAGACGCTCGGAGCCGCAAACAAAGACTAAAGAAGGGATTGGCGGGGACTTTAGCAAGGCTGGGAAACACATTCACAACAAACTGTGGAGAGGTTTTGGGGTTTTATCAATGATGTTGGCCTGTCACACACACACACAGCTGTAGTGTGTGTGTGTAGTGTTAATATGGAAAGAGTTCACACCAATTGTTCAAGGACAGGATGATAATTTAGTTGGGCTGTTTTTTTCTAGGCTGGAAGAATTACACAACGTTAACTTACATGTCGTTTTGATTATTATTGTTTCTGCCCAATGCAAAAATAATTGTTTTCACCTCTTAGAAGACTCTGATGCTGAAATGGAAGAGCTTTTAGATATTTTACGACATACTTTC
>QODF01000117.1:3003289-3064550 GCA_024372805.1 Oostethus manadensis
TTTGTCACAGATTCTGTTCATAACCTTTATATGCAGAATTTCTAGGTGCAGTCAAGGCGTTGAGGGAGTCCAGCTTGGCGACCTTAGGATCTCGTCTCTGCTATTTGCAGACGATGTGGTCCTTATGGCCTCATCATTATGGCCCCGCGACACGGACCCGGATAAGCGGAAGAAAATGGAATGGAAAAGTGTAACAATACAACCTGCATTGGATCACAATTTGTGTATTTGCATTCACAGTCAGAACAAATGTGCAGGAAAACTAAGGGTTGATTTTTAGTGTGTATTCCTTTTTAAAGCATTGTTACTGTAAATATCATGAATTATAATTTGGATAACTCATATTTTTACCCCTTTCTGAAATGGAAATACAAGTTGTTTATCGCAGCTGATCAGACCTGGTCGTGATAAACGAATTTCCGCAAAGTACGACTCAATATTAATAAACTAAATATTTTCACAGTTATTGTAGAAGATCTGTTTATGACTTTCTAATTATGTTTTTTACCACATAGGCACGAAGTATCACCCCATAGGCACGTTTACTGCAGGGACGCAAGGGGTGACTTTGGGCGGGAGGCAGAGTATTCCCTGGACTGGTCACCAGTCATTCCAATGCGAATAAATCCTTAGATCTTAGACCTTAAATTTATAGAGTCCACAACAATAAATCAAACTAACAGCTCCACTTACATCCCCACAATCAACAACGTTGACACCTATCCATGCACACGTGCAAGAAATATCTTACATAACCTGTGTCTAGCTTGAGATATTTGAGCAAATACAGCCCAAAGTTATAAACCTTTCCCCGACAAAATTAAGTTAGAATGCAGTTTTGAAAACTGCTACCAAAAAGCTCAAAATATGATTTTAAAAATCATGAATTTATTGAGAAAGACCCAAATCCAGAGACAAAAGAATTAAATGCATTCTATTTTTAGTAGAATAAGTAGGTATTTTTTCATATGTTTGAGAAGTGCAATTAAGGTGTGTATGCTATTTTGATTACCATTCTCACAGAACTTTGAACATTTAATTGAATGCACGCATTTCATCCATCCTTCCAGGCCAATGCTGCTTATCCTCATTAGGGTTAATCACATTTTTACCTCTTCTAGACATTCTAAGAAATACAAATATATATTGTATAAATATTTCAGGGACTTTGATGTATGGAGTGGCATCCAGAAAAGTTGGCAGGTTGTTTGAGTTCATGGCCTGATTGCCAGACTTATTTACACATTTTCCATCCAATGACATTGTATTGTAGGGCTTACTGACTATGTGAATGGTCTTCTCAATGAAATAAAGGTTTGCTTTGGGACACGTAAAAGCGAACTTTTGCAGCTTTCAGCACCACTGATGGTAAGGTTTAGTTGAGCCACTATGTACAAAATTGTGCACTCAATTCTTGTTTTTATAAATCATTGAGGATGCACATTGTTCTTGGGAAAAAACAACTAAATGATTAAAGTTGTTTTTTCCCATTTTGCCATTATCCAATCATTCGTCTTGGCATGACGCTCACAGACAAAGTGTCTGTCTCATAACAACGGGCCAATAATGTGTTTCTTCACAAAGTGACAGACAGTTGGAGAAAAAGTATTTTAATTGTTGTGTTCACGGTGTTCTTTTCCAGAGGATTTTGGGGGAGGTAAAAATAAGTTTCAGGGTTTGTTAGCGCTAAGATGCAGTCTCTTGGAGCAGTGTCCTCCTGACCATATATACACAAAGCCTCACCATCAATGTCAACACTGTGCGCCACACACTTAGTAAATTTTTAACTGAAGGGAGCCCTGAAGCAAACGCATGCTACACACACTACCTACCAGACAGCGTGGCTAAGTGAAAGTGTTTATGTCTTTACGGTGGATAATGGTGATGATGTGCAACTCCACTTATGAGTGCGTGCATGTACATATGCACACCCTGGCCGAGGCTCTCTGGGGTCGAGGGCGTGCTGGTCGGACCGTGGTTTGCGTCTTCAAATATCCTCCTCCTCCTTCCCAAATGTGCCCTGTGCTTTCCTATAATTTGCTGGACAAACTGGCTGCGGCTCGCTTGGGTCCAAATGTGCAGCAGATGGTTCCGCTTGGAGCTGCCGTCGGCAAAGTGTTTGCATGTGTTTACCTCTTGCACATTTTGACCTGCAACTCAGACGTGACAGCACTTTTTTGGCAATTCTTCTACTCCAAAACGCCTTCATATGTAGGATTTTATAAGAACACCTAGAGTGGACCGACATAAAGGCCAAAGAATCTTATAGTCTTGGAGTTTTACAACATAAAGTAATGTTTGGTTCCTTGGCCAGTAATCTATTCGTCTACAAAATATTGTTAAAATCAAATCAATAATAACAGTGTGTGCTGCACTAGTGGTTAGCATCCTCACTGCCAAGTTTGAATCAGCATCTGTGTGGAGTTTGCATGGTTTGTCTGTCCTTTTCTGTGTACTACGGCTTCCTCCTGCATCCCCAAAACATACATGTTAGGTTAACTCGAGACTTTGTCCACAGCTGTGATTGAAAGTGTCGAGGATTGTTTGCCTAGGTGACCAGTCCATTGTGTCAGCTAAGATTGAGTTCAGCTCACAAGTGGTATTGAAAATTAATGGTGTGGTTTATTTTGTTTTTGACCACTTTAACAAGTCATGTTTACATTTGCACAATTCAACATGTCTCAAAAGGAGTAGGAGGAAGCACAGCTCATTTAATCCTACACTTTCTAATTCCTTGTTTGTGTAAGAATTATTGGCCAATAAAGCTGATTTTGATTCTCCATGTCTATTACCAATAAGTCAGACCATGTTTTTTGGCCCTTACAATAATCCATGTGTTTATATTTTGTCATTGAAAGTTTGCCCTGTGGATTCCACAACGGGAATTAAATCTACTGTTAAACACATAGAATGTCATGGAAATTGACACAATGTGAATGAAATACTGTCATCATGAGGAGAGGGAACGTTTGTGTGGAGAAATATTCCCCCAGAGGACCGCTCATTCATGGCGGCATATTCTCACAAACAGTAACCTGCCTTGTCCCGAACTAAACAACAGGTCGAAGCGGCCATCTGGCTAAGCAAAAAAGCTTCAGAAAACTCATCATTTACTCAGTGTGAGTGGAAGCTGGTTGTGGTTAGCTTGGTTTAGCAGAGCATGCTAGTGCGGCTGTGTGTTCAGGCAATCTGAGTGTTTTTTTACCGTGTTGTATTTTACCGCTTGTTAATAATGTAGTTGGAATTGCACCTGCGACTACGTCTTCCTGAACCACAAGCATGGGCTTTACATATTTTGAGGATTTGTAGTGTGTGCATAGGTTGATATCTCATTCAAAAAGTCAGCAAAGCTATATCTGTTTCCCGGCAAAACTATCCAATAATGTATTGCATCATAAAGTGTATTGATTTCTGCATTTAATTAACTGACACAAAAAAATCACAACAGTGGTAAAATAAGTCTAAAGGGTCAAAAACCTAATTAGAAAAAAATAAAACAAGTTGGGAAAACATGAAACAGATTTTATATTCCCCTACCTATGCAGTGAAGGAAAAGGTGGGATGGGAAAAAGTGTGGAAAGAATAAAACAAAATACAAAATAGTTATCAGTAAATAGGAGTAGAAAAAAATTACAAGAGTACAGCTTGTGCAGTAATAAAGAAAAATACAAGAATAAAAGGTGTCTATTCTAATAGAAATGGAAATTAGTGAAAGCAAATCAAAAAGTGTGAATGAATAGTCAAATGAATGAGTTGAAAAAGTAAGACAAATAAGTAGAAAAAATAATAGAATAATTATTTATTGTTAAATGTAATGCTGTTGCAATTTTGTTTCCTGCATTTTGTAAAAGCAGTTATTGCTAAAATTGGAAAAGAATTGTCCCGATCTAGGTCATTATCATAGCATTGTTGTAGTCCTTTGTTGACGTCTTCCATCAGACTGCATACATATTTTTGTGTTATCGCCTTTAGTTCCTTGAGATCTTTGACAACAGGTACTTTGGCTTCTTCCGGTTGTCCATTTCAATTGATTTTACAGTTGATTGCAGGGTGATGTTGCGTCGTGTCAGATGCGCATTTATATACAGTAGATTTTTGCTGCAAAACTATGTGGGCGAACTTTATGATGATGACAGTGCGGTGTTGTTATTCCTTCCATACAATAAATCAATGTTGTTGACATCCACATCCATTGATTGCTGAATTTTGGCCACCTGTTGCTCTGGCATAAAACTTGCGTGTCATGTGAGGCCCAGTCCCAAACACATCGCTCACGCATGTGCGCTGTTCCAAATCCTCCACTCTGCACATCATTAGCAATATTAACTGGTCCTTCTTCACAAAGCATCCATCCTCTCTGCCAGCCCAACATTTTGTGCGCAATCTCATCCGACAAGTCTTTGACATGACTGCGGATGGACTTTGATTGCCATTTTTATGTCATCGTTTTGTGTATTGGTAGTTCTCTTGTTTAGTACCTGGTACCTGCGGCTATTCCACATCCTCCTCCTCCGACATGAGCCCTTTTACAGCCGATTCCGGGCATTGGTAGTCAACAACTTTAGGTGAGCTTGTCTTGTCAGTGATTATCGGCAATTCAGAGGAATCAATACATAGATTCATTACAAACACACATGTGAACACACAATTCATTTTGACATCCTAGCTTTAAAAGCCGCACATTGTTTATTTTTAAGACATTTTTTTTGCTTTATTGGAAATTCTCCAAACTTCAGATGTTCAACTGGAAGTTTTTAGCGTTGTGTATAAAAAAAGTAAACTTTAACTGAGTTTGACGCTAATTTTAAAATGTGCAAATGTTCCCACATTGAAGCCTTGCATGCTTTAAATGTGAGTGCAGCTTTGCAGGTTCCACAGGAAAGACCAGGTTGTTTGTTTACATGTGAAAGTGAAGAAGCTAAAAGAGAAAGGGAGGGCTAAACTTGCTGGCTAGTTTCGGCCTCTTTCTGTTCCCGCCTTTTTGTCCTTCGCTTGTCTGGCTCAGTCTGCTCTCCCACACATCACCCTTCTTCTCGCTGCCCTCAAAAGTCCACAACTTGTGTTGGCGCAGCCCTTAGTGAGGTGCCCTTTGTCCAGCCCAAGTAAGAAATAAAGTTTTAAAATCACCAGACTTCATTCTCTATCACATATTTCTATGTACACGATCCCCACGGCACACTCATTTGCTCCACATTACTTCAACGTCGCATTTTTATTGTCCATACATTCTTCAGTCTGGAGTCCAAATGTAAGAATTCCCTTGCAAAACAAATAGCAGATTCATAATTACTAAAAAAAAATCCTTCCTGGAGGATACAAATGTAGCACAGCAGCACGGTCCACTTGTCTGCCCCCTTGTGATTTGCATTGGCTCAAAGGAGGAACATTGGAATCGTCCTTTTCCTTGTCCTCTCCTTGTCCTACAGCATATCCTTCCAAACAGACCTGGAAACACAAGCTCCAGGTTTCAGTGAGTGGATTGTTCCAAAAGCTCTGCTCATCAGCACCCAGCGGTCTGTGTCCTCAGAGATCCAGTCGGAAGGCGCCAAAGTAACTGGATGAATCGTCGGCGTTCAGCATCGTCGGCGATGACACAGAGACAAAGATTTCGTCGCCAGCCCTCAGCTCAAAGAGTCCCCCTTGGTAGACAGAGTGGAGGGCGTACTCGGCGTCGGGGGCCCAACACTTGGTGCCCACCCCCTTCAGAAGCTGACAGAAGGAAACAGACTGCATCATGAAACCATCCAACCATTTGGAGACCATTACTTGCGTACCTGAATAGGGCTCGGGTAGGACGTCTTCTTGTAGACACATTGCACCAGCTGGTGGCTGACGCTGCGCTGGTCCACCTCCCCTGCGGCAGGCGACGGGTAACGGAAGTAGACCTGACAAACAAGGGCGGCCAACCTGTCACTTCTGCACTTTTAGAGAAAGGAAGTTCTAGCACAAAGGACAGGACGGCTCACCTGTGAGTACAGGTAGTAGCGCCCGTCCTGGGGCACTCGCAGCCTGCCGTTGGTTAAGGTCATGTTGTGCAGGTGAGCACCCAAGCTCTGATTGGCCCATGAGCGCACCACATGGCGGCAGGACTGGTGGAGGCCTGGCTGAGAGTAGCCTGTTTGAGGATGAGAGGAGTAAGTCCAGTTTAGCATGGTGGATTTGTTTAGTCTTAGTCAGCCTTGAGGAGGAGGCGGAGCTTAGAGAAATTAGTTATTCTAGTGGTGGAGAAAATAGAGCAGCACTGATTAGAGCGGGTCTGCAAGAAGCAAATATTTACAAATTGCAGCAATGTGCTGATCATCAATCATCTATTCGCAACTTCCTTTTGCAACCGATGCCCGCCACACACCACTCCCAAAGTGTCCTCACCTTGCGAGCTGGTGTCCCGGAGGGTCAAGTGAGCTGATGGCCTTTGGACCAGTGCGCTCATGAACTTTGAACCAGAGTTGTTGAACGTGCGAGGCATGGTTCTGGCCACTGAGGTTATAATATGGGGGAAAGAGGTCAGAAAAAGTAATAATAATAATAATAATAGGCTGGTGTGCACGTGTGTGTGCATGCTCACCCATGAAGGTTTGCTTGGAGATGATGTTCTCAGTCACCTGAAAAAAAAAGAAGTGCAAATTGGTATAACCCCGAGAGATTTTCTCAACTCATTCTATTTCTCGTGGCTGCTTCCCTCAATTATTCATTTTCTATGCCGCTTATCCTCATTAGAGTCGCGGGTGTCATCAATTAGTTGTGAGAATATTAGTTCAATTGCTGTGCGCATCTTTATTCAACACAGTGTGCAGGTATGATATTGTTTCTGACTTTTGGATTATTTTAAATGTATTATTTTGATTAGGAAATGTGCCGTTTATGAGAAAGTCATTTTATGGCTGGGCTACGTCGACCTGCATCTTAACAATCGTACCATGCCATGGCTCTTATTATCATGCTCACAAACGCCCAACGTACTGCCCTCTGGGTGTGAAGTAGCCTGAGTGAGCAGAAAATTAAACAACGCGTCTATTTGTGATGCACCTGTGTACATGCGAGCACAAGGAAACAGAATTCATGCCTTGTGACCTAATTTGTTGACCTCATTATGACTCCATCCATCACTGCTAGCCTTCAGTCAACAAACTCTGTGATGTCCACCGGCTATTTTAAATCCTGTTTTTGTCGCTGTCATCTGTTTTTGCTCACCCGCTGCGCTCCATCAACCAACTCCGCCGGGGGTTCACCTTCATTGCTGTCTGTTTTATTTTTCCTGACACTACGGGCTTATCTCAGAGTGCTGCAAGCGCACGCTTTAAATCATACTTTGCTACGCCACCACAGACGTTCCCGTCGTATCCGTTCACCTCCGTTCTTTTCCCTTCTAATCCTGTTACTTGTTTGGTGCCACTGAGCTCCCTTGGTATTGATCTCCCTGATTAATCCGCTGAAAGACCATAAAATACAAAACATGATGGATCAGAAGTAAGCTAATAGTCCTGCAGCTATGACCGAGGTGTTGTTGTTGGCAGCCAGCCTGCTTCTCCTGCACCTCAACCTGCAAAGTGGACCTGACAGTTGCGGATTGTGGCATGTGTGTATCAAATGTACTCTGTGGGGAAATACCGTACAATGTAACCCAGGTTGTGGACATGCGAGACCCCACACTCTGGGTGGGTAAAGTGGCTTCTCAGGGGGATGCATCTAACACGGCCATGATGACCATTTTGGAGCCACTGAACTTTTGGGTTTTCCAGAGATGCCGAGCACTCCGTGTAGTGATTAGGAGGGGTCAAATCACCTGCTCCCAAGGGAAGTTTTGGGGATTTTTAGTTATTAATAATTATTGTCGATAATCAATATTATTTGAGACAATTCGAACATTAATTATATGGCATAATAATGTGAGTACATCATATCAAAAGCAGTACACTTGAATTTCTCAAAGCTTTAATGTTATTTGAATGTCAAGAGCTTATAAATAAAATTGCAGATGCAATGTAATAGCTTTATTAAAGCAAGCTATTTTTATGACACTGTTATTTTTTATTACCACTGTTAAACAGCATGTGCACCGCTTATCTCATTTTGAAGGCTGTAAAGGTGAAATATGATGTGTGTTGAAAATGTGCTTTGACTAAGTGAGATAGCTATCAAATGCCTCTTGAAGCCGTAGGTGTTGTCTCTATTTCAGGCACAACTTGCACGAAGTCAGCATCCAACCTAAAATGCTGGGTTTCATTAACAAGCAGAAAAAGTGTATAATAGCGATTCTTGGAGCTGCACTACATTTTTGGACAGCACACTTCTAATACACTATTGTGGCCTATCTAAAATCTTTGAAAGTATGAAATACTGTATGGGACCTTTCATGAACAGTTCAGTCTTTGGCATACTCATGTAGTCTTAGCCCTCTGCTGGCCAACAAAGAGAGCCCTGTCCTCACACGGTTGCCTCCTCCATATCTTTCTACAGTCTCGCTAGGCCAAGCGTGTCGGTCTCAACCTTGCGTTCCACAGGTCCTGAGAGCAGAAAATTGCACCCCCGCACCCTTGAAGAAAATTGGCAGCAGATTTGCCTCGGCTTCACACAACCACACTTGAGTGAAAGACAAAATGATGTTCCATCCTCTTGTAGGCTGTCAGCTTTTCTGCCTTTAAAACCCATAAAGGACCACACTGGGTTTTAGTGGACGGCGGGCAGGTCGGTCTGCTATTGCGGCTTGCATGCGTTTTCTGCCATGATCTAGGCCAAACAGCATAAACTGGGATAACAATGTTCACTGCTCATAAACTTGTCAAATGAAACAAATGATTTCAAGCTATGTCTGCATTTAATGACAGCTGTCTTCCTCTGATGCCAAATATTTTCACTATCTGAGATGAAGTCCAGGTTCCTTTACGGTCGGGATTTATATACATAAATATATTTATATTTTATCTTTATGTCTGGATCCTGTCTTTCCTGCCGTTGCAGTCACAGGCGCTGAATCTTAGATCGCAGACTTCTATTGGTGCGATGAAATGACATGGATCACACATACCTGCGCTGTCTGATGTGCTCTAGTACAAGAACTCGACTTTTACAAAGATATGCATCATCTTTAGGCAATATATTTACTATTGTTCTTGTACAACTGCACTGCATCATACTTAGAGCTTTTTAGACTATCATGAAGCTAAATTGTCCTCATGATTTGCTGCCATCATTATTACTCTATACCAGTGATCTGCAAATTACGGCCCGGGGTCCACAACTGGCCCGCCAGGTGTTTGAATGCGGCCCGCATACTTGTGTACTACATACTACTGGACCCGTAAATTTTCTACAGGGACCAGTTAGCTGCGGGATCAGAAAGGTTTTACTCATCTAATCTAAATAAAGGTACCAAAATATTAAAAACTATTCTCACTGCAGTTATACATGCCACAATATTTGAGAAACTCTTTTTTTCATTGGGAATTCTGTAAGGATTTATCTACAGTACACGTGAGGTCAGGTTCTTCCTATGGTTTGTCTCCTTTGAACTAAGAGATAAGAGAGGAGGCTTGCTTGGCTCTTTGGAGCTCGTTAGTTGCTCTCTGCTTGCAGGTATTTTTACGATGCATCCAGGGAGTCGTTCATGCATCTGTCACAGGATATTTTAGCAATGACGTCTTCCCACCTCATCAAGGCGGTACATAACTTCAGTGGCCACGGGCAGGATTCCATGAAATCCCGATTCAATCCTTTTTTAAATGTGAAATGAATTTGTTTTGTAAGGACGGTTGACCCTAGGCATGTTCTTCACAAGACCGGGTGTCAATCTGCATTGTTCAGATGAGAGAGGGTCCTGATGCTTTTGCTCAGAACACATTGTATCTTCTGTCCTGACAGCCAGAACGTACACATCCGAGAGTAGCCGCCCGCAACGGGACAAAGACAAAAGGCCGCAAACCAGATGTGGAACTTGTCTTGGCAAAAACATAATCACGGTTGCGTATCTCCTCCCGCTTACTCATGGTGTGCATCTTGTTCCTTTAATGAAGGTTGCACGTGTAGGTTAAAAAAGCCGAAATTTTTCTGGCCCATGTTAGCTGCCTGTAGTGGTGGTATGGTTTGTACAAAATGTCTTTATTACTTCCACCTCCGTACACCGATACCACCCATGGGTGGCGCCACACAGGTTCTTTACAGTCATGTACCTGTACAGTCGCCCCTCGCTACATTGCTCCTTTGAGCTATCGTAGTTTTTCAAAAATGAATTAAAAAAAGATCGCTGTTTTGTGGTTGAATATGGTCTATTAACAGTCAAAAATATTAAAAGACAAGTCATATGTGGTATTGTGGTCACTGGTAGGCGTCAGTAATGTTATACCGATAAGACTACCTGCATTAAGTCAGCCATGGACAAAGAGGCTGACATCACAAAGTGAAAAAAGTTCTCCTCCTATTTAGTGTGGCCGTAGTACAGTTTTGGCCTATACAAAATCTCTAAAGCACTCTCCTTCATTACTCTGTGAGGAATGCTTGAAACGTCCTCTGTGGAGCACGCCACTTTTGTTTGTTTAATAAATCAGCCTTTCAACTTGGCTTCCAGTGTGACCCCCTGATCCCAGCCACCCCCCTTAGTGTCTGGCCAGCCAACACCAGCGTTGAGTATTTGTCTCGTCTTTGCCTCCATCTGCGACCCAGCAACTCCACAAACTGTGCAGCTGCAATAACAATAACAAATAAACCTTAGCAAAAAGACGACAGGCTTGCACGCTCAGATACGACACTTGATCCACTTGGGTGTCACGTCTTTGTCGTGCACGTGTTTTGTATTTCCACTTCATCTCCAAGATTTAGTGTAGCTAGCTTCCTCCCGGGGAGCTCGTAAATACAAGCTGTGAAAACGAGGTGCAGTGACGGACGCCTGCTGATTCACTGTTTGCTTGATTTAGTGCAAATGCCTTGAACTCTTCATTGCCAGCATCTGCCTCGCTTTTACTCTTCTTTGAGCTCATCCCTGACAGGTGCACTGGTCTGCGTACACAAGAATACATACAAATAGTGGCTGGCTGTCGCAGATTGTGGAATGAGGGCAAATACCAGCCGGCGGAGGATGATGGACAATTATGGAAACAGGAGAAGAATGAATCTTGCTGGGAAAAAGCACCAAGGAGAAGGTGGAAGAATAAAGGAGCGACAAGCAGGCACATGAAGGAACGTTTCTCCTGCAGATTAGTGGGAGCTGCAACCCAATACTTTAATATGCTGCTTGCCTTTGACAGGCCTGGGCTGGTTGTGTGTGTGTGTGTGTGGGTGCGTGTGTGTGTGTGTGTGGTCAGGTTGATGATTAATAAGTGACTCGGACTGTGTTTCATAGAGAGACAAAAATGTACACACAAAAGTTGTTTGTTTTTACTGGTGTGGCAATTCTTGTTTTGTCTTTAATCAGTGGAGGAAATTATTTTTATTTAATGTCAACAAAAGAGAAAGTCCTTCAGCCTTCTCAGAAAACTTGCAACTGATAACCGCACAAATGCGTGCTCTTTGAAGACTTCTGAGATGGTTTGAGATTAATGTTTGTCGAGATGTCATTTTTTAGACTCAGACAGGCCATAAATAATATAGACAATCCATTTATCAGTCAGAGCTCCCACATAGCGTAATGGAAGTGTGTGGTCCAAAGTCTAGCCATGATGCTGGAATTTAGACCATTTGAACCCATGTAAAAATGTATGCTCAGCAGCGACAGAATGCTACAATCTTTATCATGTATCATATTCATGATTCGACTTCAACATTGACAGTCGAATCAGACTCTGAATCGAATAGTCTAATATTTTAAGACACCCCCAAAAAGTATATTTATAATACAGTATAAATAATCACATTTCTTTGACGTTATCATTATTCTTGTGTAGCGAAGGCTGCTTTTTGTACCGTCAGAGGCGGTACAGTATATATGATTAAGCAATTTATCCTTCACAAAGCAAGCCTTTGAGTGCCACTTCTCTCCACAGTGGAGCAAATAAGTGTGGAAGATGATAGATTTGTCTTCTCTTTTTTTGAGCAAGCATACAATTGTCTAAAAATTGTATGCTTGCCCGCTGTTATGCAAAAGTGACTTTTGCAACTTTGTGAGAACAGTTTGGGAGGGCCCTATTTTGTTACAATAAAGCATAAAGCAAGGCATGGGTGGCCTCTCTTGGGTCCAACATCCGTAACGTCCGACCCCAGTAACTCTCCAAAATGTTGTAGAAATAGATCAGCTCAATTTTTACCTTCATTTTTGTCAGATTTTACAATAAATGTCTAGGAAAAAACAACTCGCAGTGGCGTATTTTTCATTCAGCTCATGCATGTTCAGTTAGCAGCAAACACACAAGTGTCCCACAGAGGGGGCCTCCGGGTTGTCCCCCATTTGCACCTGATGTGAGGCTCACATTTCCATCAGCTGGCGGACAATGTTTTTTTAAACCCCCAGACACTTTCTGACAGTGATGGGGAAAAGCAACTTTTAAACTTCACACGTCACAAAGTGTTGCATTCATCACAAACATTGATTTGTTCAGCTTTTCTTCCCACAGTCCCGTGATGGGTGTGATGATGGAAAAGGGCTCAAAACCTGTAAAGTGGCGGTGTTCTTGCCTCGATCTGGATTGTATTTCCCTTTTGTTTCACTTTCTACTTGACCTCCTCGGTAGCACCGCCCAGCCCCCTGCTCAATCACATGATATGAAAATATGACATCATTGTTTATGAGCTTGTCCTCTGGGGTGGTGCAGGGGAAATTCCCCAAGTAGCATTGGAACGAGGCATTTAATTGATAGAAGTTTACTTTTGTGAAGCTTGTGATTCCAGACAGACAGCTAACAGGCTCTTTGTGTTTGTGTATGGACCGTTCGTACACGAGTGTGTCGGACATTTTCCTGCTCCGAATAAGATAACAATCTCTCCTGTTGTGCAGCAAGTCCAAACCGCCATTCTACCGCCTTTAAACGTTGGTGCAATTACGTCAATCTGCCCTCCATTTCTTTGTTCCGATCGGGATCAGATAAGCAGCAAGTCGCCGCCTGGACGGGGCCGAAGCACAGAGGTTGTCGCGGCGACCTTGAGGTCAATCAAGTAGAATCTTCTTGAACAGAAACAGCTGATGATGGAGAACGGTCGTGTGTCTACTCAGAGTGTTAATGCGGCGCGCTTCTGGGGTCGTTGCGGACGTTTATTGGCGCAGCTCTTACACCATTGGAACTTGAATGATATAAGGCTTAGAGTTGGTCGGTGTTAAAGGTTGAATTCGTATTACCGGCAGTCTTGGTTCTGTTCTGAGTTCCATCCCTCGAGGGAGTTTTTCCTAGTCTCCATTGCCAAGTACTTTCACATGCGGCACTGTATGAATCAAATTGATTTGACTTGGCAATACGGTGGCCTTGTGGTTAGCGAAACAGCCTCACAGTCAGATTTTTACATGGTCTTACCTCACCTATGTGGGTTTTCGCTGGGTACTCCAGCTTCCTTCCACATCCCAAACACACGTGAGTTTGGTTCAATCTAAACTGTCTTTAGGTGTTAATGTGAGAGTGAATGGTTGTCCTCTGTGTCACTGATGACCGGTCCAGAGTGTACCACGCCTGTCACCCCAAAACCTCAAGTGGGATAAACTCCAGCTCACGCGCCACCCCACCGAGGATAAGCGCTGTAGTAAATGAATGAACACGTACGTTTTGAGATTGTTTTCTTGTCATCATTTGCATCCAGCAAAGTCTACATTGAATTTGAATGAATCGGAGATGCTGCGTGTGCTGTCGCAGGTTGCATTACAAGAGTGTCCTTATCCTTGCCTCTTGCACCATGTCCATGCTCACTTCAATCAGGGACCACTTGCAGGGCCTAACCGGCCATAGAAAACTCTCGGGAGCAACGCTAAAAAAGAACACGTACTATGTCACATTTTATTCCAATGCATATGATTTTAGAAATAAAAGCTATTATTTTATTGGAAAAATAATATACTGTTAAAAAGACTATAGTTTTTACAAGTTGACGTTTCAAGTTTCATTACTTCTTGGAGTGTTTATTCCCAGCGGTCACTGAACACACCATAGTTGTGTGCTCGGAGTAAAAGTTTCTTCGATGCTGCAACAAATAAACAAATATATGTCTCCTGTTCTTCTTTCACCTCATCATTGTTCCCAAATACTGTACTGGCCCTCGGTGTGAATGCATAAAAGGTGAGCTTTGATGACATTATGTGTCTATTGACTGCTGAAGGTTGTATTTCCTCGATGTCAAGTTAATTCATGCAAGCACCCGCACACCAACAATGATGTGATCATCTTCTCTCTGGGAAAAAAACCTCCTCCAGACTCGTAGCAGTGGTGAGTCTGTTGATAGAAGCTACTTTTCTCGGTTTTTCCCAGTGCAGTCAGACAAAATGTAATGCGCAGCTTTTAATGTGAAGACCGGAAGCGTCCTTTCATGTTATGATTCCCAGTGTAAAAAAGACTCCCAGTTATATATTGTTTCATACACAACACATAAATACATAGCATTACTGTAGATTATTTTTCTTGCACACCCATCTGCCTGTTATTAATTTTTTGTGGAACAAAAATCCAAATGATGTCATAGAGCAAGCACCACATGCCATGTTCACACAAAGAGTTTGTTGATCATTCCGGCACTGTGTGTTATGTACTCACACTAAGTAACACAGAGCGGCTCTCATAAATGCATTTTTTAAATGGTTCTTCAATTGGGCTCCTCCTGAGTGAACGCAGAGGGGCCGCCATGTGTGCTCGGAGGATGGTTCATTTTCGTCCGTTTAAAGTCATTCTAGTTGCTCCCTAGATGTGATTTTCACCCGTTCATGATGTGAAAGTGCCGGGGTGCTGATTGAAAACAGACCAAGTCCTTCCAGGGATTGTCTTTTTACATAAATATTGAATCTAGATTGCTGGAAGTGCGCTTCCCGCTGAGGGAGTTCTTGTTATACAGTTTGGTTTGGATGACACTCAGAAGATTGAGTATCGCTGATGTATTTCATTTGCTAGCGAAAACCTCTAATCGGCACATCATTTGTGCTCTTTACTACTGTCACATCTTTTACTTTCCTTTTCAGAGGGATTCAACTGGATTTTTTGTAGTTCCGGAGTTTCTTTTCCCATCTCTCATCTGCTCTCACTTTCCACTTCCTTTTCACTCACATCATTAATAGTCTCTGCTCTCGTCTACTTATACACACTCATTCTCTTTCTTCCTCAACTTTGATCCACACTGGGTGATGAAGATGTTGCAAATATAAGCCAGTAGGCAGGAAACTGCCGGCCTGAACCTTTGTGCTAAGTTCAAGTTTCAATTCTAATACTTGCAGGAATTTGACTATAATATAAGGGGGTCATTAAATTGGAATTGCAATGACAACATCTTCCTTATCAAACACAGGCATTACAATTTGTTGAGGATTTTGCAGCAATGTGTGCAGAGGATGACATCCAAGAAAAGTTAATCAAGCTACATCCGTTTCTGAAATACTGGGCAAAATTGTCCAGAGATGTACTACATCAATAAATGTATTAATTTTGACATTTACTTAATAGGCATTTTATTCACTAACTCAAAAATTACACACTCTATGGTGGAAAAATAAGCGTAAAAGGTAAAAAAAAATAAAAAAAAAGACAATTGGGAAAAAAATTACAACAGACTTTATAGGGTCCTAAATGGTGCAATGGAAGTAGGATTGCCAACCGTCTCTTAAAAAAGACAATTGTTCCACATTTACAAGGAAAATAATGTCAATTATTAAGCGTAAAAGGACTGCAGTTTGTCCTTTATTACTGTTTGAATTTGTAAAATGTCGATGGACTTAATGAAAGAATGTTTGAATCAAACAGTATAAAATCTTAGAAATACCATAAATTTTAAAAAGGCAAAAAATTGGGTAGGAGGAGTTGCCAACCCTAATTGAAAGTTCCATGCATTCATCAATCCATTATCTGAGGTCGGGTTGTAGGGCCAGCAGCCAAAGCAGGGAAGCCCAGGCTTCACTCTCCCCGGCTGCTTCTTCCAGCTCCTACTGGAGGATCTCAAAGAGTTCCCAGGCCAGTTTAGAGACATAGTCTCTCCACTGTTACCTGGGTCTTTCCCGAGGCCTCCTACCATCCGGACATGCTCTGAACACCTCCCCAGGCTCTGGGCATCTGGCTCCTCTCAATTTGAAGAAGCAGCGGTTCTACTCCGAGATTAAAGTGCTTCTCATTTTATCTCCAAGCCAAGCCACCCGGCGGGTAAAACTCATTTCGGTCGCTTGCACACGAGTTCTTGTCCTTTCGGTCACTAACCAAGGTTTATGACCTCAGGTGAAGGCACGAACCGGTAAATTGGGAGCTTTGCCTTTGGGCTTACTCTATTTGTCAATGCCTGTCTTCGGCAGAAGCGCTACTGTGCACTTCAATACACTTTTTCTGCACTTGTCCAATCTACTAAATACCATGCCATACCAACAAAATGATCAAAGTCACAGCAGCACATCTACAAAGTCCCTTTTGCATAATAAGAGACCTATAAATCTATTTTTAGCAACCCAAAACGGCCCACTCATCAAAACAATGATAAGCTCAATTATCTTGTGTCTGTGCCCACTCATTGCATCCAAAAGTATCAGTAGACAGAATTTTGTTATACACTGGCGCTGGTGACCTCTCGATGGTTTCATATGATTTGAGCATGCACCTATTTATCCTATCTTTCCTAACTTTATTTAACCCACTAGGACAATGATAACCAGATAAAACACACTCACACACACTCGCTCCTAGATGTAAACACGAAAGAAGGTCAGTGGTGTTTATGTGAGTCATCGCTGGCTGCCTGACAGAGGAGCAACAATTCCCATCCGTCAGCAGCGAGACAGCCCTCAAATAAAAACACGTCAGCATTAACTGCACAACCGCTTCCAATTGGGCCGTCACGCCGATTGCAAGGCCCAACGAGAGTCTAAAATCACCAGAATTGAACATGGTTTGCTCTGGTGTCCGCTCTAAGGAATTCCCATGGCTCTAGAAGTGAGCCAAGGAATCAGCCGCACGTGTCCCGCCACACACCGTATGCGTGCAATCGGTCGCACCCAAAGCTCTGTCCGTGCTGCGACCCCTGCACATGTTCCCTCAGAGGGCCGTATTCCTTCCCACCTCCCGCCAGTCTCCATCTCCTCTATGAGTCCATGTTTTATGGCAACCGACAATATATTAGCTCAGTTGTTTTGACATCACCTTAGAGATGTAGGCTTTAATGCCCTCGGCCAGCTTGATGCAGGGTTCTCCCAGGAGCTGAGCCAACTGGTCGGGGATGTCCTGGTCCAGAGCGTTGAGTAGACTCAGGCATTTGAGCTCCTCTGTCACCCCTTGACTGCGCACCTTTAGGACATAATCACATGGGGATGTAAGGCCATGGTAGGAATATTTGACTATCTTAGCATCCACAAAACAAAAGCTTGGAAACTTTTAAAGTCAAGGCTCATGAAGGAAGAACCCCAAATGATCAATGGATCAAAGTGTACACATCGATCCGGTTTGCAATCGCATTGTGTACATGTGTTAATCCAACTTTTTAAAAGTGGAACAATTTCATTAAAGTGTTTACATGTGTTTTTAAAAAGTGGTTTCCACCAAATGAATGCACTAATGCCCCTTTTTTTAGGGCATGTATTGTACTTGTACTGCCTGTGGTCCAAATGTGATGCAAGACCTGAAACGTGAACTGTCATATTACCACACATACTGAGAAAAAGGAAAAACAAACGTTCCTCCCTTTTAGTGTGCCATGACTCCCACATGGAGTGGGAAATGTCAGGTTGGCTTTCTTTGGGAAGGGAGGGCGACATGAGCCCTTCAGGGAGGTCACGAGCGTCACGGTCTGCAAGCGCCGCTAATGACTGTAACAAGCTGCCGTGAAGAAAGATAACAGTGTAGCCTTTCTTTTTATTAATATCTTTCTGCTCCACTTCTGAATTTTAATGAAACGCCTTCCTTTTGTATTTCCACAATGGGGCGCCACTCTGAGCCTGATTCACGATGGCATCTCGTGGCCCTACGTGTCAAACTAGGCAAAGTGGCGGTGGTGAGGGTGGGTTTATAGGAAAGGTTCCTATAAAGGAACGAGGCCTTTTGGTTCGGTAAAAAGAGTGACTCACTCCTCTGTCTGCATCAGGAGCTCTAATGAGATTCACATGTACTGCTGCATTGTGCTGACAAGTTAGGGAGGCTCCCATATAGCTGATAACATCATCTGGGGATGCAATTAGACACACGTGGGGCCGTTTTGGATAAGGCCAACACGGCTATTTTATAAACGTGTGTTTTGACACTGAGAACAACTTCAGTCCAAAGATTTCAAACAGGAACGTTGTAAATGGTCCAATTCACCTCTTATAGTCGCAGGGTGTGTGTCATGCACCACATGAGGGTGTGGCATGCACCCCGTGGCCACGTAGGAAGCGGATAGCACAGATAAGAAAGTGAGGTGCTTTCACGCACATCGGGTCATTATAATTTTGTGCTGCCCACTGGATCACACGCTTTTTGGTCCCGACCCACCAGTTGAGAATCAGTGATTTAGAACAACATACACCTGCTTTACCTATCTCTGCATGGGGTATAAAATAATGTTGTTTACAATTCAGCCTTCCTTGCTATTACAACATTGGTTCTGTTTCTGCTGCGTTGTACAATATACTCATTAATCGGTACTTTCTCATGCACTCCAAATCCAAAGTAAAAAATTAAGTTGTCAACACAACATATTGGATTCCAACATCGCTCCCTCACTCAATTGCTTTTTTCCGTTGTTTTATGGTCCAACATGGCCTATTATTTGTTTTAAAAAATGCACATTTAAGCAAATGTACATATTCCTGGCCTAGCATTTTCAAACATAACACCAGCTAAGGTTTGCTAGAGTTGACTGTAGCTAGGTGCCAGCGGCAAGCTCATCGTGAGTCATTAATCACAAAGTGTGGGAGTACACCGGTCACTAGGTGACACTAACGTTACATTGATAAGATGATAGCCACCTCAGGAAGTATGCTGTCCATGCTCATGCTTGTGTTTGTCTAAGATGGCTTATTTTCTACTATTATTTCTACTATATTGGGTAATAGAAGTGTAAAGGGGGCCGCACGGTGGGTGAAAACGACGTAATACATGTTGTAAACAGACACGCAGACGGACCCACATGACACACCCAACTATAGAAGAAGAAAGAACGCCGTCACATAAGTCTGTCGTCTTTCGGTTTCCAAGGCTCTTCTAGACTTGTGACAAAGTAGAATTACTTGTATGTCATTTTTAGGGGCCACACGGTGGCTGAATGGGTAGCACGTTGGCCTCACAGTCCGGAGGTTCATGGTTCAAATCTCCGTTGGGCATCTCTGTGTGGAGTTTGCATGTTCTCCCCGTGCGTGTGTGGGATTTCTCCGGGTACTCCGGTTTCCTCCCACATTCCAAAAATATGCATGTTATGTTAATTGGCGACTCTAAATTGTCCATCGAATGTGTCCATGTGAATGTTTGTTTGTCTGGCGACCAGTCCAGGGCTTCTCGCCCAAAGCCAGCTAGGATAGGCTCCAGCATACCCACGTGTGATCCGGCACAATGTGAGATTTGGTTGTGATTGTATCTTGGTGTGCATGTTGTATTTTGTCTTTGCATGTATTGGGGTGATTGATTTTTGTATTTGCTTGTGTATATTTTATTCTGTATGTTAAAGTGTTTCCGGCACCCCAAACACGTGACTTTTCCCCACCAATGACAACTCCATGTGCTTGCAATCAGCGCACCTGCCGGGTGGCCGGAAATTTGCTGGGAGGATATAAATAGGTGGTTCGCACGGGGAAGGGGATGGCAAGAGGAGGACGAGTGGACGGCAGGAGCAGACGTGGTGTACCTAGATTATCCGTGGACACGACACAGCGAACGGCCGCAGCACCGGGACCCTCTTGGAGCAGAGGGAGCACCACTGAGCAGAATCATCGCAGGGGCAGAGGAAACTCTGCCTCCGACGTGAGTACCTTTTGAGCAGTGGTGCTCAAGTTACGTCGCTGGCCTTTGGGCAATTGGTGCAGTGTTGTGCGCTCGGTGCTGCCTGGTGTTGTGTGTTGTGGGTCCAGGAACTGACGAGTGGCCCGACGCAGGGAAGAGAAGCGGCTGGGCCCGGTTGAGAAGGGAAGGCCATCACGACGCGGTGGACAACCAGCGGGGGAGTGGTAACCTCTGCCCGTGCTGTGCACCGGACCGCCTATTTTCCTCTTCATATATTCCATTTAAAAACCCTTTTTTATAGTTTGTTGATCGCTGGTACCATTTCAAGTGTTGTAATAAAATATTGTACTATATTATTTTTATTGGCTTTGAACAGTTGCTCTCTTCCATCATTTTATTTCAGTCTGTTTAAAGTAAACCACTAGATATTCTTTCATTTCCAAATTCCAACACTTACCATACCTCGAGCCCACGTGACACGTGACCCTAATGAGGATAAGCGGCATAGAAAATGAATGAAGTGTAAAGGTGACTATAGGGGTGTTATTTCGGTATACATGGCTCTCATAATTAAAACAGTATTTATAAGATCAGAAACAGGCTTTCAATGCTCTAAATATGAACATATTCCATTTATTAATAATGAATCCTACTTTGCAGAAATTCACTTATCGCAGTTGGGTCTGGAACCAATTAACTGCCAAAAACGAGGGACGTATGTATATTGAGTTTTCACAGTTACAAGCTCCACTGCTTCCAATGAATGGCCCATCCACTTTGCAGTTTTTGGAAATCAAACACCCTGGCTATTTTTATCTCCTTGGTTTGGCAATGTTGTGGGTTTATGTGGATGTATTGTGTTAACTTTTTTTTTCATCATTACATTTGTTTGTTTTCCTCAGTGTACCATTGCTGTTTTGGGCCTGTTCCCTAAATTACTTCTGGCTTCTGATAAGAGCATCTGAACTTACAGCGTACTCCCACTCAGCCAATCGTTCTTGGGCCCACTTCACACCTAAAGTCTGGCATATTTGACTAGTGTTAGCGCACAGATCTTCACCCAAGCATGGCACACCTCCCCTCCTTTGCCACCATTGCCAGGGCATGGCATAATTTCATGCACACACAGACGCACACATGCAAAGTAGTGATGTGATTTTTCCTTGCAGGTTCTTAATGACAGCAGACAAGTCATAATAGAAATACAATAACTTAGAATGATCTAAAAGTCAAACTCACAGCGCCGTCGCTCACCTGTGCCTACAATAAAATGTCACATGTCATTTAATTAAAGATATGTAATATAATGAATCCCCAAACCTTTTACAAAACAGTAACCACAGCGACTCAAAGTAAGACAATGTACTATGCAAAGGCAAGGGAAATTGCAATAATATAACAGTATAGAATCGTGCATATGTGTGGCCTGAAACTTCATTTGTGTAGACAGTTTTGTTGTTTTAAGTTGATTATTATGCCTTGCTTTGCTCCTTTTGTGTGCTGCCCCCTAATGGTTTGGAGTTTGAAATAGGAAACGAATGACAGAGTTTGGTTTTTAACACAAAACAGGTGCACTGACTTTTAACGATTGCTGGAATCATTTAGTTGAGCACCATCTTGACTGAGTGCTGACACGGCAAAGGGGAGGTGCGCCTTGGCAAAACACCAAAACACACTCCATACTTTTTGGGGGGGTGTGGGGGTATTTTTACATGCTGTCTTTGTGTCTGAGAACACACGGCCAGACTGTGTTTGTTGTGCATGCGTCCATTAAGCTCTGACAAGGCCAGCAGGGAGGGTTTGATCTATTGTGGGAAAGCAGCTTCTCAGGCGCGTTAGCGAGGAGATAAAGGCGGCCAGCATCTTCGCACTCAGCAAAAGAAAAGTCAGAGTAGATGACGAGGCCAGAGGCTAAAATAAGAGGCTATGCATTTATACGCTACAGCTTCATTTGTATGAGCTGGTCCATTAACCCAAAGCTATTTAACCCCTGGGCCAAACTCACCCCATGAATGGCATCAAACCGCGCCTTTAAGTTCAGTGCAGTGGTCATCAAAACCCATAGCTTTCTTGCCCCTGGAGGTCCCTAGTGAAATTCATGACTTCTTTTGCTTTTCACCTGCGCATGTGTGAAGCTTTTCATAATGTGTCTCATTGATCTGCACACTTACCCATTCATCTATTTTCTATGCCACTGGTCTTACATCAGAATTCATTGCTTACTCATATCAAAGTTTCTGTTTTGCCTTTACAGCGCTGTGATGTGCGGCTGGCATCTGGCACCAAACCTCCTTCCAAGTTTTGGTCTCCCAGTAGGATACTTTCCTTCATTTACTTTTCCGATCAAACTCCTGGAGCCAATTTCTGTCTCGTCAGATAAAGACTTAGTTAAATAGTCATCACGTTGAAATGGTCTTGGCTGCCCGTACGGTTGCAGCATGACCACAACTGGAGCGCCTCCAGTACATTTGAACATGAAACTTCCTGAAAGTCCTCCTCTGACTCTCTGCTGCCAAAATCCTGTGACTGAATCACTGCCCCCCTTAGGTTTTTTCCAACAATGATTCAACAAATACAATGTTCAAACATTTCCTTCATTATATACCGGAGTTTTCCCAGAAACTCCTATGCTCTCAGTGCTCTTGTCCCCAGCAAAGCAATTTTCTTTAACCGTTTGGATGTTTCCTTCTCTTGGAGCTGAAGCAATAAGAGTGTCACTCGGAGGGTCCAGACACAGGTGCACACATGCTAAATACATTTAGCAGCACAGCCTTGCTGAGCATTATTTTGACATTGTTGTGTGTGACGTGATCGTATTTGTTGCATTGGACAACTGCAGAGATAAAACGTGGATAAGTTGCACAATAGTGCTTTTTGGAGACACAGACGTGGATAAACACAGCTACTTAGCAATAAAGCTACAAATACTAAAATCAGCATGTTTCCAGTAGGGCTTCTAACTGTCTCGACTCCAGCATTATGTCTGGAAAGCCACATTTTGGACAATACACACTTATGCAAAATGGATGAAATGTACTATACCACTGTACAGAACCTTTAAGTCAAAAAGATGGGGAGTATTGGATGAGGAAAGGTCCAGGCTGACTGAGCTATCCTGTGATGCCCATTCCGACTCTCTCAGGAAGTCAGGAACAATACCTCACTGTTCCCACCCCATGCGCGTGCATGTGTGTGGCCGGCCAGACTGTTTTTGGCTGGCCTTTGCTGGTCACTAAAACCTGAAAAGAATATCTCTGAGGCTTGCTTGGAAACTCCGCTGCAAACTGTGTGTGTTGGAGGTTTTGTTGGCAGTCCACAATGCTCATTTGAAAGGATTAGCAACAGTTGAAAGCGGCCACGTAACTACAATCCAGCGGGCCAGTGAAGGATGGACAAAGCAAGAAGTCCAAATATAGACACACAATTAAATGTAACATGTATGTTTGTATTTGTTTTATTGGCACTGACACACACACACAAACACACACACACACGGCACAGCTGGACACTCAAAGTACAAATTAGCCAGATACGGGCAAGCGCAAGTGGAAAGCAAACATGGGAGGACATCCAACATGGATGCGTCATGCACACGCAACACAATCTATCATCAACTTCTAGTCAACGTCCTCTGATGGTCATGTGCCACGACTCTGAGATGTTGACATTTATTGCCACATTGCAGGCACCGAGTCAACATTTTTCCGCAGGAAGAAAATAGACTGTCTAGAAAAAAAGCAGATTTACAGCATTCCCGAGCAACAGGTGGTGCTACAACCCTAACTTTAAAACTGCTGTGGCCAATTGGAAGTTTAATTTAAACTATTGATGTAAACTTGGGGCCGCACGGTGGCTGAGTGGTTAGCACATTGGCCACACAGTCAGGAGATCTGGAAGACCTGGGTTCAAATCTCCGTTGGGCATCTCTGTGTGGAGTTTGCACGTTCTCCCCGTGCGTGTGTGGGTTTTCCCCGGGTACTCCGGTTTCCTCCCACATTCCAAAAACATGCATGTTAGGTTAATTGGTGACTCTAAAATTGTCCATTGGTATGAATGTGAGTGTGAATGTTGTTTGTCTATATGTGCCCTGCGATTGACTGGCGACCAGTCCAGGGTGTACCCCGCCTCTTGCCCAAAGTCTGCTGGGATAGGCTCCAGCATCCCCGTGACCCTAATGAGGATAAGCGGTATAGAAAATGGATGGATGGATGGATGTAAACTTGAGGAGAACGCAACAAAAAAGATTTTCACGATGAGGGGAAGCGACCGAGGTGAAGCTCCTAGCAATGTTATTTTTGGGTGATTTGTGGGAACTCGCTGGCTGCAATTTTGACAGCAGGTTATAAATTTTAAAGGAAAGTGCATAAAATTACAAAAGCAGATCACATAAGCTTTCTTTAGGTCACTTGTTAAAATAGATGATGATTACAAAGCTTACCCGTAAATTTAAATGCAAGCATTCCGGTGTCTCTTCTCTCAAAAGTGGAGGAAACAAGTGAGCCTTTTTCTCATGTTTGGTGCTCAAATACAGGTTTTAGGAACTCATATTACTCTTAGAACATCATTAAAATGTCATACATACAGAATAGCAGTCTATCTGTGCATGGCAGATCGTTAGAAGGAAACTATTGTGTGAAATCGCAGCTCACATTAAACATGTAAAAACTGTGGGATAAGTTTAACATCCTTACTTATTATAGATAAAAATGTATTTCTATTGGCGTTTAAATGTGATTAATTATGACTTAACTATAGAACAAAAATGCGATTCAATATTTTTATGGCTTGACAGGCCATATATCGGGGTCCGGGTCGCAGTGTCTTCTAATGGGTGCAGAAAACATTCATGCATTGCGGCAGCTTTCGCTCTTCAGGTTTATCTCCTCCGTAGCGAGGAATGTTGTGAGCAGGCGGCCAAACCCGTCTTACGATGTCCTTTGAGTGCACCTGCATCTGTGTTTGTCCACATACACACACACACGATAAAGCAACAGGCCACTCCCGGCCCTTCGCGTGCTCACCTTTGACCTCTCATTGTCAGCAGTGCAGCTCTGGATTTAAACATGTTTTGATAAAGATGCAGGGCGAAGCGTTCTCTTGGTTTTTCGCTGCTTGCTCCACTTCCTTGTTGCTCCAAAGCTAAACATTCTGACTTGAAGTCTGGGAAGCCCCAATAAAGATAAAGGCCGCATTTAATATCTGACTAGACAGTAACAAAGGTTAGCAAACAGAGGCTTCTCGTAAGCGGGCCGAGAATGAGGAAGAAGATGGAAGCGAGATGAGGGACAGGACTTTACAGTTTGTTTTTTGACATGTGACAAGTTGACATGTGATGCAAAAAATAACATGTTACTATCTGTGCTACCAGTGTGCTACTCTCTTTGCTTATAGTCTACTACTGCAGTAGAATGCTGAAATAAAGGACTGCAGTAGGACATCACAGCATATCATAGCAACTCCCCGAGTTTATGCAGCTTCGAATCCGTTTTAGTGATGGTGATGCTACGGCATTAGTCCAAACCATTGAGGTCCATGGCTGCTGAGGTGTTTTTATGTTAATGCATGTTCCACATTCATTAAAAAATGAGAATAATTCACTTTAGATTTAGAGTGAATGTGAGAGTGGAGGGGAAAACGCAGCTCGTCGACCGCGTGGTTATCTATGAACAAGTATGTTGCTGTAACACTGCAGCAGCGGTGAGGAACTAACTGCTCAGCCAGCATTAATACATTAATAGCAATAATTGTAAGCAACAGTACAAGTGTAGCATGCATGACTTTCCCACCATCAGTTGGGCAGCAACATTTTAAAGTGCATGCAGAGGTAGATGCAGCTGCTGGATTCTGGTCTCTCATGATACTTCAAATGCAGCTTCTTCTAATCTACATAAGGAGGTTGCCTACCGCTACAGCAGGTATTTGTTTCTTGTTTTTTTACTACATGAGATTGCAGTATGTTAAATAGAACAACATGAGCACAAACTCAAAGGAGTCCTACTTTAGAAATAAACGGTTATCGTGCTTCTTCTGTCAGGACTGGCACCTTTGTTTATCTTTCTAAAAAGAGCTCATTAGCAACCTTTGCAACAAAGATGTTTGTTTGATAAGCTAATGAAGGCAAATGAGTCACCGAGGCCCACGCAGGAGATGGACAAGCAACAAAAGAGTCGAGGCGGTCTGCGTGTCTCTGTGGGGTCCACTCGCCGAGGGCCCCGCATGGGTGGGCGCACACAATGACTAAAAGTGCAGGGCCGCTACGAGTGTTATTGTAGTGCTCCTGCGGTGGGAACCACACCAATAAGAAAGGAAGTGCTTGAAAATGTGTTTAAATAGATAAACCGGACTCCTTGTTGTCTCATTGTTTGAGCACCAGTGCACAGCCTTAAATATGATTCCAGCTATGCCCATTTGAAGCAAATGGCACTGAGCGGTGGCACACAATGCTTCTTACTGATGTCTCTCATTCAGCCAGCAAAGTTATTTGGAACCATTCGTTCTGGAAATCTTAGTGACGGCATTTAACACTCAACAGTTCACCATCTGTAAACACACACACACACACACACACGCACACACAAAGCTGTAACCACATGCAGATGGGAATACAAAGAATCCAGATTTCATGAGATGGACCGCTTCGGTGACGACGTGACTGCATTGCACTAAGCACACTAGAAGTGACTCCATAAAAACATTCTTTTTCATATTCCCCTTTCCTTAAAAAATTTATGACAAAATTATCAAACTTAATAGAATTATTAACAACTCGTAATTCACCAGCGGTCAACAGTAAAAGTGTAATTGTAAACACACACACACGAGTTGCATGTCAAATCCTAGTGCATTCTACAGTACTTTAATCTTGACCCTTGACCTTTGAGAAAACCTTCTCCCCGACGTCCACATCCAGGACCTGCTGTTGCAGGGACTGTGACTCCTGCAGCGTGAGACCACCATGGGAGCCTCTCTTGCATATATTAGAGATTGTGTAAAAATGGCTTCTAACTGTTTATGAGCACCACATGATTTCTCACATACTCTCCCTTACTTGTTTGCTCCACTTTGGAGAGAAAACCTACCGGGCAGGCTTCACTACACATCTTAAATGAAAGCTGTACCACGTTATCCGTCAGGGGCGCTGTAAGTTTCATCAGCAAACAAGATCACCCAGCATGATGTCCCAGTTAAAATGTGTAATGCTGGCATTGCAACTCACATAGCTAAACCAGAGGTGATCATGATTGTGTCCTCCTGTCCGCTCGCTTGCTTTGCACGTCCCGTGAAGGAAAAACCTCCTTCATCATGGACATGAAACTGCCTCTGACCCTCCCAAAACTAGATGAGTACGCCCCATGTACACGACCACCACTTTGTGAAAAAAGCAGGCTACACATGTTCAAATAAAGCCCGGATCTCTGCCAACTATTTGTCAATCAACTACAGTCATGGGGGCTGCAAAGGCTTTGGTATGCTACAGCGTAGTCAATATGTCGGTATTTTTTTCAACGTCTTGATCGTGCTGCAGGTCTTTGACGGGGGCTGAGTTCATGACTTGCAATACCTTGCCAGAACGCTATGGGCGGTGTTGTCCCAGCTTCCAGTGTGGTAGTAAACAATGGCAACTGATAGACAACCACAGTGTTGTTAGAGCTGGAAGTAATGCAATATCGGGCACCTTTACTGTACATGTTGAGTTTGTTAGCTGAGATGCTCCTTAATTTGCTTCTTTGTTTGTTTTGTTTTGGTGGATTTATAAAATTGTGCTTTTGCACGAGGGAAAAACAAGAAAGGCTACATACCCGAAACAATGCGTTCTGTGGTCTGACACATGGTTAGATGTTTTTTTAGATGGGCTTACACGAGCACGGTGATGCTGATGATCAGCTGATGGTGGTGACGATAATGCTCATCATAATGACGCCTTCAGCCAAATCATTTACTTTTTTTTTCCAGCCAATAGGCTTCTGTCAGTGAGAAACAGGCATTGACAAATGCAGCCCATTAGCATTAAAGCTACACACACGCACTAACACTGTGTTCCCAGTTACTAAAAGCATTTTATAACACATTTTTTATGAACAAAAATAAACATTTTAAACACATTTCAAGCCTCAAGGCTAGATGTTTTGGCCAGCACACTTCCAATACAATAATGTGAGTCCTCTGAGACGTATTTAAAACACTTTGCTTCCATTTCTGTGAGCGGAGGTCACATGTTTCCACGTGCGCATGAATGCAGCATTGCTACGGTAACCCCGTACAATTCCTCATTGTGTGCTTTGTTGTTCCTGCGCTCTGTTGTCAATTGAGCCGCTTTGCATATGAGGTTTAATGGAAGCGGGGGATTACATTGAGGGAAGGGACTGCTCTGCAATTAAAAATAGCCGGCCGGCTGTGGGGAATCCCACCCGCCCCACCACACACACACACACACACACACGCACACACACACACACACACACTTGTACTTACTTACAAGGTCTGGCCATTGCCTGAAAACAAGTTTAGACATGAATACACAACGAGATCATTGTGTACTATTTTTTACAAACGTACGTTTTGGGACTTTTTGTGCACATTGTGTATGGATATACAGTATATAGTGTATATATAGTGTGTAGTGTATACGGATACTGTAGCTATGAGCTCTACTGAGGAGTAGAGATCTGCTTTGCTAACACTATTTTGTTTTGTTGTTATTATGCCTTTTCCAAACACCTCTGCCGTCTCATTGGCTACATTTAGGATTTTGGTTACAGTGCCACTTGTTGCTCTGGCATGTACTTTATGATATCTTGATGAATATTTCTCTGATCCCGTAGTATGAAAACTACATGAAGACTACATCTATTAGCGGATGTGCTTATACTAATACAGATAGGTAAATTGCGTGTTGATTATGTTTGAGCATTGTGCAGATAGTACAACATCGCATAGTCTGCCAAAATAAGGGTTCAGATCTGCCGGCCCTCACTGGTAATGAGGACACAGTGAACAACAACAGCGCCTTATCACTTTGGAAAGCCTTTGCCACTTTGCACACGTGAGGCCGCCCAGTGAGGAGTGGACAGTGTTTTCACAGCTGGGGTGCACAGGGACGCGCCCCGTCCCCACCACCCCGGGAAGACACACTGTGGGAAACATGTGTGGCTTCATATCTATTATTCAATGACGTATTCATGCATTTCACTAGTGCCCCACAACAACACTGGGAAAAGGATCAGTCCACTCTTCTGTGATGCCCGAAAAGCACCATGCAATTATCATTTATGGTGATTAGAAACATGAGCACACATAAATAACCACGCTACAAAACTGCCAGAGATTGTGTTCAAGTGTGTAGAAACATATTTGTTATGATTTCAGGAGACAAAAATGTCCCAAGTGGACTACCATATTTCAACATCTGTAACTAGTCCAGTGCTTCCACTTACACCACTACCAACATATGTGTTGGTTGTTGTTGTCGTCTTTTGGCTTTGTCCGTTAGCGAGTCAACGGCGTGATTTGTTTGGCTTAGTTTTTATGCCGGATGCCCACCAACCCGTGCGTTGCCACTGGGATCGGGAATTGAACCCACTGCAGCAATTATGCTGCCAGAGCTCCTTGTTTACCCTTAAGTTACCCTTTTCATCTTTAGGTCCCAAATTGGTCACTCTCATGAAGGTGAAATGTGAAAATCTAATATCCCCCCACACACACACACACACACACACTTTCAGCAGACCAACAACTTCTGACCTAATGATATTGTCGAGAAACACAAAATGCTAAATATGCCCATCTGCGACTAATGGATGCAACAATGAAAAACCCTAACCGTGCATATTTTTCATACTCCAAAGCCTATAATATGCCTCTCACAGATATAAACAATTTTCACTTCACTTTTACACATCAAATAGCGGGATACACTATACAGTGTTGTGCAGTGAAACCTTGGTTAGTGTCATTTATGCGTTCCAGAAGGTATGACTCTAACCGAAAAAGACATTACCCCGAGGAGAGGGACGTCTGGGCTTCCCTGCTTAGGCTGATGCCCCCGAGTCCCGACCTCGGATAAGCGGAAGAAAATGGATGGATGGAAAAAAATGCAATGTGCAGGGGAGTGAATGTTGAGCCATGATGAGGTGGGGATCTGTTTGTATTTTCCCAAACATTTGAGATTGGATTAGGTTATTACAGCCAGTCAATAAATAACCACATAGATTTTAATGCAACGTAAAAAAAAATATCTACGATGTATACACTTAGCCTTAAAGCTGATGTATTATATTGAGAATGCCAACAGTGAAATAATCAGAATGTATAGTTTGGTGCCTCAAGGGTTAACATGTCCAGTCAAGCTAAGATGTTCCATGCATGCTCACGTGCTGCTTCTGAGGAGAGCTGACAGTGCTTACCTGTGATATGGACATGTTCAGGTAGACAAAGAGCCCGGTGGTGGAGGCGACCTGCAGCACCACCACCACGACCACCACCAGAGCCACCCACATCTTGGAGGGCGCTTCCCTGCGCCCTGTAACGCCGGGTCCGCCAGCCGGAACCATCATGTAGGTGGTGGACTCGCTGCTAACAGATCGGAAGTAATCCTGGTTCTGGTGCTGCTGCTGCTGCGCGCTCGGGGCGGCCATGGCGCTCCCGACGCATGGAACCCGGGAGAAGGGCGACGAGGCAGGGTGAGTGGGAGTGGACCAGGGGGGCAGCGGGGAGGGTCGGTTGGGGGGTCTCTCCAGGACTTTTTGGAGGACAAAAAAAGTTAGATCCCCATGCAAGAGGAGGGAAGGAGTTAAATCTCCATGTTCTGCCGTGCGCACGGAGGCTGCCTGGAGCCGGACTGGAGAAGCAGGACAGGAGGAGGCTGCAAGCAGACGGAGAGGGGCTGGCTTAACCTCTTCATCACCCGGGGGGATGAGGAGGAGGAGGAGGAGGAGGAGGAGGAGGAGGAGGAACGCGCTGTCTCACTTCTCGGTAGGCGATACTGAAATGTTGCTATCGACTCAATACGCGTGTTGCTGATACTTTGTACTTGAAATTGTTCAGGATAATTGAATGAGTTGGTGATTTTTAATGTGTTGATCTTAATTCAAATAAAAGTACATCATAAGATAAATATTTTAGGCAAACAAAAAAAAAAGATTCACACACAACAATTATTTGAGAAAACTAAAGCAATGCAAAAGAACTAAACAAGAGCAAAGGCTACTATTTGCTCTTCTTCAAATGCAAACAGGCCAGAACTCGTCTTATGAGTTGCGTTTTTAAACTGCGTATTCATTTGGCAACGAGGCGCTTTCAGACACTCCTAAAAGTATTTATTACAGCGTCGTTTTCTTTCCCACCCACAGTCTGGCCTCTTTCTGGTTCCTCCAGTTTGGACTCACAAGTAGGACAGAGGCAGGTGATTTTATTTAGGTCACCGCGCAGATTTAGTCCATGTTTTTTTCCTTTCGCTTTATTTTGGACTACGAAATGCACGCACTTCCACATTCAGGCCACAAGAGGGAGCTGTAAATCATACAACATAGCTTCGTCAAGAGAAGCTTTTCTTTCTAAATTAGTTTGCCAGTAAGATGAACCGCTTAATTTATGTCAAGTGTCAGGTTTTTATGAATTAATATAGTGTGACAAACTCCAGATACTAGGATTGGATTCAGAAAATTGGGCTTCCTACGTCATCCATTTTCTATGGCATTTATCCTCAGTCATTCACAGAGCACATATAGACAAACAACCATCCTCACTCACATTCATACCTATGGACAATGTAGCGTCGCCAATTAACCTAACATGCACGTTTTGCTGCGATTGACTGGCGACCAGTCCTGGGTGTACTCCGCCTCTCGCCCAAAGCCAGCTGGGATAGGCCCCAGCATACCCGCGACCCTAATGAGGATAAGCAGTATAGAAAAGGGAAGGATGGATGGATGCATGTTTTGGAATGTGGAAGGAAACCAGAGTACCTGGAAAAAAAACCATGCACGCACAAGGACAACATGCAAACTCCACACAGAGATGCCCAAGTGGAGATTTTAATCCAGGTCTTCCAGATTTGTTCTATGCCGCTTATCCTCTTGCTGGAGCCTATCCTAGCTGACTTTGGGAAAGAGTACCCCCTGGATTGGTCACCAGCCAATCGCAGAGCAGACAAACAAACATTCATACCTAACATGCATGTTTTTGGAATGTGGGAGGAAAGCGGAGTACCCGGAGAAAACCCCCACACACGCACGGGGAGAACATGCAAACTCCACACAGAGATGCCCAACGGAGATTCAAATCCAGATCTCTGTGACTCTGTGACTGTGAGGCAAACATGCTAATCAAATTTCACCCTGGTAAAATAATGGCATAAGTCATATTTTCAATATACTGTATGTTTTTTTATTCTGTTAAGATTTGTATTCAAGAAATATATTTATTTTACAGTGTTAATTTTCTTGTTTGACACAAAAAAATATTATTGAACCATTTGTTTCCCATGTGTTCGCATTACTCCAAAACATATGCAAAATGCAGGTTTGAGTCAAAAATTGCTGTATAAAAACAGTCAAATCAGGTCGGCCCGCCCTGCCAACTTGCAGTTGGCAACTAGCGCTTCCTAAACGTTTGGGGGTGCTTTACATTGTTGATGTAGTTATATCACAAAAATAATACAATAGAATTTTGAAAAAGGTTTGTGTTTATTGGCGTTTCTATTGCTAAATGTTCGGGACCACAGCGCCAGTGGTTGGGCACTCTAGTTCTGGTTCATAATTTTATCCTGTAGGCCTTCAAGTAGGTCTATACTACTCTATTTACAATGTTGTAAAGTATTGCGCCACACCATTTGACATCATCCTAAATAACACATAATATTATTTTGCGCGTGAGGTCTAGCTGCAAGATGTGACGGTCGCTTCTTCCAAGCATGAGCTGAACATATCCGGCATGGGGGTGCTGAGGCCTTGACAGCTTGAATGTGCCCAGATGTTCGAATGGATTCGATCAAGAGAAGAGAAGCGAAAAAATAGTTTGTGCCCCATCAAAAACATATTGATGATGAAGATGATGATGTTTTGGCTTTTCACTGCTCGGCAGGCCTGCCAAAAAGCGTGTTTATTTGGACTCTGCAAGGTCGCACACTGACCGCAGACACATCTCCACAAGACGAGACTCCACAAGACACCTGCACAAGCACTACTCTAATCGGGGGGAACCTTGCGCCGCAAATCACTTTTGTCTTCCAGGTTGAATCAACACTCCTGTTTGTTTTTAAGTTGTCATCTTGTGGGAATCCAAACAAAAGTTGCGGTCAAACCAAACTGTCAGCATTAGTGTAAATGACACAAAATGAGTTCTGTCATTATAGTCTCAGGTTTTGACATTTTTCTCACTAGAACCCCTGATTTAATTATAAAATGACCATCAAAATGTTATTATTATTTTATATTTTCCAAAAAGTATGTGCAATGTGAAATATTTGTGACAATTATTAGCCTCAACCATATCAATAATTGCTAACATGTTTGTGATGTATCGTTATTTCGGAGGAAATAGCAATTAAAAAAACAAATCAGTCCCAAGGGTAAAAAATGTACAGCCATCCTTCGTTCATCACGAATAATTGGTTCCAGACCCAACTGGAATACATTGAATTAATATTAATAAACTGAATATTTTTGTCGTTAGAGCTGACAAAACCTGTTTATGACTTTGTAAAAACAATTTTTAACATTATTAGCGCCCAGTAGACATGACATAACACCCCTTTATGTGATCGCCTCAAGGATACACGAGACGGCCACGATTTAAGCATACCATGCATGCTAGTTAGCCTTCAGTTTATTCTAAACTTAGGAAAGTGGTGAGGAAGGACAACGTAAAAAGTCAAAAACTTACCACTTCCACAAGGAATGCGAGGAAAACTTTTGCAAGGCCTTCTCTCTAGTATTTATTCCAATAAATTGTATTCATTTATTCCCAACAGTCTACTATCTTCCTTTAGTATCAAATGTCTTGGCTGCACTGTTTTCAGTCAAGTATGTGTTTGTGACTTTTTTTGTCCAATCAAATTTCAGCTTCTGTGTTGTCATATCAATGTAATCTTCCCTTCGGAATCAGGAGTGCCGGTGGATGTTGCATACACACAATTAGCAATGGGGCTGTTTTTTTTTTTTAGAAAAACAGATTTCAGATTCAGCTCTCAGGGCCAGCTAGCTGGCCGAGTGGCATCAACATTTTTTTGTACACTGATTGTTTGATCAGAACAAAACTGTTGGACAAGCCATGCCTCAATCCACACTCTGACATTTTTAAATACTTTTTTACATTTTGTAAAAAGGCTAAAAAAGCTTTGTGTTAGTAATAGTTATTAATGTAAACATTTCAGCTTTATGCAGTGTTGTTTTGTTAACTTGATTTCCACAACGGGCCAATAAAGAAACAGAAGCACTTTGGACACCCCTGCTGTGTATGCAAATCTACTTTTCTATACACCTTGCAATAGAGGGGGTCATTTTAGGTATAATAAGTAACAAAACCGCAGTAAACGTATATTTGGGTTCTGCAAGGTCGCACACTGACCGCAGACACAAGACAATACTTGACACCTGCGTTGATGCCCAAACAAGCACGACTATGCCCGGGGGAGAACTTTTCACAAATCACTTTTGTCTTGCAAGTTGAATCAACACTCCGAGAGTCATCTTGTGGGAATCCAGAGAAAAGCACTGGTAAAGTGGTTCATCAGTAGCCACGTAACACTCTTGTAACAGGCGCTGGAAGTTCTCACAGCACCAAGCAAACACACTTCCATGTTCCGACATGTCCAAAACAGCGAATGCGTCCTTTCAACGCCACTCTCCCTGCAAGGAAACTGATAGCATCGGTGTTTCTACATGACGGATAAGCGACTGCCAGCTTCAGGGAATGGCAACTCTTGAGAAGGGACATAGTTTGATGCTGTTAAAAGAGGTCAAACGATGGAAGTGCAGAGACTCGACAGTCCTAATGTGGATCAAATTTACTGATACAGACTGCATGATTAATCTCCTAAAGGAAAATTATTTAATATTACATTGTAGGACAAATTCCTGGCTCCGTATTGCAGATCTGCACTGAATTGTATCTTTTTTTTTCCTGGACTTTGTCCAACAACTAGTTTGACGGGAATCGGGAAAGGGTGATACCTCCACTGAGTCTTTGACCTCACGGGTGCGGAAAATCCAGGCGCAGCCACATGGACACTCCCATTCCGTTCGCCTGGAAAGTGAAGCCTTTTGGTTGTGGGGTTGTGGGTGGAAAGGTGAGCCATCGAGACTATTCCCTCTGAGTGAGTGTTTCATTTCGAGCCACACAAAATACACAAAACAGACCAAAGTGAAAATACACATAAAACAAAGAAATAAATAGTTACATTATAGATACTGTATAATATATGTATATATATAAAATTGTCTCGAAAAAGGAGAGGGAAGAAGACAAGCTTATTTGCTCCCAGTTATAAATACAGTATGCAACAATACATAAACAAGATATCACACCTGAAAACACGAATGTACAATATGCATTGTCATTAATGTGTTGTACAGCCTTACTCATTATTATACCATCATCACATATCAACATATCAATCATGTATTATAGCCAATTCCTGTATATACTATACAGTATGTACTATTTCTATTATGCATACAAAAGGGATGTGATTTTCTGCTTTCTTGAGGTGGACAAACATTTTTTTGTGTAAGTTGTTAATTAGTTGTCTGAGGTAAATACATATTCCAATCTATTCTTATGTGACTACATTTAGTTTTAGGTCTAAGGCGGAAAGCCAGGAAAGTGGTTGGATTTGTCGGACTGGATGGCTGGTCCTGGTCGGCGCGTGCAGGAAACCGGGTTTGACGACTGCCTGGGGGGCCGCCTGGAGCGCCATCAATCTAAAGTCTCCTTTAAGAAGTTTGAAAAGTGAGTTGGAAAAAGTGAATCAAATATGTTTTTCTCTAAATTTTATGGTTCCCCTTTCATATCATATAGCCCAGGGGTCACCAATGTGGTGCCCGTGGTCGGCACCAGGGAGCCCCCCACAACCACATGCGGTGCCTGCAAGCTTGCTTTTCAGTTAATAATGTGAGAACACTAGAAAGAAATGCATTCTCAAATACACAATGTGAGTTATGGATACCAGCATTTTGTTAACGTTCTGCTAAAACATGCACATTTGCTTTGTTTGGGTTGAAATGATCTGTTAATAAATGTTACAAAATTGGCCATTTTCATTTAGTAAAAGTTAAAAAAAACCTGTCGGTGACCTCGTATATAACCAGTAGTAAATTAAAAAATGTACACTTAATCTATGTGATGGGTGTGATTGGTACGGGCACCATAAAGAGCACCCTTAAAATACAGCCTTAACGGCAGTGTGCCTCTGACTGGAAAGACCAAGGCTGTGACTTTAGGACATATTTTTTTGTGCCATGTAGCCCCCCCCTGGAAAACTATAAAAGAATATTATACATCTTACTCACAAGCTACACCCCCTTCACAGGAGTAGACTTGGCCTTCAATTGGACTTAACATGACATAAAGCTAGTCCAAGGTCCAGACTTTTAGACTTTCAGCCTAGAGAGATGTGAAAATTCCTCGCAGAAACAAAACTTCTCTCTAAAGCAAATATGAGCAGAGCTTTTAAATAGCTGACTGCTTACGACCCCAAGGAGGCTCTTCAGCAGACTCCAAGCCCTGCAGCCCGTAAAGAATCGTTCATAAGTAGCTCTCTGTGCTCACAGTAGAGCTGCAGAGCTGTTAACTGCCCGCAATAAACAGCAACCCAGAACATTTAGCAGCCCGCAACACTTTTAATCAACAACCCCCCCCACACACACACACACACACAAAAAACATTGAACGTACATATGCTTCAAGGCCAGTGTGTGTGTAGGCCAGCAGCTTCCACACACATCAAGACGGTGTCAATCTATTTAGTTAGATCTGATTTGCATATATATATGTATATAAAGCTTTTAGACCCATAAACGTTAACCTAAAGTGACACCATTTGTTTACGGACAGTAAAAAGAAGTACAGTATATTGAAAGGAGTGTGTGCTTATGCTGCCTTCTAGTGGACTTCTGGGGCTATTGCAGTGTGGATTAAAAGGAGCTGGATGAAGTTACTTGACAATCACACTGACCATTAAATAATATTAGTCAGTCAACAAAAGATTTTTAGCTTCTCGAATTGAGGATGTTATGATGGTTTCAGCCAGTTGGCGGGCCAGTCCACCCAGTTCGTCTCCCCCTTGCTGGTTTTGACCACACAAGACCCAGTTTATGACGTCACACGCTAGAGACTCTGCAAAGGCATCCATCTTGGCCACCATTATATCACAGGAGGCCCAGCTGACCTCTCTTGCTAGGCCGACTTTGGAGGAGCTGCGTCTACTCAGGGGAGTCCTCCATTTGCCTTAAAGATGACTGTAAGACACGGCGTGCCATATTATTTGCAAAGTTATCACAGGAAGAAGGCTGGTTCTGTCCACTTGAGGCCTCCATTGGATCCTGTGGAGATGGAACAACTCATAATGTCCTTTGCATTTGTGTGGAGAAGAAGTGTTAACAGGAAGCTCAGCTCAGGTTAAAATGAAGCAGCTTCCTCAACATTGCCACCTGTGTCATCATTCAGACGAGGTTTCTCCACTGCCAGTTTGGAAATGCATCCCAGCATTTGGCTAAAAAGTTCATGTCAGCACAGCAGTAGGAGGGATAGTGTAATGCTAACGCTCCAGCCGGTCCATTAGTGTAAAAAATGCGCATTCAAATCACTTGAAGAATAATTTAAAAAGTGCATAATGTGTTTATGCAGAATATTCAGAGCTAATTGAGTGCAATTAAAATGACAAATGTCAGGTCTACTCACCCAGCCGGGTCTTGGTGCCGTCTTCAAATGCAAGCGTTCACAGAAGACTTACTTCCTGTGTGACAAGAAGAGGAAATGCAAATGCATTGCTCTTGATGCTGCTTCTGTGCAAGTCATTTGTGCCATGTTTCAGATGTTTTGCACTTCTTAAAACCCTGTTCAATGTTGTTTTGCAGTTTATTTTGACTTGCTTGTATTACGTACTACTTCATCATCAGTCAAGGCGTGTATTTTACCTCAATTTTTACAAATTAAGTAGAAATCAAGAAGGAGGTACCTGATACTGTTGATATGTTTCATACTTCTGCATTCTCATACTCCAAACTGCGTGTTATGAGTATGAAAACACAAGTGTGCAAGTATATGGGTTTATGAAAATATCATTTTCATTGGGAAGATCGATGAAAATATCGATAGTATCGCTGCATTGACTTCTCTCTAACTGATAGCAGAATTTGCAGTATCGCCCAAGCAAGTGCAGCTGCCCTAGAGATGTGGTCTTTGCGAACGAGCTGAGTTGCTTGAACGGTTCGGTTAAGTGAACAGCGAGAACGATTTGCAGTTACAAGCTCTTTGTTTGCAAGCCGTCCTGAAATGCAAATTGCAAAATGCTGTCAGCCCCTGTTTCATCATATCAGAAAACACAAAAGACAAAACAAATTACAGTCCCACAAACCAGAAAGGGAATACTACACCAAAGCCAGGAATGGAGGCCAACAATGGTGCATGTGCTGGATTTGATACATTCCCCTTCCAGTTTGGGTCATAATAATCTGTTTTGCTGTTGAAAGTGCTTTTAACGTCCCTGCCACTGTAGCGATTGGACTCTTTATTGATCCTTTTCATGGAATGACATGATGAATACATAAATACTAATGTGACACAGTTGAGTGGCACTCAAATGGACTGACAGCTTTTTGCTGCTGTGAAGGAGATGAAGAAGGAGAGTAGAACCCACAGGAGGAAGGATGCAACTTATTTTCTTCTACTATTTCAGAGTTTACTATAATTTTTTCATGCTTATTGTTTAAAATTGTTATTGTGTACAATTGTTGCGCTGTGGATTTGAGTCAAAGAGCTGAGCTCCTGTTTGTAAAGTAGTTCATGTGCCAATTTTTATTCTGTTTACATTACTCTTAAAAGTTTTGCATGGAAATATCCGTAGCCTACATAGTGTCCTACGAAGTGTATTATGTGAAAATTCAAAATAAGGATCTCATTATCAGAGCATGGGAATATGACACCATCTTATGAATTGTTTACAAGCTAAATAATTAATATTTCATAGTAAAGTAAACATTTGATTTTTAAAATCTTATTTTATAACGGCAACCAGGTATGTTTCTTGATAAAAGCAAAAAAAATGACAGATAAAACGAGCCGTTCGTTGAACTAGCTCTTTGAAACGACTGTCTTCAAAGAGTCCCAAATCCCATGACTAGCAACGGTAGGTTTTGGTCACGAGAACCAATGACGTAGCTTCGTTCAACTGCTACTGGCTGCGAGTAGGTTAGGATAACTTCCAAGCTTCGCCCGATAACTTTTGATGCATAGACAAACCACTTACAAATTATGTATCCAACTTTCTTTCTTTTTTTTTTTTTAAGTACCAACGCTATTAACTGAATGTCGTACATCATCGTAGCATGTTTTTAATTACTTGTTTTTATTTTGAGTCTAAACCCCCGGAAATGCAGCCTCCCCACCCCAAACACTATTGGGGAGTTCTCGTTGAACAAACCGAGCGCTACTCCAGAGGCTGCGCGCTCGCTCATTGGCTCACCACGCTTAAATTCTGGCCAATTGGCGGCGTTTGCTGCAAAATTCGAGTGGCTTGTAGAAACAACAGTTGTTTTAATGCGTTTGGCCGCATATGCTTAAAACGGCGACATTTATCAAATATATGTTGCTCCCCCCTCCCCCGAAACATTGACACTTGAGGAATTATCAGTTAAGGTAGGAAAAGGAGGTTAACGCGGAAACACAGCGTTGACATGGAAGGATGTGTTGTTTTCTGTGCTTTCTTGCTTTGCTAATTGAAATCACAACGCGTTCAAAACGCGTTTGGGTTTTCATGATGTTGCAGAGAATTAAAAAGCCATGCCAAACGCGAGGAAACCACCAGTGGCTGCTTGGGCCCAGAAAGCGAAGCTAAGTGTTTCTGAGAAAGAGGTAAAAAAACGCTGTTAATTAAAAATCAGTCTTCCCTTCCACTTGCTCATTTGTAACAGTCCACCACTAATCAATACTGAGCGCTGCAGATCGATTTGGCGATCACTGTTAACTATTCGCCATGCTTTTGTGGAGCAACTTGAAACATTTTACTTTGAAAGTGTCTACTCTGCTTTCTTTGGGCGGGTGTGCCAATCTTTAATACTTCCTTGCTGGTGATCTAAAAATGACACGCACTTACGCCTGACTGCTGTCTCATCAAGTAAACATTGTGTGCTTTCATGCAGAAGGAAGATTCTCAGGTCAAGAGGGCAACCTCCCCATCCCGTGGAGCCCCGAAGAAGAGGACGGCTTTCATAGACCTCACCAATGTGAGGCCTTGGTTTTACTCTTTGGCTGCTTTAGGAAAATATGCCCTGTCAGTGTAATGGTGTAAAAAATACATGTATGCATATCTGAAACATGTGATTGACTTGATGTGGTTAATCGAGACGGGAAAAGCGGAATGATCAAACAAAGATGTGTTAGGAAAAGAGTAAATTTAGTGTTCTTCACCTGAGGATGTCGCTGGAAAGGTTTTCAATTCAATTCAGTTCAATTCCAATGTATTTGTGTAGCACCAAATCACACCAGCAGTCATCTAAACCCCAAATGAACAACAATTTTTGCGGCGGAGGCAAGGAGAAACTCCCTCTGGGGAAGAAACCTTGGACAGAACCCAGGCTCTGTGGGGTGGCCGGTTGGGCTGAAACATAAAAGAACAGAGGGATACGTGGTAGATCACGCCTGAAGTTTAGTCTTAGACCGAGGAACAACGAGAATTGTCTCTGATACGTACCAGCATATCAGGATAAGGCGTGGTTTCTGAGGGGGCAGTTGAGGACGCAAGACAACAGGAAAAAAAAACGAGGGACAAACTTTTTTGGAGAAAACTAGGCATAGACGAGTGACTGCACTATTCAGAATAAATGGACTTCCACAGAGCTTTCTTCCCTTCTTCATGGGAGGCCCCAGAAGGATAGCCTGAAAACTGTCAAAGTAAGAAACTTGGCACAATACAGTCACCCACATACTAGAGACAAGTCCAAAAAAGTCAATTAATTTCATTCATTCATTCATTTTCTGTACCGCTTATCCTCATTAGGGTCACGGGGATGCTGGAGCCTATCCCAGCTGGCTTTGGGCGAGAGGCGGGGTACACCCTGGACTGGTCGCCATTCAATCGCAGGGCACATATAGACAAACAAACATTCACACTCACATTCATACCTTTGGACAATTTTAGTCGCCAATTAACCTAACATGCATGTTTTTGGAAAGTGGGAGGAAACCGGAGTACCCGGAGAAAACCCACACACGCACGGGGAGAACATGCAAACGCCACACAGAGATGCCCAACGGAGATTTGAACCCAGGTTTTTCAAGATCTCCTGACTGTGTGGCCAATGTGCTAACCACTCAGCCACCGTGCGGCCAAAAAGTCAATTAATTAGTGCAATTCTTTCTTGAGCAAGGATTCACAGCCAGGGGAAATCAGGGCTGCGGGGCTAACTCTCCCTGGCCGGTGAGGTTCGCTGGGGGACAGGGAGAGCCTTCTCTGCAGCTTGAGTAAAATGACTGTTTGCGATTTATAATTTAGCTTTCATGTTAGTGTAAATAGACACTAGATTTCAAAATTTCCGTGCGTCTGTCCGTGTAGTTAGAGAAATGTGGAGGTGGACCGAGGCGAAATTTTCCGCATGAAAAGGGCCACTCGAGGGGGCCTGGGTGTGAAAATGATGCAGTTGGTCCGCACGGGAAAGTAACAAAAACAGGCTTATCACAGCAGGTCCAACAGACCATCACACTACCACCACCATATTTTACTTATGGTAGGATCCTTTTCTCTTTCAATTTAAAAAATGTAAATATGTCCTGTGCGTTAACACACTAATGTAGTAGTGTTTTGCAGTCTGCAGTCCAGATCAGCTTCCCTGGCAAGAAGAAGGAGCTGGCAAAGAAGCAGGTGAAGAAAAGAAGTGCCTCGTGTGTGTCTGCAAAGAAAACATCCAAGCAGAATGGGTGACATTTTGTATTTCTTCTCAGAATCATCTTGCATCTTGCTCTTTAAAAAAAAAAACACTTAAAAATCTCCTTGTAATTGCGCAGGACCTCTTCAGAGACCTCTGCAAAGAAACCAGTCCAAAAGGAGGATAAAGGTGAGACAGAAGCAGCTGCAGCAGACAAGCCAGAATCTGCTGTCTACAAGGTGCCGCCACACCTCAGGAGACCCGAGGTGAGCAGCGGCATTAATGGAAATGGATGTGGGAAAGAAAAGTGCCGACTCGTCCTTCATGCCTTCAGGTTCCAGCAGAGTTCGACATCGACTCAGAGTACTCAGAAGACTGCTGTATGTGTCCTGACTATGCAATGGAGATCTTTGACTACCTCAAACAAAGAGAGGTGTGAGCTCAATGAGGGTTGAATTGGAGAAAAACCTCCACTTACAAATATTTTCTTTTAGGAGAAGTTTGTCCTGTCTAACTACATGACCACACAGCCCAGCCTCAACGAGGAGATGCGGGCTGTCCTGATTGACTGGCTGGTGGAAGTGCAGGTGAACGTCCACACACAACACATAGACAAATGTCCATCATATGTCAACTCTTGTCCTCCCCCCCCGTCTCCATTTTTAAGGAGAACTACGAGCTCTTCCACGAGACCCTGTACTTGGGTGTGAAGCTGACCGACCACTACTTGGCCAAGGTCCCCATTCACCGTAACATGCTGCAGCTGGTGGGCACCACAGCCATGCTACTCGCCTCCAAGTTTGAGGTGTGGACACAAAGACATCACAACGCATTCAATGCCTTGCCAAATTCTGGGAAAATAGCAGCAGAGAAATATAGTAACTCGATAAAATATCCCAAAAAAGGCAGTGTGTTAATTGGAAGGAGGTGGTGTGTGTGTGTGTGTATATACACACATACACGCGCACACACACACACACACACACGCACACACACACATACATACATACACACATATATATTTTTGTGACTCAAATCAGAAAAGTCATTTATGGAATCGCAGGAGTGCAAAAAAATGTGGAAATAGAGAATCAATAATACAAAAATATACTGTAGTTATATTGTAATTCCATTTTGTCTTTGCTTTTAGACACAGTCACTGCGAGCAGGACTCATGGCATGGAAAAGACAAAAGAGGAAAACCAACAATAAAATGCAAAAAAAAAAAGATGATACACAAAAAGCAAAGACTAAATGAAAAAAAAATATGACTGCATTTTTATATTTTTGTAGTACTGATTCTCTGTATAGTTCCACATGTACAGTGGTGTGAAAAACTATTTGCCCCCGTCCTGACTTTTTATTCTTTTGCATGTTTGTCACACAAAATGTTTCTGATCATCAAACACATTTTAATATTAGTCAAAGATAACACAAGTAAACACAAATTGCAGTTTTTAAATGAATGTTTTTATTTAGGGAGGAAAAAAAAATCCAAAACCACATAGCCCTGTGTGAAAAAGTAATTGCCCCTGCACCTAATAACTGGTTGGGCCACCCTTAGCAGCAATAACTGCAATCAAACGTTTGCGATTACTTGCAACAAGTCTTTTACAGCGCTCTGGAGGAATTTTGGCCCACTCATCTTTGCAGAATTGTTGTAATTCAGTTTTATTTGAGGGTTTTCTAGCATAAACCGCCTTCTTAAGGTCATGCCACAGCATCTCAATGGGATTCAGGTCAGGACTTTGACTAGGCCACTCCAAAGTCTTTATTTTGTTTTTCTTCAGCCATTCAGAGGTGGATTTGCTGGTGTGTTTTGGGTCATTGTCCTGCTGCAGCACCCAAGATGGCTTTAGCTTGAGTTGACGAACAGATGGCCGGACATTCTCCTTCAGGATTTTTTGGTAGACAGTAGAATTCATGCTTCCATCTATCACAGCAAGCCTTCCAGGGCCTGAAGCAGCAAGACAACCCCAGACCATCACACTACCACCACCATATTTTACTGTTGGTATGATGTTTTTTTTTAAAATGAAATGCTGTGTTACTTTTACGCCTGATGTAACGGGACACACACCTTCCAAAAAGTTCAACTTTTGTCTCGTCAGTCCACAAGATATTTTCCCAAAAGTCTTGGCAGTCATCATTTTGTGTTCAATTATGTTATCTTTGACTAATTAACTATTTTTTATGAGCAGAAACATTTAAGTGTGACAAAAAGTCAGGAAGGGGGCAAACAGTTTTTCACACCACTGTATTTTCAAATTTTGGCACTCCTGTGATTCCATAGTTGCTTGCGTCTACAGACCAGTAACGATCAACAAATGAATAAAAGTGATAGTTGGCGGCTACAGCGAGAAACATTACTTGGATCACCAGTAGTGGTGACGTCTGCCAGGAGAAATACTGTCTGCTGATTTACCGCGTGTTTATTTCTGCAGGAGTACACAGTGCCATCCGTCGAAGAATTCCTCTACGTTTGCGACGACGCATACTCTAAGGAGGAGCTCCTCGCCATGGAGGCCAGCATCCTGCGAACGCTCTCCTTTGACATCAACATCCCCATCTCGTACCGCTTCCTACGGCGCTACGCCAAAGTATGTGCATGTGGATGGTACACACGTTGGGGTGTCAATTTCCTCACTTGCTTGTGTCGACAGTGTGTGAACGCCGGCATGGACACGCTGACTCTGGCTCGCTACTTCTGTGAGAGGAGCTTGTTGGAAATGAAGCTGGTGGTGGTGAGGGGCTCACTGCTGGCGTCCAGCTGTCTGCTGCTGGCCATGCTCACCAAGGATCTGGGTGGATGGGTATGCCTGGGATGTCGCTACCACCATTATTAAGATTAGCAGCAGCATTATTATATTTATTTGCATTATTAGTGTTGTTTTTATTAACATTAGGGTTGTTATTACCGGCATAAATATACACTTTCTTGTGCTTCTAGTCTCCCATCCTGCAATTTCACACTGGGTACAAATTGTCAGATGTGGCGCCCGTGGTCCGAAAGCTCTACTCAATGATGGTGCAGCTTCCCAGAGACAAACTACCCGCCGTCTGCACCAAATACTCCCACAAGTAAGACCACTAAAACCACTGCTAAGGCTGCAGTAAGCATGCCAAGCCAGAAGATGGAAGTGTGACAAGTGAAGACATTTCACATCTGTTCATGAAAATGTTAAAACATAATGTCAAAACAAACATTTTATTGTATAGATTTTTATTTCATTTTGTTCTGCTTGATGAAACGTAACTGTTTTTAATTTTTTAGGGTCTTTTTCCAAGTGGCGTCCTTACCGATGATTGACATGGAGGTTTTGGAAAAGGCCTTATCTCATTAAACAGCATCCACCCTCCATCCCAAAATATCGCACAGGGGATGACTTGTAAATATGTTAATGTTTGTTATTTATAAACGTTGTCTATTTTGAAATTATGTTTTTGTATTCTATGTTGAATTTTAGTGTGTTTTTAATATTTTATGTTAGAGCAAAAGCATTCATGATTAATCACCTGTCTCTAGCTTTCTATTTGTTACATTTTTACTGAAATTTGCACAAGTTTTATGGCTTTTTGTGCATCTGTATCATGAATAACCTTTAAAATAAAGATGCCTTTACTGTTAGGTAACCTGTGTGCGTTTTTTTTGTTTGTTGTGGTTTTGCATGTTTTACCGCTAGTAACCAGTGGAGGGCGGTAATGTACCTACTAATGGGTTGCCTTTGTTCCTGGAGGTTTAGCTTGACCTGCTGGAATGTGTGGCACCTGCTGAAGGTGTTTGCTTGTGCAATTCCCAAGTATCATTTTAGCATCTTTATTTAAATGTAAAAGCACATTTTGATGATTAGGTTAGGTCCTAAAGGGTGCCACCTGTTTGAGAAACGCCTAACTCTGACTGACAGATGCTGGCTGATATTTAATGAGGCAATTGAGTTTCATTTGCTGGTTACTGAAGCGTGCAGGCTAGTCACCCAGGAAAGGCCTGGGTGACCTTAGCCACCTTTTTTTTGTTTTGTTTTGTCATTGAAAATGTAATCACAGGAACAGATTGCGGATGGCACAGAGCAATTGTGGGGGAAAAAAGGCCCGCTGCTTCTAGCAATTCACTGTGGTTGGACACATTTTACGCCTTTTGTTTTTCGTTTCATTCCCCACTCCTCGGCCCGGCCGTTCTGTAATTCACCCAGTCGATTAAAGTGATTGATTGGGTGCTCTGTGTGTCTGCACGTGTGTGTGTGTGCTTGCCGGCGATAGCAATAAGTGCAGATTCAGTCACATACAGACCAGAAGAAAGTCCACATGAGCTATTGATTTCTGCACTGGCTTTGCACAAGCACAGGCAGCTTAACTTGTGCCAGGATGCGAGGCTCATGTTCAGCATTTCTTTACAGGTGGAGGGATGATCTGTTGTCACTCAAATCTGTGGATAGAGTCCTGTTTGCCATTTAGCTCCGAGCATCACAGCCAGGATGAGTTCCAAGATTGAAATGGCTTTGTACCCTAAACAAGGCATATTACCATATTGAATCTAATCCAACATTTAAATGCACCTAATGACATTTACTCAAAGTCACTCGTGTAATTTTAAAAAAAAAAAACAACAAAAAACCAACAAAAATAAAAAAAAAAAAAAAAAAAAAAATTAAAAAAAATTTTTTTAGCACCTTTGCAGTTGACATTTAGTCTTCTATTTTAGGACTACTTGAATCAATCCCGTAATGAAGATTAGATATCCAGAGAAGAAATTATAATGTGTCAGTCTACTCGAAGCTGTGGTGATGTATGCTGACATCGTGGGTGGGTGGTGGGTTATCAACTTATGTCGTCATGTGGGCACTCTCCTTCATTGGTGTTCTGATGATAGGCCCACAGAGGATGACCTAGGCAGTTTAGATCATGACCTGGGATCAACCACTGCGAGCTGACGGACCTCACACATCTTTTAAGTAATGACAGGAAGGGGATGGGTTTCAAACTTCATTGGGGTCGTCAGGTGGGCACCCTGGTGTTTCGAAGGCCTCCAAAGCAATCCTACCAAGGAGCAGTGACAATGACTCAATAATGGAAACTCTGAAGTGTGGCGGACCAGAGCATGAGGTCTGGTCTAAGGTGTGTTGTGGCAATTCCAGATAGAAAACAGTCTCTGGTTCAGGTCTGCCACCAACTTCCAGTCACATGCCCCTCCAAGCTGGCTGAAGTCTGATGTTGTGAAGACTTCAGCTGGTGCTGCATCTTCTCTGATGAACGTTCTTGCAAATGCAGAACAGCGTGTTGGAGGAGGCAGGGAATTTGTGCGTCTGGTCTCCAGAGTAGCTGCAAGCCACTTGAGGACATGGTTGTGTCACCAGGTGTTGCAGCTTTGTAACAGGTGTTTCAGGTTGGCTGTAGATGGACAGAGGGGGCATGTTGGGTCTTCTCCACATCATTTGTCAGAGGGGGAAGGCAAGGCACATGGCCTGGTGGCCTGTAGTATGAAGCAAAATGCTACCATGCCCAAAAACACCCTCCAGGAGAACTGTTTTCTCAAGTCCTTCCCAGCTCATCCACCGTCCTTGCTTTGGTTGCGAGACAACCTTTTGCTCCAGCTCAGCGCTGAGCTGGACCTAAGCCTTCACCAAGACCAAGTCTCTTTGTCTGAGATCTGCCATTGCCTGTTAGGTAGCTGCAGATGGCGTCCTGAAGAAGAGTTTCCCTTCAACATTCAGGAGGTTGATTTGGCAAAACTGGCTGATACCAGAAGAGTCCTTTTCCTTGCAGATTAGGATACTTCCTGCCCTCTGCCACACAGTTGAAATTGTTGTTTTCTCTCACACTACTTTCATCATTTTCCAAAGAAAACGTAGTACCCCCAGTGTTTTTTTATTTTTCACCTCGTATGGGACTCCATTAGGCTGAGGGGAGGAGGCAGCTCTTGCCAGATGTACAATTTTCTCCACTTGAGAAGGCTCTGGAGGATGTGTCAGTGGCATGTCGGGTGGAAGAATTGTGTGTGCGCACCGCTAGTTATCTGTTGAATTCTCTCTGAGGTCTGCTTATGATATTCTGAGGTTGCCACTTTCACAAACTTGAAATGATCTTTGAAAAAGTTTGATCTAGCCAATTCCTTCATTTCACTTCTTGTCAGCTTCGCTGCTCTCCTAAAAGCTGATAGACACTACTTCACTTCTGCCTGCATCAAGTCAATTCCCATCTTCTCCTTTTCTGGAGATTTCCTCCATTGTTTTTTTTTTCCAGCTATCTTCTTTTATTGACCACCCGGTTAATCCCCTGCCCCCTTCTGGACTTTATTGACATGGATGTCTTCTTCCTCTTTTCTGCATTTCCATAATTTTCAGTACCACAGTTGTCGATCAGGTCTCCAATTATCTCCAGCTTCTGCATCTTCCTTTAATTTGTTCTATGAGATTACTGATACATCTTTGTTACTCATTTCCCATTCTTTTGTAGGTGCTGCTTGAAGCGCGTTCAAAGTTAGCGCAGTTGTGTAACAATTGCAAACAGTCCCTTTTAAGACTGCAAGCTTTAAATCACTGGTTGACAGCAGTTCCAGGACCTGCAGTATGAAGTCATAGGTTAGTTTTTCCTCTCAACATTTTCAACACAGCTCTATATCACTGTGTCATCTGACAGCACTGACAAATATCCATTGCCGTGCACATTTGGGCCTGGAATGTACAAAGAATTGCCAGCCAGGATGGCTTTTGGCCCAGATTTTGCCTTAGCCTGAGCCTTAGCAGCTCAGAAAGTGTCCTATAGCTAAGACGCTTGAAAGATGCCTCTCCTCGCTCGATACTCAAAGGTCGACTGTGCACAGGAATGAATCAGCCCAGCAAAGCATCTGCACCATTTCATCCTCTCATTGCCAAAATCTCCTTGCTGGTTTTTTCTGTGGACAATTGTTTTTCCACCCTCTTTTGTGTGAATGTGAGTGCACGTGTCACGCGGGGGGGCTGTTTCCAATTGATACAGGTTGCGTTTAGCTGTTTGGGAGTCGGCGCAGCCAAGACAATTAGCCAATTAGCATTCTCTCGGCTGGACTGGAAAAGAAAGGGCAAGCTCACCCTATCAAGGAAGAGAGGAAGACAAAGTAGGATGCAAGACAACAGATGAGGCCAAACCATGGAGCTTCATGAATTTGGCCCTTGGTGACATTGCATGTGCATAGCGTGAGTGTCTGGGATTTGGCGACAAAAGCAAAAAAAAAAAAAAAAAAGCCCAGTCAAGGCATCATCAGGCATGCTCTTTGCTAGGTTGTGTTTGGGAATATCTTATTATATATATATATATATATATATATATATCTATATATATATATATATATATATCTTATGGGGTTTAGATGACTTATAATATATCTTCTAATTTTCACTAATGAGCACATTCAAAGTTTAACAAAAAGAATGGCAATTACAGCATCTGCCTCCACACATTTATGTTAATGTTATAGACCGTATAACGGGACTCTTCGACTACAGTAGTGTGAAAAAGTGTTTGCCTGATTTCTTACTTTTTTTTTCTTACGTACGTTTGTTACACTTAAATATTTCAGATCATCAAACAAATGTACATATTAGTCAGTGACAACTCAGCTGAACCAAAAATGTAATTTTTTACCAAACCACACTAAGGGCATTATCCACAAATGACAAAAACATGGAACAGTGGTGAACCTTCCCAGGTGGTCGGCTAACCAAAATTACCCCAAGAGCGCAGCGACGACTCATCTGGTTAGTTGGTGGGGCTACTTAAAGAGTTTGGCTTATCAAAACAATATGCACTCAATAGAGTAATACATTTGCATGACAAAAAATGCCTAAACGAAAAAATCAAACCTCCCTAATAGCTCAGCTTTAGTTTTTTTGTGTATATGATAAAGATGACTGTGACGCTCGCATCTTTATCTGCTGTGGAACACATACGTTAACAAGATAGCTTCATCACCTACGCAACAATGGACAGCGCATATTAATACAATGAAAGAGAAAGTAAAGCTGAGCTATTTGTGAGGTCTGATTTTTTTGAGGAGGTCATTGTGTCATACAAAAGATTTCTTGTTATTTATTACTTTTTAGAAAGCATATTGTTTTGAGAAGCCAAACAACTAGCCACAACTAATTTCTTCATGAAATTTCACCAGAACTTTGTTCAGGGACTAAGTAGGGAGTAAGTTGCTGTACTGCTGATGGGGATGTCATGCAACTTCATGTCAACAAATTCCAACTATAGCTTTAAGGTCAGTGTTCATGACTCAACAAATAAGAAAGACAGTGGGCAAAAACGGCCTGCATGGCAGAGTTCCACGACAGAAAACACTGCTGAATAAAAAGAACATTAAGGCTTGTCTCAATTTTCCCAGAAAACATCTTGATGATCCCAAAGACCTTTAGGAAAATATTCTGTGGTCTGACTAGACAAAAGCTGAACATATAGGCGTGTGTCGAAAGTACATCTGGTGCAAAAGTAAAGCCACATTGCAGAAAAACTACATCATACCAACAGTAAAATACGGCGGTGGTAGTGTGATTGTTTATGGATGTTTCAAGATGTGGAAAACTTGTTGTGATAAATGGAACCATGAATTCTGCTGTCTACCAAAAAATCCTGAAGGAGAATGTCCAGCTGCGTTTGTGACCTCAAATTGAAACCAAATTGGGTTCTGCAGCAAGACGATAATCCAAAACACATGCAAGTCCTCCTCTGAATGGCTGAAGAAAAACAAAATTAAACTTTGGAGTGGCCTAGTCAAAGTCCTGACCCGAATCTTATTGACATGCTGGAAAACCTTTCAATTCTGCAGAGATCACTGGGCCAAAACTGCTCCACAGAGCTGTAAGAAACTCATTGCAAGTTATTGCAAATGCTAGATTGCAGTTGTTGCTGCTAAGTGTGGCCCAACCAATTATTTGATTTAGGGAGAAATCACTTTTTTATCATGTCGGTTTGGATTTTTGTCCTACTTAATAATGAGCACTTTCATTTAAAAACTGCATTTTGTGTTCAGTTGTGTTGTCACTGAGACATTTTAGTGTGACAAACATGCAAAAAAAACACACCACTGTACCACATGGCTGATCATAAGTCATAAATTAAAACACAAGCAATATGCCAATGCTGTTCAAAGATCCTGCAAGTACGACTACAAAATAAATATATACAAGAGTCTTCTTTTCCTTTCGGCTTATCCCTTCAGGGGTCGCCACAGCGAATCAATTGCCTCCATCTAACTCTGTCTTCTGTATCCTTTTTCTCTTGCGCCAACTACCTTCATGTCCTCTTTCACTACATCCATAAACCTCCTCTTTGGTCTTCCTCTAGGCCTCCTGCCTGGCAATTCAAAACTCAGCATCCTTTTACCAATATATTCACTATCTCTCCTCTGGACATGTCCGAACCATCTCAGTCTGGCCTCTCTGACTTTATCTCCAAAACCTCTAACATGTGCTGTCCCTCTGATGTGCTCATTCGTGATCCTGTCCATCCTGGTCACACCACAGTTTTGTACACCTTTCCTTTCATTTTAGCTGTAACTCTTCCATCACACATCACACCCGACACTTTCCTCCACCCATTCCAGCCTGCCTGCACACACTTCTTCACCTCTTTTCCACACTCTCCATTGCTCTGGACTGTTGACCCCAAGTACTTAAAATCCTCCACCTTCTTTATCTCTTCCCTCTCATTTACACACATGTACTCCGTCTTGCTGCAGCTAACCTTCATTCCTCTCCTTTCCAGGGCAAACCTCCACCCCTCAAGCTTCTCCTCCACCTCTTCCCTGCTCTCACTACATATCACAATGTCATCTGCAAACATCATAGTCCATGGAGATTCCTGTCTAACCTCGTCCGTCAGCCTGTCCATCACCATAGCAAACAAGAAGGGGCTCAGAGCTGATCCCTGATGTAGTCCTACCTTCACTCGGAACTCCTCTGTCACACCTGCAGCACACCTCACTACTGTCTTACAGTCCTCGTACATGTCCTGCACCGCTCTAACATACTTCTCTGCCACTCCAGACTTCCTCATACAATACCACAGTTCCTCTCTGGGCACCCTGTCATAAGCTTTCTCCAGATCTACAAAAACACAATGCAGCTCCCTCTGACCTTCCCTGTACTTCTCAATCAACATCCTCAAAGCAAATACTGCATCTGTTGTACTCTTTTTTGGCATAAAACCGTACTGCTGCTCACAAATGCTCACGTTTGCCCTTAGTCTAGCTTCAACTACTCTTTCCCATAACTTCATTGTATGGCTCATCAGCTTTATTCCTCTGTAGTTGCCACAACTCTGCACATCTCCCTTGTTCTTAAAAATGGGCACCAGCACACTTCTCCTCCATTCCTCAGGCATCTTCTCATTATCTAAGATCTTGTTAAACAACCCGGTCAGGAACTCTATTGCCACCTCTCCTAGACACTTCCATACCTCCACAGGTATATCATCAGGACCGAGTGCCTTTCCATTCTTCATCCTCTTCAATGCCCTCCTCACTTCTTCCTTACTAATCTTTGCTACTTCCTGGTCCACAACAGTCACCTCTTCTACTCTTTGTTCTCTTTCATTTTCCTCATTCATCAACTCTTCAAAGTACTCTTTCCATCTTCCCATGACACTACTGGCACCTGTCAATACCCTTCCATCCTTATCCTTCATCACCCTAACCTGCTGCACGTCCTTCCCATCTCTGTCCCTCTGCCTTGCCAACCTGTATAGATCTTTCTCTCCCTCCTTGCTGTCCAACCTAGCATACAAGTCATCATAAGCCCCTTGTTTGGCCTTTGCCACCTTTACTTTCACCTTACGCTGCATCTCTCTGTACTCCTGTCTACTCTCTTCAGTCCTCTCAGTGTCCCACTTCTTCTTAGCTAACCTCTTACTCTGTATACACTCCTGCACCTCCTCATTCCACCACCAAGTCTCCTTATCTACTTTCCTTCCAGATGACACACCAAGTACTCTCCTACCTGTCTCCCTGATCACAGTAGCTGTAGTTGTCCAGTCATCTGGAAGGACTTCCTGGCCACCCATAGCCTTTTTCAACTCCTTCCTAAAAGTCACGCAACACTCCTCCTTTTTCAGCTTCCACCATTTTGTCCTCTGCTCTGCCTTTACCCTCTTCATCCTTCTCACCACTAGAGTCAACCTACACACCACCATCCTATGCTGTCTGGCTACACTCTCACCTACCACTGCTTTGCAGTCACTGACCTCCTTCAGGTTACACCTTCTACACAAGATGTAGTCTACCTGTGTGCTCCTACCTCCACTCTTGTAGGTCACCCTATGTTCCTGTCTCTTCTGGAAGAAAGTATTCACTACAGCCATTTCCATCCTTTTTGCAAAGTCGACCACCATCTGTCCTTCAGCGTTCCTCTCCTGGATACCAAACTTGCCCATCACCTCCTCATCATCTCTGTTTCCTGCACCAACATGCCCATTGAAGTCCGCACCAATGACAACTCTCTCACTTCTAGGGATGTTCTGCATCACTTCATCCAGGTCTGACCAGAATTTCTCTTTCTCCTCCATCTTACATCCTACCTGTGGAGCATACCCACTAACCACATTGAACATCACACCTTCGATTTCTAGCTTCAGGCTCATCACTCTATCTGACACTCTTTTTACCTCCAGGACGTTGCTAGCAAACTCCTCCTTCAAAATCACCCCTACTCCATTTCTCTTCCTATCTACACCATGATAGAACAGCTTGAACCCTGCTCCTAAGCTTCTAGCCTTGCTACTGTTTCACTTGGTCTCCTGGACACACAATATGTCTACCTTCCTCCACTGCATCATGTCAACTAATTCTCTACCTTTTCCTGTCATAGTTCCAACATTCAAAGTCCAAACTCTTAGTTCTAGACTCTTAGCATTCCTATTCTTTCTCCCCCAACGGACATACCTTCCTCCTCTCCTTCTTCGGCCAAGTATATGACAAGAGTGTTGTGCTGTTTTTAGAGCCACTACGTCACATACTATTCTAGTCAAAGATCCTCTATATCAGTGGTTCTCAAATGGAATGGCTGTCGGACCCACAATGACACCCATTAAAATGTTTTGCAACTCAACCTTCTCAAATATTGTCTCTTTAAAAAGACTAATTTGCAACACAACATGAGCTGCATTGTTGAGATGCTGTCCTCTCTTCAGCACGCATTCTTCTCAAGCAGATATCTGCAGCTGTGTGATAGAAAAGACCCACTTGGTGCCTTTTCCCTCCTGCTCAAGCTTGACAAAGTTGCCCATAAACATGGCTCTCACCTCGTGGTGGCCTAGCAAACAAACAGCACTGACAAGAACACAAGGAGCAATCACAAAGATTGGGTCATTTCATTGTTTTTTGGCCAGGCATAGCCTTGTAATCCACTGAAAGTGGCTTTGTGACCCACTTCGGGTCTTGATCTACCAGTTGATAATCACTTCCCTATTTGACAGGACCACGCTGCTGTTTCTTAAGGACCTACTGCTGCAAACGGTTTTTGAACTGAACGCGAGGGCCATTTTGGTGTCGTTCTAGGGCTGCCAGTGAAATTGCCCACCTATGATGTTGCATGTACTTTGAATGAGTTTTATTTAAAAACTTATCCCTCTCCTCCTGTGGATACGCTAATACCACATCAATCCTATATGATAATTTCTTATCTTTTAATGTGAAACATTAGAAAAGGCTAAGAGACATTGGTGTCTCCTTATTGCAACGCCAATAGTATACGTTTTATCACACATGTACTGCACATACTGTCTAATAATATTCCATGAAAGTGTGCGACCTTTAGTCTTTCTTGTCGAACAGAAACGCCATTATAGTGCCCCAGTGGAGTCTGCAACATCTTTTTTGGACGACAATGAAAAATACTGACACACGGTTGACATTACTCGTACTCCTTGCTACTTTGTTAGCATGTTAGCACACGTTGTTGTTGTGATCACATAGGAGTGCTGCAGAATGGATTGCTTGTATCGGAATGCTTATATCAGACATTTTTAATTCAGCACGATATAAAACCGATACTTGATCATAACCTCATTTTCCACAAACTACAGCTTTATTTTTGTTTTCAGGGTTAGCTGGAGGCAATTGGACATGTCCGAGCCATCTCAGTCTGGCCTCTCTAACTTTATCTCCAAAACCTCTAACATGTGCTGTCCCCTTGATGTGCTCATTCCTGATCGTGTCCATCCTGGTCATACCCAAATATACAGTATATACGTCTCATGTCAGGAAGGGCATCCAACATAAAACTTTTGCCAAATCAAAACATGCGAATCAATCAGAACAAAATGATTCGCTGTGGCGACCCCTGATGGGATAAGCAGGGATAAGCCGAAAGGAAAAGAAGACTTGTTTTTAGTTGATATTGGACCAATATCTGATATCAGTACTGTATTGGATTAGTGCACCGCTAAACTCCAAAGTTATCAGTAATTAGCTAATGTCAATGTTTCTATATTGCTGCAACGAAGTGGAATAAAAGTGTAAAACACCAAATGATTGTCTTTTTGGATATAATTTTGCACAAGATGAAAAAAAAGGCGGTACAAGAAGTGTTTCTTTCAACAAACCGAAAAATCGAACATTTATAATTTGAATGATTAGTTGCCTTCTCGGTGAATCTTGAACCCCCAACACCATATGATATCCATCATCCGAGCCGAGTACAAACAAAGCATCAGTGGTGAATGTAAAGATTATGTCTTTTAGGTGATTATTGATGAATGATGATAATCATTTAACATTCATGTAATAGTGTGTTTCATTCTGAAGAAAAACTATTTGTGGCCATATTTATATAACCTGAAAGAATTTGTCACACTTTCACTACGCCAGCCACAACGTACATAGACCACACAGTGACACCCAGCGTGATGAAACATGAAAAGGCGCCGACACGAACGACACTTTCGCCACCTCCAAATATGCTGTCGTCCAGGGGTGGCGAGCAGGTGAAGTAGGAGTCGCTGTCCACCCCTGGGGAGGTGAACAAGCTGAAGAGAGGAGTGTCCTCAACGTCGTCGATGGTGTTCACGATCCATTCTTTGTACTTGGACACTCTGGTATAAACGCCGGGGCTATGAGGTGCGGCGCACAAAAAACTAAAACTGGTGAGTCCCAGTTGGACCCAAGACAGGGCATTTTTGCTCATCAAAGGCCCACCTGAGTCTCCCTGTGGAAAAAGAATGCCATGAATGCCCTTCTGTCAGTGACTGCATTGGATCTGCTGCTCACCTGACAGGAGTCCTTCCCACCTTCTTTGAGCCCAGTACAGACTGAGTTTTCTGTTATGACACTTCCAAGGTAGCACTCACACTCATTGTTCCCCATGATTGGCACATTCACCTCCTGAAGTATGTTCACATTTACTGGATCTGATTGGAATTTCCAAAGCAAAATGATCAAAAGAGCACTCCCTCATGGCTTGACCTCCTAGACCACTATTGTCTTTGAACCTCACCATCAACACTGTTGGTCCCCCAGCCGGTGACCCAGCTGCTGGTCCCGGTGTGCATGGTGCTGTCTTCATCGGCCAAGCAGATGGGCTGGATGTACTCTGTGAAGTTCACCGCTGACGACAGTTTAATGAGGCAAATGTCGTTGTCGTTTGTCTGGTTGTTGTAGTCGGGGTGACACATCACAGCTTCCATTGTTCGGGACACCTCGTTAGGATTTGGACCGCTTTGACTCTGACGGCCCACGTACACGAATGTGTCCAAGATGTCCTCCCTAGCAGACAAAAATGTTCTAATCGAAAGCAGTAAAACTTGGATGATCTGAAAGGGATTGACTGCTTACTGTCCAATGCAGTGTGCTGCTGTTAGCACCCACTGGCGGCTTATGAGGGACCCTCCACAGAAAGCAAAATCTGCTTTGTTTAGACTGACCAGCCAGGGCCAAAATTCTGGGGAGGCGTCTTCACCACCGATGATTCTGGGGTTTACCACGGCCAGGCCACAATCTAATCAGACGGACGATTTGAAATGAGAGGGCGGGACATGGATCAAGAAAGAACTCCCACAAAAAGGCCATTTTGTTAACGATGCAAGATTATTTGGCAATTTCTAGTTCTAGTTCTAACTGACTAGAATCTTAAAAGGATTAAAAGCAATGTGGTCGCTTTCCAGGGTACTATATCTGGCCCTTCCTGCTCAACCATGACCGCTAATTGTCAGTTGCTTCTCTGATACTGCGGGTATGTGTACTGTACATGCACTATGGGCATGAGCCACTGGTGAGTGACAGCCATCAATGGAATTCACCCTTTTCCAGCTGCATGACGAATCTCTTTCAGTTGAACTCGTAATCGTGAAGAATCTCCACATTTTTTTGTACAGTTTGTTCTCTGAAACCACTGTTGGTAAAATGGCGGTGGTGTCACATTTAACAATTTTATATTCGATATTAGATGTAATTTTTGAACAGTGAGATCGATTTCTCTATTTTTGTCGAAGACTGAAAACATTTGAAAACATGCACAAGTTAGAAGATAGTTTTTGTTTGAACCCATCCATTTTCGTGTAAGCAGAAATATTGCAACATGTGACTGACAGGTGGGTTTTGTTCCCAGGTGTGTCTGATTGCATCGCTTACTTAATCAATAACTAGCACTTCATAACACACAGTTCATAACCTGATAGCAAATGGACATATGCTACAGCAGGGGTAGAAAGCCAGATCTACTGTATCTCTTTTGATGACTGCATCTGGCTCCCAGACATTTCTTAACACAATAGAAGGTATTTCATTGGTTTCTGCTGACATTTTCAAGTCAAACATTATAGAAACCACAGCGTTAAAATAAACTTGAAAATATTTAACATTCTTACGCATTTTAATCCATCCAGCCATTTTCTACTGTAATGCGGCCAATGCCAGCTGTCCTCCCTATATATTCCGGGTCGATTGTTATTGGATAATACGGTAGCCTACCCAGGTCCTTCAAAGGTCAAGAAATAAACTGCTCTCTTCTAATCAAATAACCAGCTGGCGAATTCTGCAGATCTGACAAAAAGATGGCGAAAAGAAAGAAACATGATTCAAAACCATGCAGCACCAGAAGTCGAATTATGGTAAGAAGCATTTTATTATTGTTACAATATTATTATTGGTTAGATTCGGTGTAACAACATTATAAAAAGAATATTTCTAGAGACTTATTATATTCTAAAATGGTTGGTTGTGCAAAAGTGTGTTTTTTGTTCCCTGTTGTGCTTATTTAGTCCATAAATAGCAAATGAATAAATTATCATTAAATGCCTTCCCTCCTGCTCTCTGTAGGTTGTTGCTGATATGACTAACTGTTGTTTTCTTTACATCTTTCACAATGTTTCTGTCATCATAAGCTGATGTTTTCCTTGGTCTGCCCGTTTGACGTCGGTCACATAGTACACCGGTGGTTTCTTTCTTTTCCGGACATTCCAAATGGTTCTACTGGCTATGACCAATGTTGTGCAATAGTTCTGATGAATGATTCCATCTTCTCTCTTATTTCTAATAGCTATTTATTGATCAAATAAGCAATGCAATCAGACACACCTGGACAACAAAACTCACCTGTCAGTCATATGTTCCAATACTATTGTTCTCAGGGAAGGGTGGGTTCAAACAAAAGGCACTAAGCCCTGTCAAGACGTAGGCGCGTTATTTTTCCACGAACTGGCCTATCATCCACACAAACCCGCAGATAGTGTATAATGCACTAAAAACAAAGGCTTTCAAAACTTCTGGCTGAACTGTAGTAATGGTGAAAAATCCGGTTACTGTATGTTTGGGTATGCCCATCCATCCATTTTCCTCCGCTTATCCGGGTCCGAGTCGCGGGGGCAGCAGCTTCATTAGGGAAGTCCAGACTTCCCGGTCACCAAGGCGTTCCCAGGCCAGCTGTGAGACATAGTCCCTCCAGCGTGTCCTAGGTCTTCCCGGGGGCCTTCTCCCGACTGGGCATGCCCGAAACACCTCACCAGGGAGGCGCCCGGGAGGCATCCGGACTAGATCCCCGAGCCACCTCAACTGGCTCCTCTCGATGTGAAGGAGCAGCGGCTCTACTCTGAGCTCCTCCTGGATGGCCGAGCTCCTCACCCTATCTCTTAGGGTGAGTCCAGCCACCCTACGAAGGAAACTCATTTCCGCCGCTTGTATCCGCGATCTCATTCTTTCAGTCATGTTTGGGTAAGGACGCAAATAACCATTTGCGAGTTTTACATTTCCAAACGTCCCTGCCTGCGATGCCGTGCGCCATGCGCCCATATTGAAATCAGAAACAACATGCCCTCAGAACTGTGTTAGTTGTAGCTATTGTTCAAGTACTGCCTCACGTTGAAAAGCAGAGGCGAAGAAGCACTTTGAGGTCTGCCAGGCGCCATGTTTTATGTTTTGTGGAAGTGACGCGATGACAGGAGGATTCTGAATGGATAGAATTTTAGTAACTATTTAACTATTTAATAACAGGTTTGGCATCCTTTTGACTGTGATTCCCAATGAATTTATGTGGTTATGTGAGTACGCATTTTTTTTTAAATGAGGTTCTGTGAACACCATTTTTTTCATAAACGGAACGGGAGAAATATGCGGTTTTACAAATACCCTGCAAGGTGTGAACAAGGCCTAAGTTGTGCATCTGATCCAGATATAAATACCTGGAAGTGAAAGCTGAAATGTTGCTGTCAAGTCTTCTGATGTCAAACGCAGATGGTTTTTGTTGACAACAAAAATAAAAAAACTGTCCCAATACTTCTGAAGTGCTCTTCATGCGGGAGGGGGCAATGCAAAGCAGCATTGTTGGGCTTTGGTGGAGGTATGTGCTCGATTAATTTACATTTCTGATGTTATTAGTCATACGAAAGAAGTACAGAAGATAAGTTTTGGATGATAAGAGGACAATACAATGTTGTTCCAGAAAAAACAGTAAGGTTGCAAGAGAAGATGCTTACTTAGCAGGTCTGCGTGACAACCTGAAAGAAAAGACAGATTCAACATATGACCAAAAAAAAATCGTGTGACTCTCTTCTCATGACACTCAAAGACAGTCATGGGAAGAAATAACAATCTTTTCTATACATCAGCCTGTAACAACAAAACTGACATATTTTGACTTCCAAGTGCCATTAAGACATTACCTTGTAAAAATAAAAATAACATATTGCCTAAAGAGAATGAATGGTGCTGTTCTCTCAGTTAAAGGTCATAATAACATTTTAAAGGTAGTTCAAAATTGTAGGTACTTTATTTTTTTAACCATAGTTTTAGTAATTTTTCTTTGTTTTAACTAATAATAAAACAAACCTTTGTCATCAGGTTTATATATATTATATATATATATACACATATGTATGTATGTATATGTGTATGTATATGTTTTAACTTCTTTCAAAATAAAAAAAAGCATAAAAATAACAAAGTGGCATCCTTTGACTTTCAGTATGTGGCCCTCGGGGGGACACCCCCCAACCCACCGCTATAATACAATATACTGAGCTACACTGGATTTAACATCTTTATTGTATACATGAAAGTATCCCCCACATGCATCCATTTTCTGTATGCTACATCAATATTTTTATTATACTATATTATATATTTTTTACTTGAGAATGACCTGTCAGGACTTCAATTTAATTGTCATGCTTAATTGTTTTTAAAATAATTTTGAATGAATGAATGAATGAATTTTTAAAAATCAGTTTGTAATAATAATACAATCAATAATAAAGAGAGAGTTTTGGCAGAAAAAAAAATGTATGCACAAAAAAAAGTACAGAAACTGTACAGACCATACAATGAGTTACCTGTACTGTTACACCGCACGTGCAAATGTAAATAAAATAATAATAATATATTATGAATAATAATAGTCAATGGTCGTGTATTTTTCTTACCATTGGTGGAAGTAATAATCAACAGCGTCAACCCGCACAGGAACCGTCCGAGAGCCATTTTGGCAGCGTTGTGTTGTACCAGTGTTTCTTGGGCCGTTCCAGCAGCTTTATACGTTCTCCTATCTGTCTGTGACGGATATCTGTCAACATGTGAGTGTGTCATTGTCAGACTCACTTTCAATTTGACAAATCAATCCACCCCTTACACTTTAGTATGTCAGTCTAGTATTTTATAGCATACTGTATATCTTGTGAAAGACCACTCCTGATCAGTTGAACAATAGCAAGAATTACCATTTTGTATTGTTGCTT
>QODF01000117.1:3069395-3208189 GCA_024372805.1 Oostethus manadensis
ACCCTCTCGTTTACTGGGGATGACTCCAACACAGAGGCACCAAGCCGGGGGGCTAACAATAAGCCCACACCAGCTCGCCGCCTCTCCCCAGCGGCAACTCCAGAGAAGAACAAGGTCCAGCCCCTCTCAAGGAGTTTGGTTCCAGAGCCTAAACTGTGGGTTGAGGTGAGTCCGACTATATCTAGTCGGAATCTCTCCGCCTCTTCCACAAGCTCGGGCTCCTTCCCCACCAGAGAAGTGACATTCCATGTCCCAAGAACCAGATTTGGTCGCCGAAGCCCAGGTCGCCCGGACACCCGCCCTCGACCACTGCCCAAATCACACAGCACCGGACCCTTATGCTTGCCCCTGCAGGTGGTGGGTCTGCGGGGGGGAGTTCCCGTGCGGCTTCTTCGGGCTAGGCCCGGCCAGGTCCCACGGGTGAAGACCTGACCACCAGGCGCTCGCCTGCGAGCCCCTCCCCCAGGCCTGGCTCCAGGGTGAGGCCCCGGTATCCCACGTCCGGGCGAGGTGCGGTCACTCCTCAAATTTCTCTTCATATGGGTCTTCTGAATCACTCTTAGTCTGGCCCGTCACCTAGAACCTGTTTGCCTTGGGAGATCCTACCAGGGGCATAAAGCCCCCCCCAACATTTACCAGTTTCTTTTCATTATAACCTCATTATGATGGTTTTGATTAACTGATGAGCAGGTTTCCTGACACAATTTGGTTGTTTCTGCATCTATTTTATGCTGATAACTTACATGCAGGGGCTATTTGTGCAGACACAGACACTTGCTTGATTTGCACTTTTAGTAGGAAAAGGATCATATTGCGTTGCCTTCTGTTGTCTTCTTAATAAATGGTCTGCCAGGAGAAGGGTCCAATCTTTCTGTGGATATATGCAAGCTGCAGGCATCATGTCTTTACTTCTCATTTGATAGGGGTGTGCCAGACTGCAGATTTTGGTATTGATCCTGTAGATGGGATTTATGGCTCTTTGGAAGAACCGAAACAAAAATACACAAATTCCCCCTGACCTCTATAACATTAATCCCTTATCCGCCTTCACTTCTGACACCATGTTATATCATGTGGCGTGATGATAGACTGTCTTTTATGAACACATTTGAATGCTAAACCGTGCAATATGACACACTCCAAACCTCCTGCCTAAAAACCTGACAAAGAAGTCAAACTTTTAAGTTGAGGTGCATTCAAAAATTGCTTTTTTCCTGCAGTGTTCAATAATCGCAACATGATGAATATGTAAAAAAATAACTTTACAATGTTAACTTCAAAAAACATCTGGACAAACAAAGATGGGAGAGTGTGGATGAAGCATATGAACACTTTCTAATGACTTGTATGAAGCTCTACCATAAGCACTGTCCACTGAGAGAAATGTCTACCAAGCAAAAGAAGAATAATCATCCACGGATGACAAAAGATCTCCAAAATGCCTGTAAGAAGAAAAATGCAATATATAAGAAATGTATAATTCAACAAACAAAAGTTCCTGAAATAACATATAAAACATATAAAAACAATTTAACAAATATTTTGAGAATGTGCATTAAAGAATATTATAAACAAATACTAGATAGGAATAAAAACAACATTAGAGCTACTTAAGGCATTCTGAACAGTTTTATTAGGAAAGGCACTAAGAAAGCAGACTAGCCTCAATACTTCACAGTTGGAAATGTTAATAATGATGATATGAGGGACATAGCTGAGACGTTTAATAACTACTTTGTAAATATTGGACCAAATCTGGAAGAGTAGATCCCAAAATCCTGGTCAGTGGAGGAAGGGAAGAAGACTGTAGACAGGAACCCAAACTCCATGTTTCTCACTGATGTGAGCAAAAAGGAAATCATTGACATTGTACATAAATGTCAACTGATTGTAAATGGAATTGGAATGGAAATGATAAAAATGGTTATCAATGAGATCTCAGAACTTCTAACGCACATCAGCAATCTATCATTCCAGACGGGCAAATTCCCAGACAAAATGAAGACAGCCAAAGTAGTTCCAATCCTTAAAAATAGAGATAAACATAGTTTCACAAACTACAGACCAATTTCATTATTACCTCAATTTTCCAAAATCATCGAAAAGTTATTCAACCATAGGTTGGACAAATTCCTCAATAAGAATGACATCCTGTCGGACAGCCAATACGGATACAGAGCAAATATTTCCACTTCTATGGCATTGATTGAAATCACAGACGAAATTCCGAATGCTATAGATCATAGAAAGTGTGCAGCCTCAGTATTCATGGATTTAACAAAATCTTTTGATACAATTAATCACAACACCCTAACTAAATAATTGGAAAGGTATGGAATCAGAGGGTTCGTTCTGAACAACCCAGCAAACAGGAAAGAATATGTGAAGCTAGAGCATATACATTCACAAATTTAGAGATTTTATGTGGCGTACCACAAGGGTCAATACTGGGACCAAAATTATTTAACTTATACATTAACTTATACATCTAACACACTGTCATATGACCTTACTTATGCATTCAAACTTAGTAACTGCAGGAAGTGTACAAACGTATTGAAATAGGGGAGACCCTACAGGGGTAGGATTTAATAAGCTTTGCTTCTTCCTACTCCTTTTGGACATGTGGAACTGTCAAGTGTATTAAGTGATGTATTCCAATGTAATTTACATGCATGTTCAAATAAAATTAAACCATTAACATTACCATTAAACAGAGGCAAATGAAACCTTGCAGTCATAAAGCATTGCTGGCCAGATTGGGTTAAAAAAGTTTGGTGGAGGCATCGTCTATGTATAGGTGCTGATCAAACAGAACAACATACTTGCTCACGGTGCAACAACTACTTCTCCAACGACCTCTTCAACATGTTCTGCAAGCAAGCAAAAATGCAAATACAACCACAACAAATGCTGGAAAAAGTACCAGAAGCTACACAGAATGTCTTGCGGCGGGCAAATATGGGTGTTTTTTGGCATGGCCATTGACATTTATTTGTATGTCCACATGATGCAGTAGGTAGGTTACGTTGTGTGTTGTGTGTGTTGACGTGTTGTGTTGTTTGAATTGCTTATCTGACTGTTTTGGACACTCAAGTGTGCCAAAATAGCACTGCAAATCATGTCCTTCTTTAAAATGCGTCACATTCTGTTGGTTATATTCTTGGTTTGGAATGTGCTTGTGTGTGCATTGAGTTGCTTCTGTGTCCTGCCTTGACTCTTGTGTTAGCCAAGGTGTGTCTTGTTGTGTGATTAGTTTGTGTATTTAGCTCCCAGTCTTCTGTCTTTGTCTGGTCGTTTCTGCTTATAGTCTGTGTCAAGACAATGACTTTTTTTTTTGCTCCTTGGATATTTGTTGCATTTTGAACTTCACTAACTAGAACGTTGTATTATCAGTTGTTGTTTTGCGCTGAACATGTAGTGCAACAAGTATTCCAACATTTTACACAGACCTGAAAAACATGTTTGTTTTACTTTGACTGTGAGGAGTTCAATAATGCTAAATATACTTAATATAGATCAGTATCTTATTCGTAGTTTTTGCTTTAGTTTTTCCACATTACATCATTGCAGAAAATTGACCTTATTGATTAAATCAAATTAGGGGTTTCCTAGAATAGTCAACTAATTGATGGTTTGATTCAGAGGAGTCTGATTTCTACTATCAATCTCGCAGTCAAATCTTATGAAAATGTCACGTGACAAAGACTAAGACCATTTTGACTACATGAAGGTACCGGCTGCTGCTCCTGATCCTTCATTTTTACATTAGAGGTCTTTGTTATAACAAACCTATTCTGATACCAATTCTGCATCATTTGTATTAGTATAGAACAACAGAAGACCTATACTTGCACAAAAAAGGCAGCACGTAAAGACAGTGAAGCCCAGATCTTCCAGATTTGCATTCTTGTAGTTATTATATTGCCTATATTGGGTCAGGTTTAACATCTTACACTCGAGAATAACTTTTGGATATTGGATTTTGCAGCACCAGTATCTTGCTACCCCTGCTATTTAGACAATAATGGCTGTGTTGACTCGTTTTCTGTGGATAGTAAATCTATACTACATTCCAAGTTACTTTCTATTGTACTGTCCCTCGACAATACACTTTCTAATAAAATGCTTACTGAAACATGAGGGCTGTACTCCTTTAGTCAGATACTGTATATTGCAGTTTTTCTAAATACTAAATGCTACATGGTTTTAATTTTTAAAACCAGAAGAAAATACCTGTGCAGAGTGAAGAAGAGAAAAGTAAATATACAAGCATTACAACATCCTTGATGTAGAGAAGTACAGGCCCATCTCCAATCTCCCTTTATATCCAAAGTACTTGAGAAAACCGTTTCCACCCACACCCAGAGCCACATCAAACTAAACAACCTCTTTGAAAAATTCCAGTCCAGTTTCCACTCCACCCACAACACAGAAACCGCACTAGTCACAAATAACCTGCTGATGTCATCGGAAGATGACACTTTCCTAACCTCCTCATCCTTCCGATCCTGTCTGCAGCATTTGAGACCGTAGACCATGCCATCCTACTCACCAACCTCCACTTCACCACTGCACTCATTTACACTGCCATCTGCTAGTTCTAGTCATGCCTCAGGGACCTGAAACAAAAGATTTCCCTGGGTTACTCAAAATCAAATCCTCACACAGTCCCTTGCTTTGTCCCCTAGGGGTCAGTCCTTGGCCCCATTCTCTTCATCCTCTACCATGGTCAGGTCATCACTGCTATATGCTGATGACACACAACTTTATATAAATGCCACAGCTGCAACCTCACCTTCACCATCATCCCAGTCAAAACTCCCCACAAGTTTTAGGGGAGGGGGAGGAGTATGGCTGGACAACCTTCTCCAACTCAGCAGCTCCCAAACTCAAGCCATTGATTGGCACCAGACCAAACACCTCCTTTAACCAGCATCACCATTTATGGCTCCAATAACCTTCTCCCATCAGTAATGACATTTTTTGCTGCTGCCCCACGCCTGTGAAATGTCCAACCGAACACTTTGAGGTTGACCCCAATTCACTGACTGTTAAAAGAGGTCAAAAGATGTTTCTTTTTAGGAAATCTTTTGGTATGTTTATTTTTAGACACAGCCAGGATTAGTTCCAAGATTAAATTGGCTTTGTAAACTAAGCAAGGCAGTGGCATATTACCATATTCAATTGAATACACACTACAATAACAAATTGATCCCAGTAGTCAAAATTTGGACAGTAACATTTAAGTGCACCTAATGGCATTTACTCACTCTGACACCGGTCACACAGGGAACAAACTGCCTGAATTAGGTGGTCCAATACCCCATATTCCCGGAGTATTTCGCACAGTATTCCCCGAGGAACATGGTCGAATGCCTTCTCCAAGTCTACAAATCATATGTAGACTGGTTGGGCAAACTCCCAATCACCCTCAAGGACCCTGCCGAGAGTATAGAGTTGGTCCACAGTTCCACGACCAGGACAAATACCACACTGCTCCTCCTGAATCCAAGATTCGACTATCCGACAGATCCTCCTCTCCTGAACCCCTGAATAGGCCGGGAAGTCTAAGGATTCTGATCCCACAATAGTTAGAACACACCCTCCGGTCACCTTTTCAAAAACCAGGACCACCACCCCGGTCTGCCAGTCCAGGGGCACGACCCCAATGTCCACACGATGCTGCAGAGTTGTGTCAAACAAGATCTACAAAAGCAACGTACATCCAAGGCTTCCTGCTCAACTTAACCCATTCGTTAAAATCATTTAATACAATATTTTTACATCACAGATCTTAAATAAACAAGGAATTAAGTTGCTATTGAAACAATAAACATTCTGAGTGTTTGTGTGTTTGTTTATAAAGAAAATGAGGTAAAAAGAATCACAGGCAGAAGGACCCAAAGGCAAAGGCTGTAGGCGGGTCGATGTATTGACATTGCTTTTCCCAGTTACCATTAGGCATCCGGTAAATGCAAAGAAGAAAAGCAAATGGATAAGACAAACACAAAGGAGGAAAATCAATGACAAAATGGAAAAAGCAAAGACAAAATGCAATTACAATATAACTGCATTTGTATATTTTTACTTATTATTGATTTTCTTTATATTTCCACATTTATTTCATTTTAATTTTGCCACTTCTATGATTCCATAATAAGAGTCAGGGCACCATCTAGTGTTAAAATATAGTATATATTTCCATTTACAAATGGTACTGTGTGTGTGAGTGTGTCTTAAAATCCGCTGGCACAAATCCACTTTCCAATCCATCTTTGTACATCAATCAGGTGTTGAATCGCTGGTTCACCCTAATCTCTTTTAATCATACATACAGACAAACTCCACATGGATGCCATAAAAACACACATTCCATAAATAGGAATCAATCTTCACACACACACACACACGCACGCACACAACGCGCGCACACACACACACACACACACACACACACACTTGCAGTCCCTCATTATGCTGGGTTATGCAAACAGGGACTGGAAAATTCTAGAAACCCCATGTGTCTTATATAAATTCAAAGTGGAGTGCACATCCTGACGCCCACAGGTGTAACACACACACACACGCACACATACACATAATGTTAAAACTCGACTCCCCCTGACTTTATGCAAAATAAATTCCAAAACATGCCAAACATGCATCTGGGTAATTTGCTTGTTTTTTTCCTCAATCTTATCTTTTAATAGCACATAGCAAATGTGCAGTCACCCATGAACATGCATGAGTCTACCTACAACAATACAGATTTTTGAATGGCATTTTCTCTCATCTTTCAACGAAATACAGTACACACAATGGCAACAACATTAGGTACATCTGCAGTTTTCCACCACTGCAAACTACAGACCAGTAATAAACATGAAATACAGTGGAACGAAAGGTGACTATTATTATTTGATACACCCAAATACAAATGTATATTTTTTTCACATGGCTTGCTCCTACATACCCCCCAACCCTCCTGCTAGCTTGACATTGACTTTCTGCAATTTCAGATTAACATTCTTTTTTTGTCTTGTCCAGCATCATAACAGCTGAATGGGAGTCAAGCTGCCTTTAAATGCTGAGCAAAATTTTCTTTGCCAAGGGAGACTTCATAATCCAAATGAGTCTCCCTTGACATTTGACTGCGTTTATTATGAATTTTGTTGCGCCACATTTCGATGCCGGACCTGACCTGAAAAGGGACGGGTGGGGGGTGGGTGGGGGATATAAGAAAGGGTGCATAAGAACCTCACAAACATATTTCAACCATATAAAAAAACCCCATGATAATCACAATTTCAGCAACAACCAGAACAGTCACAAGGCAAAATGAGCAAAAATACAGGGGAAGAAAAAAAGAAGAAAAAGATAATACTAATATATATATATGTATACATATATATAGATATATATACACACATACACACACACACATATATATACATATATATACACACACACATATATATGTATATATACATACATACCAACATACATACATATACACATATTTGTACATGTATAAATACACATACTGTGCACATACACATATCCATGCAGTACATACATACATACGCACACAGTGTGCATATATATATATACACACATACATACATATGTACTAATAATGATAAACATACAAGAAAAACAACGAGAAAAGAAACACAACCTCTTGAACAATGACCATCCAGATGACACGTGCAACAAATCTACATTAAATCTACATTACTCTGCAGTGACAGGATAACTACATCAGAGTGAAACGGAGAATGAGGAAATGTTCGTGGTGAAAACACCCATGCATCCCAAACCACAATCCCTCCAAAAGCGAGGGTCCGACTAGGAAGACGCCGGAGCACGGCCCCCCCAGCAGGCTCCCTACAGAGGGGAAGGCCTGACCCCGCCCTCCCAAGAGGCAACCGCGAGTCCACTCCAAAGAGGTGCAAGGGAGACCCAGCCAGACGCCACTAGGCAGCCGAGCAAGGGCCACAAGTGGGGTCCGGGCGCCAACCGCCGGAACACCCACCGGGGGCCTGCCAGCTTCGGGCAAACAGGACAACCGCCCCCGAGCCCCCGGGCCCCCGGGCCCAGAAGCCACCCAACCCCCCAAAGCAAGAGCCATACTCAACACCCCGGGAGCTCCAGGCCGCCCCAGACACAACTGCTGCGGGCCATCGCCTTCCCCGACGCCAGAGGCAGGCTACCACACACCCCAGCCCCGGTACCCACACCATTCCCTGTTCCCCCACTCACACATGCCAACACGCATACACCCACACACCTACATTTTCACATATGCATCTAGATACGCCACCCACCCAATGCAGCGAGCAGCACAACCGCGAGCTCCCTCGTGACACGGGGCCATACCACCATACCTGGCCGCCAGGAATCCCACAGACACAGCTCACACGCACGCCCGCAGGCATGCAAGCATGCAGGCATGCAGGCACGCGGGCACGCAGGCACTCCTCCTAGCACTGCTGCCGACTGAGACCCAGAGCCGAAACAACCACTGCCCCCCCCCCCCAGGGAGCGTCCAAGAACACAGGGGTGTAATAGGACCCTCTAATCCCCGCCCCCCCACACAACTAAAAGTGTTATGAGGTGTGAGATGTGTGTGTGTGTAGGCAGTTAAAATTGAGGAGCCGAAACTGCGTGACACCTTGGGCAGACCACTCTGCCCACCCTGTGACACGAGTCCCCCCACCCCAAAAATAAATGTGAGGTGTCTATGAGTCTATGTATAGTGAATAAGTGTAATTAAAACTGGGGAGTTTGCGGCCCCCAGGGCATCACAGAAGGAGGTCATGTTTGTGACCCCCCCCTGCCACACCACCATGGAGCACGCGCACTCCCCACGATCCTATGTGCTTGTTTGCAGGGAGTGGGGGGGCGAGGGCGCGAGGGCGCGAGGGATAGTAAGACTGGGAGCCATTGGGCAGTAGGCACCCCTGTTCCCCGGGACCCACCGCGGGGCAGGGTAGGAGGGGCAGCAGCCTAAGCAGGGAAGCCCAGACGTCCCTCTCCTCAGCTACTTCGTCCAGCTCTTCCTGGTGGATGCCGAGGCGTTCCCGGGCCAGCTGAAAGACATAGTCTCTCCAGCGTGTCCTGGGTCTTCCCCGAGGCCTGCTACCGGTTGGACGTGCCCTGAACACCTCCCCAGGGAGGCGTCCGGAAGGCATCCTAACCAGATGCCCGAGCCACTTCATCTGGCTCCTCTCAATGCGGAGGAGCAGCGGTTCTACTCTGAGTCTCTCCTGGATGACAGTGCTTCTCACCCTAACTCTAAGGGAGAGCCCAGCCACCCTGCGGAGAAAACTCGTTTCGGCCGCTTGTACCCACAATCTTGTCCTTTTGGTCACTACCCAAAGCTCTAGTGTATATTACATTCCACAACTCTCATATTCCACAACTGTAGACTATCGGGAGTACTCAGAAGTACAAGATGCTCAGTGCTCAGACACATGGCCAAAGTAAGGCACAGCAAGACACAAATAGAAAACGACAAGACTGGGCCAAGAAACACCTGAAGACTGATTTTTCAAAGGCTTTATTGTCTGATGAAAAGAGAGGGACTCTTGAAGCACCAGATGGGCCTGTGGATGGATCACTAATGAGCACAAAGCGCCACTTCAATTCAGACACCAGGAAGATGGAGGTGGGGTTCTGGTATGGGCCGGTATACTTGAAAATGAGCTAGTTGGATCTTTTTGAGTTGAAGATGGGCTTAAAAGCAACTCTTTCAAGACGACCATGATGTTTCTGCGTGACAATTCTCCATCATAAGTATTAAAGTACTCCACTGCATAACTAATGAGTAGAGAGTAAAGATGAAAGGATAATGATGCTTCCCCTTTCCGTAATCTGACTTACTTAAACCCTATTGAGAATCTTTCTAAGCTCTTGTTAGACAGGAGATTTACCGTGAAAGAACATCTCTCTGAACAGCGTGTGGGAGGCTGTGGTTGCTGTTGCAAAGGATGTGAAAATACGGCTGGCTATATTGGTTATTTATTTATTTTTTGTGTGGACATGTTAGAAATGCTCATTTGTAAATTTTCAGTTCGTCACATCTGCACTCTGAGATATTTTCTTCAGCAAGTCAAAATCCGACTTTTGCTGTGGTAAATACTCCGGTTTGAGCATAATAATTAACATTTTGGTTTGAGTGAGAGCGCTAGTTAAAAATATAATTAATTGTTATAAATACCGTATTCCTGGGTGCACAATTATCAACAATTATCTTGCTACTCACTTGTGCTGCCAGCAATTGAGAAAATAATGGCGAGTTGACTCATTTTTAGATGTACGCTGACTACTCTAAAATATATCCCAGTTTACTGTCCGTAGTATTGTCTTTTGAGAAGTTATAATAAAATGTTTGCTGAAAAGTGAGGGATATTCTATATCTGTGTTCAATAAACAGGTTGTTGAGCTTAATCCTGAATTCTAATGTCTTTCCTTTGCATGTATTCAAAATGATTACTATAGCTTGAGTGACAGCTGGCAAACAGGCTCACACAAGGGAGCCGCCCAGTGAACGACAGCAGTGGCAAAATGAATGAGTTTGTCAGGACAAGCGACAGGATATTGGCTCTGGTCGATGGCGTCGGCGAGCGGCGGCCGTCTGTTGCGGCTGCTCTGGCAGGTGTAAAAAGAACCAAGCGAGCGTTTAGGAAAGTGTGGGCATGCAAATATTTTGTCTGTGCTTGGCACACAATGCTCTGTCTGGTGGTAAAGATGATGCCATGCGTGGGCAGTGTAAGGCCCGCATGAGATGACACTTGTCAGATTGGATTGTTTAATTGAGAGATCTTCAGCAGAACAAGATATTTGGGCTTCATTCGTGGCCACGTACTTGAAGGGTCACTGACCTGATTTATCAGTTTTGATTAAATAGGGGGCCGCACGGTGGCTGACTGTGTAGCACGTTGGCCTCACAGTCAGGAGGTTCAGGGTTCGAATCTCCGTTGGGCATCTCTGTGTGGAGTTTGCATGTTCTCCCCGTGCGTGTGTGGGTTTTCTCCGGGTACTCCGGTTTCCTCCCACATTCCAAAAACATGCATGTTAGGTTAATTGGCGACTCTAAATTGTCCATAGGTATGAATGTGAGTGTGAATGTTTGTTTGTCTATATGTGCCCTGCGATTGACTGGCGACCAGTCCAGGGTGTACCCCGCCTCTCGCCCAAAGTCTGCTGGGATAGGCTCCAGCATCCCCGTGACCCTAATGAGGATAAGCGGTATCGAAAATGAATGAATGAATGAATGATTAAACAGGTTGTATCATGTTTGTCATTATGTTCTACTTTGTTCGTTTTATGAAACAGACCATTACATTTGGTAAAAAGTACACTTATTGTACATGGCGGGACACGATGGCGTTCCTGGCCAGAAAAAAAGACGTTTCTGAAGGTGCATTCAAACTTGTGTCTCTGACGAGAACGAGATATGGAGATGAAGAGTGGTTGGCTTCGAAACACTCAATAGTAAATGTAAATTGCCATGGAGTTGGTTATCCTTTAACTATTGTTTTATGAGCATAAAGGGGTCTTTAGAGTCTTGTTTTAGTCTGTATTTTGCTGCCACCGCTTCTCCCGTCAACATCCATCCATTTTATATGCCGCATATCCAAGGTGCTTTTTACTGAATTTTCATAAAGCGAACAACGAAGAACATAGTTACAAACAACATAGAACATTTTGAAGCAAAGTTGATAAATCACGCCTGTGACATTTTCAAGCATTCAGTAAATAAATGCTTCATATTTGGTACCTAAAGGCTGCAGCTAGATTTTTGTGTGCTAATCAATGTTAATATTGAATATGCTTTCAGAGGATAAGATAAAGATAATTTTAGGTAAATGTAATTTCCTTAAATACTAAAAAAGAAGAAAATAATTCACATTAGGTAAAAAATAAATCCTCAAAAAATTTTTGGTCTAAGTGCAAAAAAATGCAAGAAATGCAAGCAGGGGCGCACGTGTGTTGTGCCAATTTTCAAGCCGTAGACCGGCGTTCTTGGTAATGTCAAACCAACTCTTTAGGCGCTTATGTTTTTTTCAGGTTGCCTTCGTACGTCTTTGTCAGTCGTCCGTACGGCGGGTCTTTTGTATGTTTGGCTGTGTCAGGTTTGGGCAAAACGTCACACGTGCACCCCCACATGCATAATTAGTGCGGCCAACTTTTAAATCAAGCTAAAAGTTAGCGCATGTGTCTTAAAATATATTTGCCTAATTACATTACTACTTTTTACCATTACTTTTTACTACAAGCCAACAATACCCAGGTATGGATTTTGCCCAGTTATTGATTTTCTTTGTCTGTCTGTTTATTTAGAAAATGGTCTTCAATTAAGTAAGGTCATTGTATGCATTTTTTTCACAGTCCAAACCTTATTTTGCCTTAAATTGCGTCAAACTCGGTGGTCATCAACGTTTTTTCTTGTGAGCACTACTTTTACGAAATGAAAACACCTGAGAGCTACTAATTTTTGTGTCATTTTTTCCCTAACTAACAAACTGAATATGTTTGATTTATGAGAGCATAATGTTGGTATTTACAGCATTTTCTCCTTGGCAGAGTGGTGACGCACCTGGAAGGTGCATCCCAGGTGTGTTGGATTGCCAATCAGGTGCAGCTGGCATAAAGGGAGGCAGACAGCAAGTGCTGGCTTTCGTTAATAGGAAAGAAGAAGACATCATAACAAGAATGAGAATTGGGCACTTAAAATTACACTTAAAATAATAGGGAAACATGAAACAGGTTTTTGTGACTACTGTAAAGTAACTGAAAATATTAGTCATGTCTTAATACATTGCAAGCAGTATCAGCAGAAGAGAAGGCTGTTGAGTAAATTTAAGTTAGAGAAGATAAGATACAATATTGCTAATATATTACAGTTAGACTCTGGGCATGTTTTATACAGATACATATTTTTATTCCTAAAGACAACGGGGTTAATAAATAGAATATAGAACTAAATAAATTCTGTTCCACACTCCTATTCGGTAGGTGGCGGTAATGCACACCTAAAAGCTGTTTGCCAACCGCCAAATAAACAACAGAAGAAGAAGAAGAAGTGCTGGCTTTCGTTGCTCAGTGCGTGCGTGCGAGACCCAGCTTCCAGTGTTTTGTTTTGGTTGTTTGCTGTGTGCTCCGACATTTTGGTTAGGATTGTGTGTTTTCTGCTTAGTGTGGCATAGAGAGGTGTACTCGCCCAGATGTTTTTTTGGAGAATCTTTGTGTATTCCCTCTTCTGTGTTATTGAACTTTTTTTTTTTTTTTTTTTTTACTAGTTTGACATCCTGGTTTTAAAAATTGGTTTTGTTCTGTCCCCCGTTTTGAGGAGATTGTTTTTGGGTTGGTCTTGGGAAAATTAAGTATTTAATTTTCTTTGGCCTTTCAATGTTTTTTTCCCTGGTAGGTATTCCTATTCTTTACGCTTTTGTTCATCCCAAGTCACTTTAGACCCCTTTTGGGATGTAACACATTCACTTTTAAATGTTCTCGTTTGATTTGATTGGTCCATGAGCAGGATTTAGATTTACCATTAAGGGCTATAACTGGGTCAGCCATTTAGTGATGGCTGATTTAGACCACACAAACAGTAATAAAGACATTATTGTGATTTTCAGAGTGTCAGTGAACGCACTTTACGGTGGGTTAGTGACAATGAGGACGTGTTCCGAGGAAGACTAAAGACGTATTTGTGAGTTGGAGTTTACCTTTGTCTTTTCAGTATCAAAAGCACTTTATAAATAAAATGTATTATTATTGGAGGTGTGGGGTTGACGTGTTCAGGTCAGGAATAATTTAACAAGCGGGGACACTACACTTCCGCCATCAAAAGAGGTGTGATTTGACACGATGCACATGTGTTAATTACGCTGAAAATGTTTGTATAATTAATGAAAGAAATTAGTTACCGCCTTTAACGTGCTATTTTTGACAGCTTTAATAATGTTGATTTTATGTTATCCTTGTTTTGTTTCGTCTGCTTCACATTCAGTACTGTCCAACAGAAGCTCTTCGTTTGTTCAACTGGAGTAGTGAGCATAAAAAAAAAAGAAGGCCCAAAAACTTCACTAGGGGTGTTCTTCAATTAGGAAAAGGCAAGCCGAGAATTTTTCCGTGTAGACCTAAGTCATCCAGGTCATGATGATCTGCGATGTTTGAATTGAGGTAATTTTAAGTTCTTGTAATTGAAGACGTTTTTAAATTAATCCAAACTATTTTTTCAGTGTCCCATATTTGTCTCTGCTGTGTGTCCCTTGGGTTGAATTCTTTGTTTCCAGATTGCGTAACGACCAGTTATTTCCCCCAACAAAGGACTCAGCCTCACATTCTGCTGATTTGGGTTGGAAACTCCATTGGAATATCCCTCTGGGTTTTCTCCCACATTTCAAAACATGCATGTTAGGCTAATTGTAGACTTCAAGTTGTCCATACGTGTGAATGATTGTTTGTACATAAGTGTCCTGTGATTGACGAGTGACCAGTACAGCGCCCCCGCCTGATGCCCAACATCAGGTGGAACAGACTCCAGCTGACCTATGACCCTCATGAGGACAAACAATGGATGGGTGACTGTTGTGCTGGCATATGCTGCGTCCCGGTGGGGCCAAAATGTGTTAAGTTTGAAAGTAGTTCTAATACTAAATATTGATAGGGTAATAGAGTTTACACACACAATCATATCAGCAAACACTGCAGTCCTAATCTTCTTACTGTTGAGCCGGAGGCTGTGGAAGGGCACCCTCTTTCAAAAGTCATTCAAGGAGAACAACAAGCCACTTCCCTAATGAAACAAAATCCAAACAAATGCTTCACCTTGACAAAGCGGGGGCACAATCCTGGTGGCCCATTGAGAAACAACCCAGCATGGCGCAGTGTGTGCAAGCAAAGTGTTTTTACTTTTTGTATCTTTTTTTGCTGTTTTTTCCCAGCAAACAAATTACCATCAACCTTGACTTGGCTTCCATATCTGCTTCATTTGAGTGACCAGGTTAGCTTTGGGGAAATGCGACAAGGAAATCTTATGGATTGAAACCACTGACCTGATCCCTTTGAAGGAACCAGCAGTGGAATGTTACATTAAGAGAAGGCCTCCTGCAGACAGAAGTGAAATGGATCTGGGAAGGGGATCATGGAGTTGGAGAAAAGTTGTTTTTGATAAATGGTGGCCACAGGCTAGCATGAAACAGCTACCATGCTGGAGTGTGTGCCAGTTGGTTCCAGATGATGCATTTATTTTGGCTGTGTGCTGGGATAAATATGTTGCAGAGAAGTGTTATTGCTGCTGCTGCTGCTTGCGGATACAGTTAAAATGGATTTGTCAGCCTTCCCCGTGGCCCAAAGCTATGACTTGTTCAATAATGAACAGGCCCGCCGTCTTTGACTAATTGTTTTTTTATTACACGTGGAGAAAGAGAAACTTCCCTCTTACAGGAATGAAAGATTGGACAGAACCAAGCTTGAGCAGGCCACCGACTTTGACCAGTAGTGTTGGAATGCAATTTTATATTATTTTATTTAATGCTGTGATTAACTAATTGATGTTAATACAATTTTATTGTAACTCAGCTCAATACAGTGGAACCAGATTAATTCGGTCTCACTTATACCGACAACCCAGACCTAAAAATACCATTTCTATAGTGCTGTTGTGAGAACTTCTTCAAGCAGCATAGACAGCACAATGGCATCATAACTACTGTACAGTCTAGTGTCCCACCATGAAACCATGCACACTGTGCAATTAAGGACTATCATTTGCATCTACATTTACAGGGAAGTGAGGACGTGGGTGGGCAATGCAGGGTTGCATTGATTGGTTAGACCAGAGGTCTAAACTCTTACATTTGAGGGCCACATAACTTTTCCCTTCTCTGATGGGGGGCCGGTGTCAGATCATAATAGAAAAAGTGTGACGATCGCAGGGCTGCCTAAATGTAAACATTTATTGTATTGTTTTCCAGAAAGCCATACATAACCAAATATAAATAGCTCTCTCAGAAAAGTCAGAAAATAAATATCACTATTAATTAAATTAATACAATTTATGAAATAACCAAATAACCCTGTCTCTACAAATGGCAGGTTTTTTTTTTTTAAATCAACTATTCACCCCCCCCTCTCGGTGCAGGAAATTTCTGACAACACTGCCTCGATTGTTTCAAAAAACTGCATCCACACGAATGCCCTGTCCACACGTGGGCGGGTATCTCGTAAACCAAAGGTTTATTCCATGTTTTGCCTATCATGCACACAAATCCGCAGATAAATGGCACTAAAAACAAAGGTTTTCAAAACCTCCGGCCAAAGTTTAGATTTGGAGAAAACTCCAGTTATACGTTTGGTTTTGGACACCGTAACCGGAGTTTTGCGTTTTCAAATGTCACTTCCTGTGACAACGTATGCTGTGACGTCACACATCCAATTGCTGAAATGCGATTTTAAGCTCACTTACAAGCATGCCAATATGTCACACAAAAGCAGGGACTCGTCCGAGCACACTAGAAGTTTTATTTATTTTACAATAAAATACACACAGACAATCAGGATGAGGAAAAACAAAGAAGATAAATTCAAAATAAAATAGACCACCAAAGCTTTTTTTTTAACAACTTGAGTTCACAAATGTAACCTACGATTACAGCCAAACCTAATGGAAATTGTATCTCCAAAAAAGTGCGGAAAAAAAAAAGTTTGGGAACCACTGGTGTAGAGTGATGACGTGGATCCAAGGAAATTCTCTTTCCGGCCTCTACTTTGGCCGGAGCTTTTAGAAACCTTTGCTTTAACGAAAAAAAAACCCCGGGGATGTGTGGCTGGCAGGGCAAAATGCAAAAAAATATCTCCCGTTTACAGGAACTATTCATTCATTCATTTTCTATACCGCTTATCCTCACTAGGGTCGCGGGTATGCTGGAGCCTATCCCAGCTGGCTTTGGGCGAGAGGCGGGGTACATCCTGGACTGGTCGCCAGTCAATCGCAGGGCAGACATACAAGCAGTCACACTCTAATGGACAATTTAGAGTCACCAATTAACCTAACATGCATGTTTTTGGAATGTGGGAGGAAACCGGAATACCCGGAGAAAACGCACACATGGGGTGAACATGCAAACTCCAGACAGAGATGCCCAACGGAGATTCGAACCCTGAACCTCCTGACTGTGAGGCCAATGTGCTACCCACTCGACCACTATGCGACCCAAAACGTTATTACTGCCCGTTCCCCTTAGGTCTCTGGCAAAAGTCACAAGTACATGTGCTACCACTGGTTACTTTGATTTCAACTACCATGTTACCAAGTTATCATTTACCACAGGTGAAAGGCAAGACTCAAAGCAAAGAAGATGCTACAGTAGAAACTGCATGAGGCCGGATAGAAAGTCGGAGGAAGGGCAATAGTCAGCTCTGAAATAATGAGGGAAATAATTTGAGGCGTACGCCGGGAAGCAGCACACATTTACCTCCAAACAAATCCATTCTTTCAGCATCTTTGGTGCAAAGACTTGTTGCCATGGAAAACTAGACAAGGTGTTAGTGGAATGTTTTGACCCTTGAGGTCCTGACATGATTAATTCCAAGCTGATTTGGAAGCATGAGCAGGCAATCAAAAAATCTGAATCCAAGCTTTCACTTTTTCACCTCTTCCTTGAATTTGAAATGCCCGTTCCCTACCAGGTGCTTCTTAAGAGCACCTCATAATTGGCATGGTTGGTTCTGGTTCTGACGGACCATGGGGGTAATCTAATTTAATCTAATCTAATATAATATAATATAATGCCATTTATTTATTGTTATATTGTGGGTGCACCCACACTGGGTAGAGTAAGCGGGAAAAAAAAATACACACATAAAGGTATACAAAACAATCAAAATTCGCATATGAACAGAAAAATGTATATTCATGTTGCGTATTAATATATATTACATGTTATACATTATTTCATATTATGATACTATACATCTTAGCGATACATGTCATTACACTCATCATACAAAAAATACAGGTAATACCAGTATGCATATTTTGAAACAACAGGTATTCAATACCCTTTTCTCATTCATGTACTGTGACAAAACCATTTCTTTGTATCTTGATTTAAACAGATAAATATTTGGACTTTGTTTTGAGCTGTAGCCCCAACCTGTTCTAAAGTTTGACACCACATACAGACACACACATTCATACATGAAGGTAGGATGATAATTGTGAACTAGAAAGACACCGTGCACAGACCAGTGGTCGAAGACCTCTAATATAGAAGATCTTTGTCTTGCGTTTTTGCACTAAATCTTTAAACAACAGTAGAGGTTTCCTGTTATAGAGAGAAACCTTGATTTTCTACAAACATGGCCTTTTATCTGCTGCAGACATAATTTATTGTACATTCTTGCAGCACTCTTGAGCTTATAAATGCTCCAGTTTTATGCAGCAAAACGCTTGTTGGTGAGCATTCGGCCCACGGTCAACACAGATTGTAATCTCTTACACACACACGCACACATTGCGATAGAAAAGAGACTCATCACAATGCTTTGCTTACAGCATGATAGTGGAAGATCCTTGTGGACCTGCCGCTGTGTTGATGTATGAGTCCTCTTCTATTAAGGACCCAACCGGGGATGAGTGTGGCTTGAACTGTAATTTAATGGAAACCGTTTACAGTGTTCCCTTGCAACATAGCAGTTCGCCTTCACTGTTTCGCTGATTTATTTATTTATTTTTACACCGTATGAACTTGCAGTGTGTTCTGGAGAACCCATGTGTTGTTTCTGCGTCCTGATTGCTAAAAGGGAACCCACACATTGTGTTCTGCATCCTGATTGGCTACGGACTGTAGACCACTGTCAATCTCCCGCTTGCCTTCCTGTGCAGCCTAGGTTCCCAAAACGTGGTACGTCAAATGCCATGGGGGTACGCAAATAGAAATTAAAAACAATTAGCGTCAAACCCTCACAATTACGAGTGCACCTGAACGCCTCACTGTGCTGCACTGCACTGATGATAATGGAGCGGAAAGGAGACGAAGCGTGAAGTTGTTCATTGCTGTGTGTCTCATATGAACAAAGTATGATTGATGATTATTTTGTGCATTAGGAGTGTTAATCTTTAAGATTTAATTTATACAGTATTGGTATTTTAATTCCTGCACGGCATAGTGTGGCAAACTTTCACTGTAAGCGGGGGTTCCTTGAAAATGGGGCTATATTGTTGGTTGTATGTATTTTTGTATTGCGGATACTGATTTATCATGATTGTTAAACTTTCCCCTTAATGTGGTGTTAAATGAAAATGCAGACTTAAACCATAGCCATAGTGAGAGGACAAAAAAGTGAAGCTCAAATTCAAGCCATTGAGATGTAAGGATTCCAACATCAGACTACATTTTCCATGGAATTGGCCAATAAAACGAAATTTACTGTCAAACACGGAATCTCACGGAAAATGACATCATGTGTATGAAATGCTGTCATCTGGAGGAGAAGGAAATTCATAATTCCCTGATGGTCGGTTTAATCCTGGCAGAACTAAATATGTTGAAATGACAAACACGGTTGAAAGTTGGCGGGACCTCTTAGCTGCCCTCCCTTCCGTTAGCTTCCATTCACGCTCCATGAATGGAAGCATGCCAGTGCAGTTGTGTTTGTGTGCAACTTGGCCTGCACGAGTATATTTTAACTTCTTTAAAGTAAGGAGTGTTTTACAATGCCCGATGACGACGTGAAGTTTCTGAGGTTCTTTTTGCACCCAGCTTGTCTTAGCTGTAAAGAGACATTCGCACACACAGAACGTCCTGCTGGCTTTCAAAATAAGAGTGCAGTTTGCCACTTTTTATCTAACTTTAAATTAAATAAGCGTGTTGTTAAAAATATAAGGGTGGGCTGAGGACATGCACAAGGAAAGAAGAAGTTATGCAGCTGTAGGGCGCCTTTTATGTGCGTTGTTTGGTGTTGGACCATTGTTGATTGTCAATGTCACTGCTCAGTTGTGGATTGTGCTGCTGCATAGCAACATTTAATAATAATAAAGACTTAAACCTGCACTTGGGTTTTCTCTCTCCACATCCCCGGGGTGGAGCCGCCACGCCGCAAGCCAAAACTTGACACTTATTTTTTAAAATCTACTACAGTTTGAACATAGTTAAAGAAGAGTTGTTCATGCCTGTCTGAGAAAAGTGTATAAAGTGAATAGTGAGGGGTTTTATAGCCTTAAAACATATACAGTATAATTGTAAAATAATAAAGTTGGCTACTCTGCAGATTTAACTTATTGCGGGCTATTTTGGGAACCTATATTCCGCGATATACCAGGGGCAACTAATACATTTAAATGGAATTTAAATACACAATTAAAATGGTCAAAAAGTCAACAAATACAACAAGTGGGAAGCGCTGCAGGTGTCATCAATACTAGTGTTATGCTATTATCTGGAGTTCCTTAAGGATACATATTTTTGCTTTCTACTGTTTTATGTATGTCATTTGTTGTTGCAAATGTGTGTCAAAACATGCTCATCGTCCCACTGCCTTTAGCAATTAAACCAGTTTCTAATTGATTTGAAGCTTATGTTTAAAATGTTTAGTTTAGTTTTGATTCTGCAAAATGTGTTGAGAAATTGTTAGCTGGTAGAGAAGCCTAAACAAAGACAGAGTAGGCACTTGCAAGTTGTAGTCCGCCTTCATAATGTGACGTGTCTATGTGTGCGTGTTTGTCCCTATTTATATCAACATTTTTTTATTTTTGCAGTGGATTCTCAAGAGGCACCTCATGCTAATTACATTATTGCCAATTAGCTATGCAGAGAGCTGAGTAATGACATACTACATGTAACCATTATGCCGATTAGTCAGGGAAGGCCAATTAATTGCAGCGCTAATATTGGAATATAGTTTAGGTTGCTCTCGTTTGTGTGACAGCTTATTTGTTGCACCGTATGTTTGAAATCACATCACATGCAGTCAAGCACCAGTATAGACATTAACAAGGCTTTTGATGTTTGTTTATAACTCCTACTTATCACCAACCAAAAGCATGCTTACCTACATATCAGGCTTTATCCATCATATGGTAGTGGTTTAAAACATTCCCAGGTCTATAGAGTCATGTGACAAAATTGGGACACCCCATAGTGTTTATGAAAACACATGAAAGAAACAAAACAGCTGTGTTGCCTGTGCTATTGTTTTTCGGAAAGATAAACCACAGCGCATATCGCTACACTTTTCACACTTTGATATTTGTATATATTTGTTTATATTTTGTAAACCGTTTAAACAATACTTAAACAAAGCATTGTGTTTTTTGTTAATAGTGTCAATATCCTCATTAGGGTCACGGGTATGCTGGAGCCTATCCCAGCTGAGGGTGGGGGTACACCCTGGACTGGTCGCCAGTCAATTGCAGGGCAGACAAACAAACATTCACACTCACATTCATACCTATGGACAATTTTTAGAGTCACCAATTAACCTAACATGCATGTTTTTGGGGAATGCGGGAGGAAACCAGAGTACCCGCAGAAAATCCACGCACGCACGGGGAGAACATGGAAACTCCACACAGAGATGCCCAAAGGAGATTCAAATCCAGATCTCCTGACTGTGAGGTCTTCCTCGGCCAGCACCCAATATAAAACAAGCCGCAGGCCCCCAATGGCCGACAGACCACACTTTGAACACCCCTGGTGTAAATGAAGAATGAAGAAATGTGGTTTGTAACTGTTAAGCATCCATGCACTAACTGCTTATTAATGTGTGAGTTATTAAATGAGTTGCATTGTATGTTAAAAAGTGGACATGTGTCCTCAAAGCATGCAACTTGTCAGATGCTGCTTGTGTTACTGCTGCTACTATGACTACAGCATTACTGCAAGGGTATGGAAGTCATCCACAGCGATGCTTTGATTTGTACTTTTGTGGTAATTTTAAGGATTTTGTACAACTGGAGTTACCGTTGCTTGACCAAATTATTTTGCAAGGGAGATTAAAAAAGAAGAGGACAAGAATTTGGGCTATGGGAGTATGTGGAGAACTTGTTGCAACGTCTGTTCCGAGGAGCGTGTGGGTGAATGTCGGAGCCAGGAGTGTTGGAACATTGACGTGAGCAGCGTCATTGACTGATTGTAATATTTTGTCATTTTTTGGAATGACAAGAAGAACTACACCTGTGAGTATCTTTCACTAAATCTTGGCATAGCACACCTTTCCATGACGCATACATGATGGATACATACCGGATTTATAGACACAGTTTGCATTTTAAAATGTCAAGTAAATGTGACCAGTGAGCCTGTGAGTGTGTCATTTCAATCCATTACTGCAAAATAAAATCATTCATTCCAATTTGACTCCCTCAAGCAATTTAAACGCCATCATGCATCCTAATCTTGCACCATCTTGAGTCCATCCAGATGCTTTTTGCAAGTGCTGTATTTCACACACCAGCACATTCAGGGTTTTTTTCCTTCACAAGAGTGACAGTGGCTTCAAAGTAGTAAGGCTGCTTTATTTAGGTCTGCAAATTGTATTCATCTTATTTTTCAGAGTGCAAATGTGGATCTTAGGACTTGTGGAGGTTTTGTGAAATCGCATTTGCAGCTTTGTTAAATGGAGGTTTTTTGATTTTTAATGGCTTCATTCATGGTCTGTCCTCCAAATTAAATAAAAGCCACATTTAACCATTCACCATATCCATAAAGAGCATCAGCAAATTGTTCATGGCCATGATTTGAAAAAAAGCCAGATGCCAACAAAGCCATACAACACCTGAAATGTGCGGACAGTGACATGGATACCCTGGGCCGTTTTCCCATTTTCCCTCTTTCTAATGCCAGCCACAATGCTTCGCTGCACAATGATGAAATTAATCCCATTTGTGTGCAAAAACTTTTTTTTACATGGCAAAAATGTAAGCCTCTTATCCATTGCCGACGGAGCAGGCCCCTGAGAGATTTCCGCTGCTTCCCAACACTCGTGCTTGGAATATTCAGCGGGCCTGTGACAACAGCACATTCCTAATCAGTTTGGGGAAAATGGCATGCATGTAAACAGCCCTCGCTCTGTCATTTTGCCTCATAAATACTAGTTGAACACAATACAAATACCTATCAGAGGTTACATTTAGTGTGGGAAATAACTATTTGATCTCTTGCTGATTTTGTACCACTTGAACATCTTTTTTGGTAGCTTTTTAGATGGTCACCTGGGGTGCACAGAGGAGGGATTTTGGTCCACTCTTCTTTACAGATACTCCTCAAATCCTGAGGTTTTATGCCACTTGTCAACTCAAAGTTCCTGCTCCCTTTAAAGATTTTCTATGGCCTAAATTAACAAGGTGGGGTACGCATACCCCCAAGGGTATGCTAATTGTAATAATGGGTATGTTAACAACAATGGAAAACAAATTCACCTAACATACACAATTATAAGTGTGGCTGAACGCCTGGTATACAAATTCCCTCCACTGCTTGTGTCAGAGCCGCACAGTGGCTGAACGGGTGGCATGTTGGCCTCACAGTCAGGAGGTTCTGGGTTAAAATCTCTGTGTGGAGTTTGCAAGTTCTCCCCGTGCGTGGGTTTTCTCCGGGTACTCCGGTTTCCTCCCACATTCCAAAAACATGCATGTTAGGGTAATTGGCGACTCTAAATTGTCTATAGGTATGTGAATGGTTGTATGACTTTGTTTGTCTGTATGTGCCCTGCGATTGACTGGCGACCAGTCCAGGGTGTACCCCGCCTCCCGCCCACAGTCAGCTGGGATAGGCTCCAGCTCACCCGCGACCCAAAAGAGGCTAAGTGGTATAGAAAACGGATGGATGCATGTGTCAGTTCTTTTCATTTGTTGCTATGCTTCGGTGATCGTCCAATGAAGATAGCATTACTGCAGCCACACTTCACTCCTGTGGAATTAGTTTCACTTGCCAGCAGCTTGAACTACAATATTCTGTGACACAATGCTGCTTTGGGGGAAGGTATACTCTCCAGCCAGCAGGCTATTTATACTAGGGAGGCTCCGATTAGGGTTTTATGCTGCTGATTGCAATACCGATCATCCATGAGTGAGATTGGCCGCTATCAATCACATTAACTGCACGTTTTTTTATTTATTGATGATAAATGGTATTGGCCAGTACTGCTGTGAGACATTTCCAAGGGCCCCTGGCAAACCCCTGGTAATTATTAAGTACTAAACTTTTGGGTGGATACTTTTTTAAGGGGGTTTAGCCTTTATTTTTGTAAAACAATTATTTGACAGAAACCTGAATTATATGTGATGCATCTTTTGGCGCACACAAAAGCAGGGACTTGTCCATGCACACTACAAGTTTTATTTATTTTACAATAAAATACACGTAAACAGACAATCAGCGTGAGGAAAAACAAAGAAGATGAATACAAAATAAAAAAGCAGCTAAGCTGTTTTTTTTAACAACTTTATTTAACAAATGCAACTTACAATAACAAACAGCGACAACACAAAACAATGTAACAAGCGTCACACAAGATGTCCATTGAGTTTCGCCATGTGAGGGGAGCGATAACTTGGGCTTTCCTAACCACAAAAATGAAGACTACAAGAAGCAAATATCGCCTGGCAGTGGATAATGGATGCAGGAGCGGATTTAGAAGAGCCGTTGTTATTATACTCCCCAACCACTACTACAATGTCTTCTGTCATCAAAACAAAGGATTTGGAGTTGGACAGCTCTGCTCCTTCGGCCAGTACTTTCATCTCGTCCAACGTGGAGCCGCGTGATTTTGCGTCAGACGCCGAGCAGGTGAGCAGTACACCCGCTGTCAAACAAGGGCGAGCGCTGCTTGAGGTAGGTGTGTAGAGTGATGATGTGGATCCGGAGAAATACGCAAATCTCTACAATGGCCGGAGCTTTTAGAAACATTCGTTTGCAAAAACTATGGCTACGTGTAGACAGGGCTAGTCTCGTTGGCCAGACTAAAAAAAAAGCGTCTCTGGCATTGTTCAGGGGTCCTGGTCAAATGTGGAGACGGGCCGTAGTTTGGGGACCACTGGCTTTAAAGGTTCTCACTGATGTGGGCAATCATAAAAATGTGTGGTTTATCATGCAAAACTTCAATAATTATACTCACCGATGTAGGCAAAAGGTCTTCTCATCTGAAAATGATTTTTATAAAGTGATACCAAAATCTTTCTTCTTAATCTTCTACATGGAATAATTTGGTTGAGAAAATATTGACGGTCATGGCATTAAATCCTTGAAATTTCCACAAACGCGTTAAAAAGAGCATGCAACTAATGTGCAAATAGATACTAAAATGTCTCTCAATGTCTCTGATACCAGCTCTTCTGATGTTGTATATTAGCTGGGCTATATTGTAAATCAACCCACTACTTCAATATACTAAATGGTTTAATATAAATAAAAAATGACTATGTCTTGTATTCTTTATGCTATGATTTGGAACACTGTACATTACGTTATAAAATTTACCAGACACATTAGATAAAATTGCACATAGTATTGAATTGGTATCACCGATACCAGCCTGAATTTTACCCAGTATCAAAAGAAAATCAAAAGTCTTTACCTGAGTAAACACGCCGAAATGGGAGCAATGTTGTGCTTCTGCACATGCACATCACTTTCCAGCCACTTTGCGTTCACATAACAAGTCGCATTTGTTTGGTAATGACATCGGATTTTAAACAAAACAAAAAATCAAAATTATGAATTCTACCCTGCGGTGTGGACGTAGGCTTAGAGTTGAAACAATTATTCTATGACCCTTTGGTGAGCTACTAAAATCAGATCAACAAAATCACCGCAACTATGTCACACTTTGTTAAATGACAACAAGCTCAGCGGTGTTGTTCTGAAATGAGGAAGATGGGACAGGTGTATATTTGTATGTACATTTCCTCCTGCAACAAAAATAGCTCCCGCCTGGAGCTTCTTTTTTAAATCCAGCCGATAGGCAAAAATAAAACATGTCGAGTGTTTGCATGAGAGGCTGAGACGGGATGAGATGTGAAGGGGATACAGGTGCACCAATGCCTCTCCTGCCCAATTCTCTATCTGGAGCACACACAATCCCCTTCCAACAGGCAAGTAAGGGGCATGCCACGTATAGAACGTTTCTCATGAATTTGTTGTGATTGTAGCACCTTTTCATTAGAGCAAAGCATCACCACAGAATTGATCTGCACTGCACTGTATATCTGAGAGTTGTGTTGTAACATGTAATAGTCCAGCATGTTCACGCAAAAGCTAATTAAAGCAATGATGGCATTAATTGCAGTGGTCCAGCAATTACAATTGCAACGCCTTGGGCAGATTTTTGTGCGTGCGTGTGGAACATACTGGAGAGGTTTTATAGGTGCTATAAAGGATAAATAGACTGACAGATAGAAAAATGGGTGCAGCCTCGGGGTGTTTCAGGATGGTAGGCTGGTGCAGTATCAGATCAGTTAAAACAAGCACAAGTGGGGGGTGGCGGGGTCGGGCCTTCCCCTCTGTGGGGAGCCTGCTGGGGGGCCGTGCTCCGGCGTCTTCCTGGTCGGGCCCTCGCTTTTGGAGGGAGTGTGGTTTGGGATGCATGGCGGTGTTCACCACGGGCATCTCCTCGTTCTCTGTTTCGCTCTGATGCGGTTATCCTGTCACTGCAGAGTAATGTAGATTTAATGTAGATTTGTTGCACGTGTCATTTGGATGGTCATTGTTCAAGAGGTTCTGTTTCTTTTCTCGTTGTTTTTCTTGTATGTTTATCATTATTAGTAAATATGTATGTATGTATGTGTGTATACATATATATGCACACTGTATGTGTGTGTATGTATGTATGTACTGCATGGATATGTGTATGTGCACAGTATGTGTATGTATGCGTGTACGAATATGTGCATGTATACATGTATATATATGTGTGTGTGTATATATATGCGTGTGTATATGTATATAGATATGTATATGAAGGTATGTACATGAAATTAGTATTATCATTATTATTATTATTTTTTTTTTTTTCTTCTTTCCCCTGTATTTTTGCTCATTTAGCTCTGTGTCGGTTCTGGTTGTTGCGGAAATCCTGATTATTACGGTTGTTTATAATATGGTTGAAATATGTTTGTGAGGTTCCTCTGCACCCTTTCTTATATCCCCCACCCCCCACCCGTCCCCTTTTCAGGTCAGGTCCAGCATCGAAATGTGGCGCAACAAAATTCATAATAAACGCAGTCAAATGTCAAGGGAGACTCATTTGGATTATGAAATCTCCCTTGGCAAAGAAATTTTGCTCAGCATTTGAAGGCAGCTTGACTCACATTCAGCTGTTATGATGCTGGACAAGACACAAAAAAAAAAAAAAAAAAACAAGCACAAGTCAAGCACAATGCTATAAAGCTCACTATCTGCCTTCTTGCTTATCCCAGATGTTTTGATAGGTTTCTTCTGCACCAAACTCATCCAAGCACACCTTTATGGAGAGTCATCAATTGAGGGACAACTAACGCAACATCTGACTGATTTGATCACCTGATTGAATCATCTATCCATCCATTTTCTTCCGATTATCTGCAGGTCGCAGGGCGCGGCATTCTCATTAGGAAAGCCCAAACTTCCCGATGTCCAGCCACCTCATTCATTTCCACCAGGAGGACACCAAGGCGTTCCCAGGCCAGTTGTGAGACATAATTCCTACAGTGTGGCCTCCAGCATGGCCTTGGCCTGCCCGGTGACCTTCTCCTAGCTGGGCTTGCCCGTAACACCTCAACAGGGGGGCGTACGGGAGGCATCCGAACTAGATGCCCGGGCCACCTCAACCGGTTCCTCTCGATGCAGCAGCGCTCTACTCTGGGCTGCTCCCAGATGGCCGAGATCCTCACCCTATCTCTAAGGGTGGGTCCAGACACCCTACAGAGGAAACACATTTCAACCAATTGTATCCGAAATCTAGTTTTTTCCGCCATGACACATAACTCATGACAATAGGTGAGGGTGGGAACATAGATTGACCAGTAAACAGAGAGCTTTGCGTTCCAGCTCAGCTCTCCACGACGGTCCGGTTCAGCAACAGCATTATTGCAGACGCTGCACCAATAGCTCTGTTGACCTCATGCACCAACCTTCTCTCACTCGGGAACAAACCCAGATATACTTAAACTCCTACACCTGGGGCAGGATCTCGCCCCACCCGCAGGGTGAATGCCACCCTTTTCCGAATGAGAACATTGGCCTCAAATTTGGAGGTGCCGAGTCTCATCCCAGAAGCTTCATACTCAGCTGCAGGCCATCAGGACCACATTGTCTGCGGCAGCAGAAACAAGATCTTAAGGCCACCGAACTGGACTCCCTCAGTGACTCGAAATTTTGTCCATGGAAATTATGAACAGAATGAGTGACAAAGGGCAGCCTTGGCGGAGTTCACCAGAAACAGGCTCGACTTACTGCTGGCAACGCGAACCAGGCTGCTGTTCCGAATGGCATGTAGCAGTGTGCCACCAATCNATGCTTTTTCCAAGTCGACAAAGCACTTGTAGACCGGTTGGGCAAACTCCCACATTCTCTCCACCACTTGCAAGGGTGTAGAGCTGGTCCAGTATTCCACTACCTGGACGAAACCCACATTGCGCCTCCTGTAGCCAAGGTTCCACTAACGATCGTACCATTTTCTCTAGGACCCTGGAATAGACTAAACCAGGGAGGCTGTGGAGTGTGATCACCCTATATTTGGAACATAGGATTGGTTGTGGTCAAGCAGCATGATGGCGATGATAATGTGGATGAGGATGAAAATGAGCAGTGCCAGTAGCACCAATATAGATCTTTGTTAGCCTATCTGAAAGTGGATAGGTCTGAAAAAAAGGTTCATTCAAATTAGCCAGGCCTTGTTTCTAACAGAGCTGTCATGAAATTGGCTTCATAATGACTAAGTTCCTTCAATGCATGGACACTCTATCACAATAAAAGATAAGAGAAGGCTGACGCTTATGATGATCTAGTGTGTGTGATAAAAAAAAGAAATGAAAGACACAATGAAGTGAATAAACAGAATAAAGGCAAAATGTAATTAGAAAAAGCTAAAATGTTGATACTAATAACTAATACAAATCAAAAGATTTGACTTTAAATGTTTATCTTTAATATTTTAATATTTTATCAATTGACCGCCCTAGATTAGATATGTTGTATGAAGCAGAACTTTTGATCATGTCTTGTGGTTTGGCAGCTGTTTTCTTGATATCTTTGCTCACCTGCTGGAATCCTTAAAGGCTTGTTTGTTGTGCTCATGTAATCATCAGTTTGACCTCAGCCTTGCTGATTGTGTTTGACTCTTTCATAGGCACCGATTGTCCATCCATCCATTTTCCTCCGCTTATCCAGGTCCGGGTCGCGGGGGCAGCAGCTTTAGTAGGGAAGTCCAGACTTCCCCGTCCCCAGCGACATCTTCCAGCTCCACCGGGAGGACACCAAGGCGTTCCCAGGCCAGCTGTGAGACATAGTCCCTCCAGCGTGTCCTAAGTTTTCCCGGGGGCCTTCTCCCGGCTGGGCATGCCCGAAACACCTCACCAGGGAGGCGCCCGAGAGGCATCCGGACTAGATGCCCGAGCCACCTCAACTGGCTCCTCTCGAGGTGAAGGAGCAGCGGCTCTACTCTGAGCTCCTCCCGGATGGCCGAGCTCCTCACCCTATCTCTTAGGGTGAGTCCAGTCACCCCACGGAGGAAACTCATTTCCGCCGCTTGTATCCACGATCTCGTTCTTTCGGTCATGACCCATAACTTATGACCATAGGTGAGGGTGGGAACGTAGATCGATCGGTAAACAGAGAGCTTTGCCTTCTGGCTCAACTCTCTCTTCACCACGACGGTCCGGTACAGCGCCCGCATTACTGCAGATGCTGCACCGATCCGTCTGTCGATCTCACGCTCCAACCTTCCCTCACTCGTGAACAAGAACCCGAGATACTTGAACTCCTCCACCTGAGGCAAGACCTCACTCCCAACCCAAAGGGTACAGTCCACTTGTTTCTGACTGAGAACCATGGCCTTGGATTTGGAGGTGCTGAGTCTATCACAGAAGCTTCACACTCAGCTGCAAACCGCTCCAGTAAACACTGAAGGTCACAGCCTGATGAGGCCATAAGGACCACATCGTCTGCAAATAGCAGAGACGAGATCCTAAAATCACCAAGCTGGACTCCCTCAACACCTTGACTGCGCCTAGAAATTCTGTCCATGAAGATTATGAACAGAATAATCACCGATTGTATTCATCTTTAATGCATGAGTCTGTTACAGCACTTTAGAGGGCGATGGGTCAATTTTTTCCCCCCCTTCCCATGCGGGATTATAGTTGTTGAAGTACGCAAGCAGGAAGATGCTGTTCATCGCCTGTCCTCTCAGTCACAACGTTGCCTGGCAATCAATACCAGTTTTTCAGACCAAAGAAGTTCCGCAAGATAGACAATAATTGATTCAATTCAGAGGGGCAGTCTTGGAGCATCATGTCTCTTCTCATGCAAATAATGAAAAAATGATGGCCTATAAGGTGGTGTCACTGTGTGAAAAACAATCCAAGCACTACACTTGTTTCTTCTGCCCCTTAATACAGTATTGGCCCGAATATAAGACAACCCCTCTCTTTGATCTGTTTTATTTTTCCAGACCATTACTTTAAAATTTGCATAACTCTTTTCTGTTGTTGGCTAAGGGTGAGTTCACACTTATGTTTGGTTGGGTTAAAAGAAACTGTCAGTGTTTTGCAAGTCTTAGGTAAATCTTAAGTTTTAATCCACAAATCTCGAGTCAAGACAAGACAGGTCGAGTCAGGTCCCAAATCACAGGCTTGACATTTTTGAGTCCATACAAGTTGTAAGCACTGTTTAGTGTCCACCAAAGGAAATGCCAACATTGTGACCTTATATCAAATTTGACAAATACAAAGAATGCATTTTTGTTTGTTTTATTTTTTAACCAGACTTGGTCACAGAAAATAGTGTTGACGTAATCAGTGCAAAAAAAGTACAACAACAAATGAACTATTCATTCATTCATTTTCTATGCCGCTTATCCTCGTTAGGGTCGCGGGCAAATGAACTATTCATTATACCTAATTAACTTTGTGTGTGTGGGATAATTTGTTGTCTTGCTGTATATTATTTAGCAATGATCCTGGTAGTTGAATGCTTTGTATGACGACTCATTTTACTCAACACACACACTGAAAGTCATCAGCATAAAGTCTGGGTCAAATCATGAGTCACTGATGTCAAGGTCCAAGTTGAGCTGAGGAAGTCTTTGATTATATTGTCAATTTTGACTTGAGTCCAAGTCATGTGACTCAAGTCCACACCTCTGATTGTCACTGCTAATACACTTCATACTATTAAGTGTGACTGCATCAACAGAACCTTGTTGCGCAGCAAAGGAGTGAACCGAGACCGCTTTCTCACTTGAACTTAAATGTGAATGAGACATAGACCAAAGACCCATAATAGTGTTAAAATTGTTGTAACATTACAGCAGAGAGCATGCAGAAATGACAAATATAGGAGACAACAACATTGTGGTTCGTATGATAAAACTTTTTGAAACTCACAAGATGAGTTATTGTACCTCATCTCAAAAGGTGATTGATGGGCTCCTTCCACATCAAACTCATTCAAGCATGCCTTGACTGGCCTTGCTTTGTGCACTGGGAACAGAAATAGGGCCTTCCCCAAATTGTTCCCACAAAGTTGGATTTGTCCAATTGTCCAAAATGTCTTGCCCAGTTGAGTATTGCCTTAGTCCATCTAGTATAGTTAATTGATGTTCCCTCTGCAGAACAACTAAAGGATTAGACCACAGACCATGAAGACAATTCCACCACCGGGATGAAATAATAGATTACATGTGGCTGGTCCAGTGAGTCACAGTCTTTCCTGGAGACGCTAGAGTGACCTCGAGTGACTCGCACACTTACTGCTTAGGGGCAGCGGGGGCTGCCCATGATGAAGCGTTTGCAGCTTCAGTGGCCACCTGAGGGAGGGACAAAAAGTGAGACGGAGGGTGTTCGAAAGTGTTGCAGTAAATCCTCTGTGGGGGAAAAAATAACCTGCTGTTATTTTCCAGCTTGGAGTGCTATATTGGATGATGCCAGTGTACCAGGACACGCTTCTTATCAGCTAGATGTATGTAGCGGAAATGTGCATAGCAAACATCATTTCTCACATTTTTGCTGTCCCACACAAAAGGCTCTTGTGTACTCTTTTCGTCCCACACGCTTCGCCTTATAAATAACTGCAGTGTTCACCTTTGAGAGAAGTGCAGTGATTTGCACAATGTAGTTTTGTGCGTAGCTCAACTTTCACAGCACAATCTAGCACAAATTTGTGTGGAAAAGTGACATAAATCTATTGCTTCTCTTTACAACTGTGTCCACCATTGTGATTCACGCTCTTCATCGATCTTCACTACTGTTGTTAATGCCCATTTAGGAGTCTGAGTGCAGTCATGGGTGCAAGTATAGAAGCAGGCTAAGGTTGAGTTGACCCGAACAAGCAAAGACATGAGATGAACACTGCTAGATTATTTCTGGAGGCTTAGACGGTGTGGCTGAGGTAATTTTTGTGGTGTGCATTCATCAACAGTCCTGCGTGGCCGGCTGAGTCGAGGTAATTATCAACAGAGACATTATCCAAAACACACAGAGGAAGTCTTGAGAGGGGAGCAAAAGAGGACCACAAACAATGAATGAACTTAAACACTCTTTTAAAGACAGCACGCTGTTGAGATACAACCAGCTTATTGTTTAATGATTGAGTCAACATTTCTCATCACGAGTTGCATTCACTTTCAAAATTCCTGTTTGCTTACCATCTTAGGCGTTTTAGAAATGAAAATAGTGTCTACCAAGATAATGTAGCTTAATTGCACAACTGTGGTAAAACGCAGACGGAAAATTGCCTGCCACTTTTTTAGACAAAGCTGCACCATCTAATGCAAAAAGACATTTACACCAAAATAATAATGCTCTTGCTTAATTGAACATTGTTTATGGCTGCAGCATGTCATCTTGAATGTGTGTCTTCATGTATAAATAAAGATGAACTCCTTGTTGTTAAAGCTGCAGGTGCACATTCATCTACTTTGCTGCCAGCCTTTTTCATTGTGCACAAGAGGATGAGAGCTTCCCTCCAATTTTTGCAGAAATGGGAAAGAACGCCGTAATGACACTAAAGCATGGGAAAAACCAATTTCCAACTAAATTCAAACACACGCCACCATAGAATAGAAATAGAAGTGTTGAAAGAACACCAAAATCTGTGTGCTGAAGATCTACATCTACTAAAGATCACATTAACATGTCTAATCAAATACACTGTCCTGTAAAGCGAGAAGAGTTTTCATTAAATCCGAACATTACTGCTGTAAAGTCATTACATTTCTTCAATCAAGTGTTGTGGCGGCCTCTCTCGTGGTGTTAATGGAGATCCCGTGTGTGTAATCATCTGCTGCGGCTCAGTTGTAAAATGATTTTCAGGCACAGGCTGAAGACTAGATTTTAGCATTGAAGTTGTCTTTTTGTCAGGGCAAAACCCATATCCCAGTAGACGGGAATGGGACTCAAAGAGACAAATATTGGCAGCAGAGAGCGCGAGAAGGCATGATGGCATGACAGCAAATCAGGTGAGAGAGGAGGGCGAGACGGGAGGGAGGCGGTGATCCATTTTAATGAAGCCCTCAGTGACTGTGACAAGGTGACTCTGGTTGGAGTGCGGCACAGGCGACGTGATGCTTGCTTGTACAAGCCTGTATGTGCCTGAGTGCACTGATGCTCCTTGTCAAAGCCAACATCCTCAATCACGTCCACTTGTTATAAGGCACCCAACCTGTTCTCTCTAGACCTCAGAAATAGCATCTTTAAAGGTTCCATATTCTCAGAGGTGTCACAACACTGGAAGTGTGTTGTTCAACACATTGGTTTGATGCTGAAATGTAAAACAATTTAAATATGCTTTTAGTAAGTGCTCCTGGGAGTGTCTGTAGCTTTAATGCTAATCAGCTGCCAGACTCTGCCTGCAAGGAGCACTATTATTCACTTTTACATGTAGACTGTAAAGCGGCGTTTACGTTTGCACGCATTTTGCCTCCACATCGTCTCACAATTTGAGGTGGCAATGCATGTCATTTATTTATTGATTTATGAAAAACGTAAAGACTAATTTGCGCTCTCTTTGCGGCCTGTTTAGCCATAAATTATGCACGTGGCATGGCATTCGTTACTGAAAATGGTGCACTTTGCCACACAATGACGTTTATATACACCTTGTCAAGTAGTGTTTACGTCTAGCGCATGACGGTAGTACGCACAATGTTTATTTTTTCCGCACGGCTATGCATTGTCAACCCCCAGGAAGATCCAAGAGGCTACAGAAATTACTTGAGAATTCCCAACACGTTCCTAAGAGATGGTGGAAAAGTTAATTCATTCATGAGAATGAAACACGCTTCGATACGCACCACCCGCCTTGTTCAGGTATAGGGTCCGGCAATAGTGGAACAAAACAGAGCAGGGCTGAGGCCGGGGCAAATGACCGGGCACTTTAAACCCAAGTAACACCCGGGGGTGTGTCGCCCTCTCAGCACCCCCTGTGAAGCACCGTCCCTGGGTTGCGGTGCGTTCATGTTGTGCTGACGAATAGTTCATGGAAATTATGTGTGCCAGAAATTTTAAACATTTTAAAATTTTCTTTGCACACTGGTCCGCAGCACCACACAGACGTCACACCTGTTTACAAGCAATTTACTCATTGGAACGAAAGGATAGAAAGAAAAAGCACAATTTGCTTTATTTAATGCGTTTTTTTTAACATAATTTTTTTTTGTTTCAACAGCTACCAAGGCCGGAAAGCACACAACAATACCACAATGCAAGTTGACCATTACAACTAAAAGAAAATAAGGAGGACTTTAACAAAGTCGCTCGGACTTGATATCCATATCAATAATCAATAAACACTGACTGACTGCCAGAGAGTTGGCATAGCTTTATTTTAATATGTGTAGTGAAGCCAACTTTGAAGGGCGTACACACTCAGCTGGCTCATTTGTCGGAAGTAATATCATGTTCGTGATGAAGGAAGTCTTTCCTACACAAAACTTCAAAAGAAAACATTTGAATGCCTCTTTTCCCAAACGCCTAACAAACAAATGATTTTTCTCATGTTCTGTGCTAAAAAAGGGGCCTGTAGGGACACGTATTACGTATTAATTATTAACATAATTAAATAACTTTAATAATTTTTGTGGGCCTTTAAGGTTTTTATTTTTGTACGCTCCCTTTCCTCTTTTAATTCAAGAAAGCAGTGGTTGTCATGTGACTCGGCTCAGGTGGACGTTTAAATGAGATCTGAGAAATGAAGTAAAACAAAGCAGAGAAGCTCCAGATGGGGGGATTTGTCGTGAGAGACTTAGATCCGTCACTTCAGCTCTGAACCTGAGCTGCCTGACAAATCTTAGTGATTGAGATTTTTTGGGGGGATGCTGTGATCGGAGGGAAGCATCCCTGTAGCTTTTCTGTCTCCAAATTGCTTTGGGCACACATAACAATAAAGAGGGGGTTGATGGTGCAATGTGGTGCAGCTCTCGAGAAGGTGTGAGCCGTGGAAGAGCCAGAGAACATCGAGTGAAGGGAGGAAATGAGAATAGAGATTGAGTAGGAGCTACTGTACTTTTGAGTAAAACCAATAAAATCCCAACATCAACATAAGATCCTTTCTCGACCTGCAAGCCTTGCAAAACCTGTCAAATATTAATGATGGATTTTAAGATCCCATTACCTTTCCTGACTTTGCTTTTCCTGATCTCAGCATCCTTTTAGTCAGTTTAGATGAATCACTGCTTGTAAATAATGTATTGTCATGACTTCTATTTTGGATGGAGAAGAGAATACACAGATGGAGAGTCACAACCATTTTATTCTACATTCATGCTCTTCCTGATTTTGTTCTGTTTACATTTGGCTTCTTTAGGTAGGAAATTGCCACAACTACTGCAAACCTTGCAGAAACAAACACAATTACAGGCTTGGTATTGCATAATCCTGTGTGGGGTGACCCGTGCTAGTCAGTCCCCTTAAGGAGCCAACTTTCGCTGCCCTTGGCGGTCGCAGCCAACTTATTTTCCCATTATGCACTTTACAGTCTTAAAAAACCCAATTATAACATGAAACATCGAGACTCCTTGTAGGGATAGGAAAGTTGTTCTGTTTGCCGCCCCTATCTATCTGACCTTCAAGAAGTTTGCGTTAATAGCACTTGCAAACTACATCTGAACATCCCAGATGGATAATTAGTAAGTGTGCTTCCTTTGTGCTTCTTCTGCATGACTACAGCAAGGCCATGGTTGCTACTTTTAGTCTCTCAATGAATGTTAATAAAAGTGACAGCTCAATGCTCAGTATTGGATTTTTACCTCTATCCGACATACATACACTATCGAGCACTTTGTTATCAATATCAGCCGATATCATATTGGCAGCAGCTCTTTCCTCAAACTTAATGTCAGGCCACATCACGTGTAATGAATGAACACATTATGCATCTTTTACTGCGATGCCACTGGATGCATTCCTCAAATGTACACTGTCTGTGATTCAAATGTTCTGCTACTATTAAAAAGACTAGATTTTTAGTCATGTGGTATCTTTTAGCATGATTTACATTTTCAGTTCAGTTGGAGCAGTAGCAGAACAAATCAGAGCGGACTAATGACCAGGCCCTTCAATCCCAAATGACAAAGATCATGTCGTGAATTAGACGCTAGATGATGTCACCATCATTTGGGCGGGGCCGACCTGCCAACAGCACACCGTTGCTGCTCAGTGAGAATACAAAATGCAGAACAATACGTGCTTTCACAATACCTAAAAAACTCCCCAACGACGCCACAAAAACATGTTGTTGAAAAGAAGGCTTCAGGGTGCCCAAAAAAGTCCAGCAAGTGTCAGTCGAGTCTTCAAAAGTTGATTTATCTGCACAATTGGGGCACCACCACTTGTGGTGTGAGTGTAACTGCTCACACATTGAGGCAAAACCTTTTGGAAGATGGCCTGGTGTCAGGAAGGGTAGCAAAAAAGCCACTTCTCTCCAGGAAAAACATCCCTTGGCAGACTAGTATTGGCAAAATGTACAGGAATGTACACTCCTGTATATTGAGGTAAAGTCATTTTTCTGATGAATCCCCTTTCCGATTGTTTGGGGCTTCCGAAAAAAGCTTGTTCGGTTGAAAAAAAAAGGTGAGTACTACCATCAGTCTTGTGTCATGCCAACACTAAAGCATCCTAAAATCCTTCGTGTGTGGGGGTTGCTTCTCAGCCAAGGGAGTGGGCTTACTCACAATTTTGCTTTAGAACATAACTTTGAATAAAGCATGATACCACCTCTGAGAGCAAGCTCTCCCAACCAACCAAGAACAGTTTGGTGGCAAACAATGTTTTTTACAGGATGATGGAGCACCTTGCCACAATTTTAATCGCTTAGAGGACTTGTGGTTCATCCTCAAGGTGATTGAACAGAAACTTCTCTTCCTCTCGATGTGAAGGAGCAGCGGCTCTACTCTGAGCTCCTCCCGGATGGCTGAGTGTGCATATATATGTATACGCAAATGTACTTTCATACATACACATGTACTCATAATGATAAACATACAAGAAGAACAACGAGAAAAGAAACAGAACATCTTGAACAATGACCATCCAGATGACACGTGCAACAAACCTACATTAAATCTACTTTACTCTGCAGTGACAGGATAACTACATCAGAGTGAAACAGAAAATGAGGAGATGTTCGTGTTGAACACCGCCATGCATCCCAAACCACACTCCCTCCAAAAGCGAGGGTCCGACTAGGAAGACGCGGAGCACGGCCCCCGAGCAGGCTACCTACAGAGGGGAAGGCCCGACCCCGCCTCCCCAAGAGGCAACCGCGAGTCCACTCCGAAGAGGTGCAAGGGAGACCCGGCCGGACGCCACTCGGCAGCGAAGCAAGGGCCACAGGGGGGGCCCGGGTGCCAACCGCCGGAACACCTGCCGGGGGCCGGCCAGCTTCAGGCAAGCAGGACAACCACCCCCGAGCCCCCGGGCCCCCGGGCCCAGAAGCCACCCAACCCTCAAAGCAGGGGCCATATTCAACACCCCGGGAGCTCCAGGCCGCCCCAGACACAACTGCCGCAGGCCATCGCCTTCCTCGACGCCAGAGGCAGGCGCCCGTAGAGGGCCTATGGGTTTACATGCCCTCTGCCCCCGCCCAACAGTGTCCCCCCGTCCATCCCACCCCCTAGCTCACAAAGCCCAGCCCCAGTACCCACACCAAACCCTGTTTCCCCACTCACACATGCCAACACGCATACACCCACACACCTACATTTTCACATATGCACCTGGATGTGCCACCCCCCCCATTGCAACGAGCAGCACCACCGCGAGCTCCCTCGAGACAAGGGGCCATACCACCATACCCGGCCCCTGGGAATCCCATAGCCACAGCCCTATGCACCCACACGCACCCACCCACGCACGCACTCCTCCCAGCACTGCTGCCGACTGAGACCCGGAGCCAAAACAACCCCCCCACCCCCCACCCCCTCCGCCCCAGGGAGCGTCCAAGAAAACAGGGGTGTAATAGGACCCTCTAACCCCCGCCCACCCAACTAAGAGTGTTATGAGGTGTGAGATGTGTGTGTGTAGGCAGTTAAAATTGAGGAGCCAAAACTGCGTGACACCATGGGCAGAACCACTCCGCCGGCTGAGCACGGCTGAGTAGCTTTGCCCACCCTGTGACACGGGTCCCGCCACCCCAAAAATGAATGTGAGGTGTCTGTGAGTCTATGTATAGTGAATAAGTCTAATTAAAACTGGGGAGTTTGCGGCCCCCAGGGCATCACAGAAGGAACTCATGTTTGTGACCCCCCCTGCCACACACCCATGGTGCACGCGCACTCCCCAAAATCCTATGTGCTTGTTTGCAGGGGGGGGGGGGGGCGAGGGCGCGATGGATAGTAAGACTGGGAGGAAAATAAAAAATCCCTCCCAGAGGACGAGCCATTGGGCAGTAGGCACTGCTGTTTCCCGGAACCCACCGCGGGGCAGGCGCCGGCACGAGGCGAGGTCATCCATAGGCCCCGGACGCTGTCCGGGAGCAGCCTCACCCAGATGTCACACTCTAGCCAACAGGCACGCCACTGAAGGAGATTCCAGCGACCCGCAACCCTGAACCCCACCACCGCCATCCCCACCCCGTATCCGAGAGGAACCCGGGCAACACACCCCACCACTCGGAGAGGCATAAACCCACCAGGCACAATCACACACCTCACCCCCCACCACTGCCCACACCACTGTTGAATCCAATGCACTCAACAAACAACAGGCAGCCCCCGGAACCCAGGTCCCAGGAGCGCCGCCCCACCCACACCCAGCCAGCCCAGCCACCTGACCCGGGGCCCGACGGTCACGATCCAGGCCCCACCACGCGACCTCCCGCCCCACCACCAACGGGTCGCCTCAGCACCAGACCTACCCCAGCCTCAATAGAGATAAACACCAATCCCCCGCAGAGCAGCGCAGACCAGCCCCCCTCCCCAAGGGACCCCCAGCGGCCCGTATGCCCCTGGCACCTCCGCCAGCCGCCCAACTCTCAGAGTGAAGTGAAAAGGCTAATCACCGGGGACCAGAGTGAATGAAATTGGTCAAATTGATCGTTTAAAGAGCTAGACATTGTTTCACAAGATATATGATCTAATAAAAGGTTTCTAAATAGGTTCATACTTAGAGTGGCTTTTGTTTTCCAATTCATAAGAATAGTTTTCTTTGCGATGCATAACGCAGTAAGGACCATACATATTTTTTGATGAGAATTGCTACCCCTCTCTGCCTTGAGTTGAAACAGGCTGAGTACACATGCGGAAAGTGTGTTGTGTAAAGTGCATCTATAGATGTGTTTGTTAGATGTGTTTCTTGTAGTAAGACAATGTCAGCCTTTAAATCCTGCAAGTGATTAAAAATGTTGAGTCTCTTGACCGTGGAACCAGCTCCATGCACATTCCACGAGATAAACCTCAGTGTACCCATGACCTGACTGGTGTTAGTACTATGGGCTCATGCAGATTTGTTTTAAATACAACTCTTGTGTGGATAGTGTGAAAAGAGGGGAAAATGGGGGTCCAAAAGAACAGGAGATAGAAAACAGTGAAAAGACAGAAACATACAACATAATTTTGGAAGTGTACATGTCAGTTTACAGTTGGCAGTATTCCTAGTTCAGTACCTTAACGTGTCCTTAACATGCTTGTATGTGCAAGTTTACATCACCTGGCGCAGGAATTAGTAGAGCCACGGCGTGATGTTGGGATCCCGGTACAGTTGGCCGTTGACAAAAAGTTTATCCACCGCGACCACAGCTCGGCATCCATCTTGGATGAACTTGCGGTGAATAGAGAAGAGAGCACGACGTCGATGCAAGATATCCTTTGGAAACTGGTCGTTGACGCTAAAGTCCTTCCCTCTCAGCTCCCGGTCCTGGGACTTTACTTGTTCTTTTTGTTTAAAGTTGGCGAACTTCGCCACAATCGGCCGGGGCCGGTGAGCGCCGGCTCTTCTCCCTCCTAGGCGGTGTACGCGGTGGAAGGCCATGTTGTCCACTGCTTCCTCGGGTAGCTTCAGGTGGACTTTGATGAAGCTTTTCACCGTTTCTTCTTGGTCTTCCTTGTCCTCTTCCGGTATTCTTGCGAACACCAGGAGATCCAAAACAGTCTCCTTGATTCTTTTATTTTCCTCGGAGAGCCGACTCATTCCCTCTGTTAGGGATTTCATCGACTCCCTGAGCGTTCTCCTGGGCTAAGGCCTGCACCTGCTGCTAGCTAAACTCCACCGAGTCCCGCAGTGCTTGGAACTCCTTGTGCATGATCTCCACCAAGTTCAAGCGGGCGTCAAGACTGGACAGTTTGTTATCGATGAACATCAGTATGTCCGCCGAGTCTTTCCCGGGTGGAGAAGCCGTCCCAGGTGAGTCCTCGTTCCTGGATCTCTTTGCCGCTGCTTTGGGAATGGCTGCATTGGGTTTCCCCATGACGACTTCTTAGTAGCAAGACTCGATATACTCCGCAAGGCTGGCGAGGTCTTCTTCGCTGGCAGGGACTAAGAACAATCACAGACTATTAAACAGTGTCCTCCAGAACGGAAAATGCGGCCGCTTCTCTGGCAAACGAGCTAAACACCTTATATGCTCGCTTCGAGGCTGCAGCTAATCACGCTAGTGGCACAAACAGCATGCACGCTGAGAGAGCCAGAGAGGTTAACACATTCATCATCTCGGAGCATGACGTGAGGAGGGCATTCAGGAGAGTGAACACCAGTAAGGCAGCAGGACCAGATGCGATCACAGGTCGGGTTCTAAAAGCCTGCGCTGACCAGCTAGCACCGGTGTTCACAGAGATATTCAATCTCTCCCTGGAACAGTCTATAATCCCCTCATGCTTCAAGCAGTCCACCATTGTTCCTGTCCCTAAGAAACCCCAGCCCGCCAGCCGCAACGACTACCGCCCTGTAGCCCTGACATCAGTAGTGACGAACTGCTTTGAAAGACTTGTCAGAGATTTCATCACTACAACAATGCCAGACACCCTAGATCCACTTCAGTTTGCTTATAGACAAAACCGGTCTACGGAGGACGCCATTTCACACCTCCTCCACACAACAACGAGCCCCTTGGACTGCAGAAAAGGGAACTATGCAAGAATGCTGTTTGTTGACTGCACTTCAGCATTCAACACCATAATTCCCTCCACACTCACATTGAAGTTGGAGGTCCTGGGTCTCAGCCCACCTCTGTGTCAGTAGATCTCTAACTTCCTAACAGACAGATCACAAGCTGTACGGACGGGAAAACACACCTCATCCTCCATCACTCTCAGCACTGGAGCCCCCCAGGGTTGTGTCTGAGCCCTCTGCTGTACTCGTTGTACACGTATGACTGTGTGGCCACTTCCAACTCCACCACCATCATCAAGTTTGATGACGACATTGTCGTGATGGGCCTGATCTCCAACAATAATGAGACGGCCTACCTGCAGGAGATTATAAAACCTGGAGAGATGATGCCAGGAGAACAATCTCCTCCTAAACGTCAGCAAGACTAAGGAGCTAATAGTGGACTTCAGTGCATTCAGGAGCGAACATACAACCCTGCTTCCATCAACGGGACTCCGGTGGAGAGAGTGGACAGCTTCTGGTACTTCGGTGTACACATCACGCAGGACTTGTCTTGGTCCTGTAACACCAACTTCCTGGTGAAGAAGACCCGGCAGCGCCTATACCACCTGAGACGCTTAATGGACTTTAAACTACCCTCTCAGGTGCTAATGACTTTTTATACCGGCACCATCGAGAGCGTCTTGCGTGGCAGCATAATTTCCTGGTTCGGGAACAGCACCATGCAGGACTGGCGAGCCCTACAGAGGGGTGGTGCGTTCAACTGAGTGCACCATCCATACCGAGCTCCCAGACGTGCAAGACATCTATAACAAGAGGTGCAGGACCAAAGCCAGGACGATTGTGAAGGACCTCAGCCATCCTAACAATGGACTCTTCTTACTGTTGCGTTCAGGAAAGCAATTCCGCTCCTTGAAGGCAAACACAGAGAATGAGGAGGAGCTTCTTCCCGCACGCCATTCGGACTCTAAACCGGGATACACCGGGCACATGAACACAGACTTTCTATCCATCGCTTCACCTCACACTCTGTACAGATTGCACAACCGTGGACTTGAAACAGCTCAAGTCACTTCAAAGACTTTCACTTTGACACTTCAGTGACCATCTGTCACACACACATATCACTTGCCATTCTTGCATGTTATGTCATATCTTCTGTACTTTTGTACTTTATTTTATTTGTATTATATTGTATTTTTTGTATTTTTGTACTTTATTTTATTTCATATTTCATACCTCATTTCTTGTTATATAAATTATATAAATAATCATTAACAAATTTCCTCTTGTTTGTTGTTTTGACCTCCAAAAACTATTTCATAACTTTTAACTAAGAATAATGTGTCACAATCCGTGTTTCAGCCCATGTGACAGTTTTGCTTTTGTTTTGATTTGTTTCCTGTTTTGTGCTCTTATTTTAGTTTAGTAGAACTTCCTGTTCTGTTCTGCTTCGTTTCCCGTCAGATTTCCTTTTTCATTTTTTCACACCTGCTCCTAATTTGTTCTTAGTTATTTAGTTCAGCTGTGTGCTTGGTGGCTTGTCGGACCATTTGTGTTTCCTGGTGACTGTTAATTTTTGTTGCTTGTTGCCGCTGTTTAGCAGAAAAGAAGAAAACTTTGTCCTGACCTGCACGGCGTCCTGCTCTTTGCATCCTCGGTGTTGTCAACACCATGCTGAGACGACACTGTAATAGAATGATTGGACCAGAATTGGACTTCGCGGAGGAAACTGCCAGATTCACAGCGGAGGAATTGGAGGATATGGTGTGGGGACTGGACAGCATGCTTGTTCCAATGGCGTGGGTGTGGCTGGGACATGCCGAGCACACACCGGCTCGTCCGCGTACGTACCCGGCAGTTCCCGCCGGCTGCACGCCCACGCCAGTTCCCGCCAGCTGCACGCCCACGCCAGTTCCCGCCGGCCGCATGCCCTGGCCAGTTCCGGCCGGCCGCAGCCCCCCCTCCAGTTGTGCCTCCCAGGACGCCGTCCGCTGCAGCCGTTCCAGTTGCGCCCTCCGCTGTGGCCGTTCTAGTTGCGCCTCCAAGGGCTTTGTCCACTGCAGCTGCTGCAGTTTCGCCTGACAAGGCTCCACCCACTGCAGCTGCGCCCAAGGCCTCTGCCCTGACAAGGCGCCGTCCCGACTGACCCCCAGAGGGGCCTCGCCGGCTTTGACAGACTCACCATCGTGGCCGGAGGTGTCCCGCCGCCTCCTCCTTGGTTGATGTCTGGACTGACCCCCAGAGGTGTCTCGCTGGCTTCTCTTGGGTCTCTGTCCCGGCCGACCTCCGGTGGGTTTTCCGCCAGCTTCACCTGGGTCACCGTCACGGTCGGCCCCCGAAGGGTCCCGTCAGCGACCCACCACCAGTCCTCCCACCACCCATCCCTCTATTGACTTTGGACGTCTGGAATCCCTCCTTGATGGGGGGATCCGTGTTTTAGCTTACGTGACAGTTTTGCTTTTGTTTTCATTCCATCTTTGTTTTCTGTTTTGTGCTCTTGTTTTAGTAGTATTTTCTGTTCTGTTCCGTTCTGTTTCACTGCTACCTTACGTTCTCGTTCAAGCGCACCTGGTCCTAATTTTTATTTAATTATTTACTTCAGCTGGGTGGGATAGGCTCCAGCATCCCCGTGACCCTAATGAGGATAAGCGGTACAGAAAATGAATGAATGAATGAATGAACTTCAGCTGGGTGCGTGGTAGTTGGTTGGATCATTTGTGTTTGTTGGCTGTTCTGCGTGTCTTGGTTTTGGTTATGGTTCCTGCCGCTGCTTTGCAGCAACAATTCAATAAAGAATCTTCTTCCTGACCTGCTCGGTGTCCTGCTCTCCGCATCCTCAAGGTTTTCAACACAATGCCGAGACGAAACCGCGAGATAATGAATTTGACTTTGTTAATAAAGAGATTCATGAACCTTTCAGTTAACGTATACATTACACATACTCGTGAGTAATGTATTACTCATACTATATAATAATGATACATTTATAATCAATACTTATTGTTGTGTAGCTTTTCAAAAAACCTATTTTTGCTCAAATCTATATATACAGCCAGTTGTAAGAATAAATTAATTAAATAGTTAATTATTATTATTATGGTTGAAAATACAAGAATATGTAATTGTCTAACAATTACAGATAATAAGGATGGGACAGTACACTGCTATCTATAACTGTATCTGTTCACCCATCGAAATTATATGTATCCGTAGCTGTACTCAGAGTGGGCGGTGCATAAACCCAAAGTGGTTGCGGTTTAACCGGAGACAGGTGGGGCTTAAATTAGTAAATGATTTTAGAATCAAATTGACATGGATTGATCAAAAGTTGCTATATTTATTGTTGATTTGAAAACTGCTGTATTTACACAACAGCCTCAAAATTGAGATTCAATTTGTATGTGTGCGTGTGTGACTTTATTATTTGATTATTTTTTATGATCTGTTTGAAGTTGGTCATTCGTGCAAACATCCAGTGACGACAGGGGAAATAATATGTCAATAATCAGTAGTTACCCAATGAGGATCACGATTACAGATTGGATACTCGTGTAAAGCGAGCATTCGGCACATCCTTAATGGATAGCATAATCATACTTTACCAAGCATTAGCATTAGCATTATTCCAAAAATGCAAATATAAGTTTAAGAAACTTTTTTTTTTGCCTTTTTGAATCACACAAAAAAGAGATTGTAAATAAGCTTGACAATCAATCTGTAATTAGAAGCAATTAAAATATATTTTTACCATTTTTTTTGCTTTGATTTGATTTGCAAAACCATTATTTTTTTGGAAAATCTTTTTTGTTTACAAATATTATTTTTGGCTAGAAAATATATTTTTTGTTTGTTTGGCTATAAAGCCTCAAATTTCTCGATTGAGACAGAGCTGTGTGCTAATAAAGAGCTGCTGCTTATTGTTGCTCACAATACAGTAATTTGAATGTCAGTATTTTGAATGTCTAGTTTAGCTTAACTGCTATGTTTGTCAAAATAAAAGTTGCATGCTCAAGGACCCATGATGTTTGAGCATGTTCCCCATTGTTGAAGTAGCCAGATTAAGGAGCTGTCCACACGGAAAAGTTTTCAGGTCAAAAACGGCAAGTATTTCATTGTTTCAGCTTGTCATCCACAGGGAAATGGTGTTGTAGGTGTCCTGACAGTGTTTCCAGAACGGGAAAATCGGAAAACGCCACCTTGTCGTTTCCGTGTAGGCATGCAACCCACTTCTTTTTGAAAGCAATGATTTCAGCGACACATCACCGCCATGTGACCAGAGGTATTCCAACTCACCTCAGTTGACATTCTTCATATATTTTGTTGTCCCAAACTCCAAAATGACTCAAAGACTTCCACTTTGTTGTAACTCTAGACGAGCCTTGGAAAACGGAAAACGTATGTGCATATGTTCTTTCTTCGTCTATGGTTTGCCATGTCTGTCCGAGTACCTGTTCAGAGCGCCAGACGTAGGTGTGCTTTGTGTATTACATTGTATTGGTGGGAGTTTTTTGTCATGTTAGTCATAATTAGATTTCATGAAATGATTTGCTCGAAAAGAATGGTATTTGAGTGATGGACATTTAAGCAATGTCTACCTGTTGTACATTGTACAATTTGTGTTAAACACAATGTTTAATAAACAAGAAAGCATAGAGCAAACATATTATGCACTCTCACTCTGATAGGTGTAATAAAAACTTTGAAATACACACTTATTATAGATGAAATCTAAAAAAGTTAACTCTGGACAATTAATCAATATTTTAATCATAGGCAGCCCTAGTAATTACATGTGTTCACAAATATTTTCCAGAATAATATCATTAATTGTAACTAAGAATAATAAGAACACAATTATTGTAATTTTATATAATTTTATATAATAAAATATTTAAAGTTTAGAAAGTTTTCAGTCGTCTAGTTGTGCACTAACTCTCATAATGGGATTTGCATTTATTTTGCCTGCATTTAGCCATTTGGTCTAAATGTCAAACTTTCCATATTGCCTGTCATTACATGGTGTCTGCCTCATTTCCTCCCGGGGAAAAGTGTTTGACGCCCCACTCGCAAATCAACAATGCACATGCTTTTATACGAAAATGATTCTTTACTAGCTTTAGGCAAAAAAATGACTCCACTTCTTGCTGGATTTATTACCTCAGTAAACAAAGCTAATAAGCTGGTTCCAGACTCTGATTCCATGACTTGTGGAGCAGGGTAATGTTTATTTTTTATATAATGTAACACTGCTACTGTACAGTGAAAAGAGTGTATGATCCCTACTACAAAACTATCTTAACTGCGACCCATCATGCGTTGCTTCCCAACAAAGCAAAGCATTCAACTGCAATGATGGCAATGATTGCCCCGGCTGATGGAAAGCAGCTAAAATATTTTTTTTAATTTTGAACTCGTATTGGTACTTCTATACTACTGTATGTATAATATTTGTACCCACCTTTTGCGTGTTAAATTGCTGCGTGATGATTTTAGCTTCCTTTCTTAGTTGACCTGGTGAGTCAGATTGTTATATTGGTTATACTGCGATTTCCAAGGGTTATCAAGCTCGGTGTGACTTCCCTTGTAGATCGTGTTTGGCTCCTGCCAAAGAAAGCGCAACTGCTTCCTCTTACAGTATTTAAACAATTAGCAGTTGTTCTGAAGTATAGGCGATGTCACAAGATTAGAACATAAATTGTGTAGGCCGCAGAGTTTAAATTGTAAGAAAAAAATTGCGTCTTATACACCAGAAATTTTACAGTATTTTGTACTTCTTAGTTCTACTATCTGAACAATACAGTCTCCACAAGGAACTCAATCACAGAACAAAACGGTTCAGGTTTAGTACCAGAAATGGTGGAACCATAAAGATGCGGGATTGAAAGTGATAACCGTGTGTGGATTTGTTTCCTTGAAGCTGAGTCAGTGGGCAACATGGAGGAAGGCTAAAGCCGGAACAGAGGGGCTTGGCTTGGAGCTAATTAGCCGAGATAACGCTTTGCACGGTAGGTTAGGTTCACACATGCTGGCCAAGTCAAATTATTTTGTTCAAATGTGACATGTATCATATTTTTTTATGTCATTGTGAACAGTACAATTTTGACTTTTTCAAATGTGACACAAAGCAAAGTCCCCACAAACTGCCATAGCCCAAATTCTTGGCCTTCCATCTTAATCTCCCCCCACAAAGTACTTTGGTTATTTTGAACCCGATGCACCAAATTGCCACCACAACGCGTCCAAGTGGTTGGCATGTTGGTCACACAGTCAGGAGAGCTGGAAGACCTGAGGTCCAATCTCCGCTTGGCATCGCTGTGTGGCGTTTTGCATGTTCTCCCCGTGCATGCGTGGGTTTTCTCTGGGTGCTGCGGTTTCCTCCCACATTCCAAATCATAAATGGTAGTTTAATTGGAGACTCTAAATTGTCCATAGGTGTGAATGTGAGTGTGAATGCTTCTTTGTCTATATGTTCCATGCGATTGACTGGCGACCAGTCCAGGGCATATTTTGATGTCATCTGGATATTGTCTTTCTCACCCCATCCCCTCCATACAAGCTCCTTCCTTCCATTAGTGAGTCAAGGCACAGCTGAGCCATCACTCTCGCCTTGAGAGCACGGCGTCAAACCATAAAATTCATATTTACTCCTCAAAGAAGAGACGGTGGGTGGGGACCAGCGACAATGTATCTGGAGGTTTGCAGGATGCTCACCACAATGTTTACTACAATCACAGCATTCCTATGCATTCTTAAGAGTGCGCGTCTTCTTTTTGTTTGGCATGGTACATCATGGAATTACCTGATGCAATTAGTGATATTACTACGGTATGGTTATTAGTAATGGCATTTTTTATTTTAGTTGTTGTAGATGTCACAGGCCCCAAAAGTAGGAAATAAATAAATAAACAGTAAAGTGATAAACAGTAAACCAGATGATGCTCAGCCTCCCAACCCCCCAGAGAGTCAAAGGATATTGGAATTTTCCTGAATTTTCCCCTTTATACGGCATCCCTGGCCAATTGCACTAATTATAAATAAAATGGAAAAAAATACATACAAGTATCGGGATATCATCAAAAAAGCCTTAATTGGACATCCCTACTATTTATGCTTTTGCAACTGAATTCAATGAAACTGAATTGGCTTTTAAAGGTCCCCATGATTCCCCAGTTTCTGTTTATGAGCATCAACGTGAAACAAATAAGCCATCTTCTTTACTTGTTTGCTGCATTTTTGGGAGCAGAGGCACTCAAACAGCTTTTCATTACATCATGAAGGAAAATCCTTCTTCCTCATGGACATGATACCACCTCTAACTACCTGGAGCTTTGCCAACTATCCATTTGACAGAATCTTTAAATTTCAAGGTGGAAAAAGTCGTTTGGAAATGTTCCCGACATTGCAAGGCTAACGTATGAGGATGCAGCTAATGGCAGTCAATGTCGTTGCATGCTCTTTTTTACGTCCTTACACACTTCTGGTGCCAAATCCACTTCCCTAGCACATGCTGTGTGAGAATGTTGCTGCGTGCGACTGCAGAGTGTGGGCGCTGACAGGCAAGCTGCACTGTAGTGTAGGACACAAGAGGGACAGGAAATAGGTGCGTTCCCAAAAAAAGCCAATGAGAGCTGACAAGTCACCCTCAGGCTTTTCGACAACTCAGACATTCTAACTTTGTTTATTTGACTGTTTTTGTATCGTCACACAGACAAACATGGAGTGCAGAAATGAGGATCATTGGTGATTCCACTGGTGCAAAGATCTAATGGCCTGACCTGAATGTTAAGTAAAATAGAAGTGCTGTTGGTTCATTTATTTCATACATTTGGAATCACATTTGGAAGTTGCACCACTTTAAGTCACTTTTGGTTTTTTGTGCATTTTTAACTGTCCTCCTCTCGACACGAGAGTTGTCCATTATTTATGAGCATGTCCCGCCCTCCACCCGCTCTGTCTCACATTCACACTGTCAGAGACACATCTGTTTCCAAGCCTTATTTGCTTCCTCCATCTGCTGGCGCCTGTGGCTTGACTCAGGGCTAGGACGCACTCTCGCCTCTTTATTTATACTCATGTATTATTATTATTATTATGAAGATACACTAGTTTGACGCAGCCTGACCAGAGCCTGAGATGACAGCGCTGTAAGACATGATAATGAAATATTTACATATTCATACCTTGACAATCATGCACTTTAGGATGTACGAGGGATGAAATCTGGTGATTTGGTGCCAAAATGTTTCCGATCTTAGCATTGTGTTCATTGCCAAGTGTTTGGGGTGATCTAAGATCTGAATACATTGATGGATGTGATTATCTTTTTTGTACTGTGCAATCTGTGCATGCTCAGATTGTGGAGTTAAATATCCCATAACAGGAACTCCTCAAGGGAGTATGCTAGTGGCCTTTCTATAGTGAGGGTAGGCAGTGTGCACTGACTTACTGTGTAGGTTTTTAAGAAGCTGAATTGTTGTGCTGCCTGGAGTCTTGTTACTGCCTCAGGCGCCATTCCCCTGCTGCTGAAAATGGCAGCACTCCCCGATTGCTTTCCTGTGTGGGTTTAGGCACTCGACGGCTTATTCTGGGCTTGAGAGGTGCTGCAAACGTCCAAATTAGGAGTTCTGCAGTTTCACGGGTTGATGCTTTGTTGCTGTATTGACCAGAATAGTCGCGACAACCCCTCTTTTTCAAGAGACCTGCGAGGAAAAAATTAAACATGGGGATGTCTGACACTGGCTTATTTGTTGCTATCCCATATGCCGATATTTTTAACCTCTGAATTTCTGATTCCATTTTCAACCAATATCGATATCACATATCTCCTGTCCTGGAATGAACACAAATCTTAATGTTATATTATGATTATCAATATAGTGTGTGGTAATTCCCATTATGTTTTTCAGTCCCATATTCACAAACACTCCTGTCAATCCCATGGAAGTGAGAGACTCTCCTTTTCTTTTCTGTGTACATTTTTGGGTGTTTTTAGGACACCTTCAGCTGTACACTCTGCTTCTCCCAACCTCTGTGGATTCACGGTGGCTGCTCACATAGCATATCTGAGAGTAATGCGCCTTGCCCAGCCACGGCCAGCAGTACTCTCTTGGTCTGCCAGTCACGATAGCCGTAGGTGCCGTAGGAAGCCAGTACGCCCACCTTGACCTACCTACCTACACTTGTGGGTGTTACAAATCACTTGCTCCATAAGTACAACACACTTGCAACCACTCGTGTACCCTACTTCCTCTACGTGCTGGCCATGGCCTACAAATTTCACCAAAATTGCGGGGCCCGTGCGTGTGGCAACACCTACATCAGGATGTAAAGACCACAAACCTTTGAGAAACGTTTTACATTTCAAGTGGGTCTTTATGTCTTTTTCCAGTTCTCGGGTGTGCATGTGAATGGCAGGAAGAAAAGCTATCATACAGTGAGAAGTTGTTCGGCGCTACATTGGTGGTTTGCATGTATAAAAAAATATCTATAATACCTATATTTGAGTTTCTTTGGTTGACCAGTCCAGGGTGTACCCCGCCTCCCGCCCAAAGTCAGCTGGAATAAGCTCCAGCATACCCACAACCCTAATGAGGATAAATGGTATAGAAAATGGATGGACGGAGTTTGTTTGGTGTTAATTTTTCTGCATATCTATCCTCAGATATTTGTAGCTCTCGCCTACACAGGAGCCACATCAGGATGAGCCTCTCCAAAGCATACTTAGTGCCACTTGTGGCTTTGGAGGAGGAGCCATTGACCACCTAAGTGGCCCAGAAGAACTCAAGTAAGTGTGTCCCATTGTTGCCATGACTATAATTCAAGGTGAGCTACTAGAAAGGTTGAGGCAAGGCGACTGCTAACAGGCCGGCTACAAAGACCTGAGGATAAATCCTCTCAGGATGGTGTCGGGATTTACTGCATTAAAAGGGAGTTTTTTCTCCCCATTTATTGATCCATTGTTGTCTGCTGTGTGTTGCCGTGTGTTTGCATGAAGGTGACTTAGCGTGCCACTTGGGTCTCCCGGCTTTTTCATTCTCCTTCTGCCAATGTAGTTAAACGTCATTTGTTTCTGCCGGGCCAAAAATCCTTATTGTACTAAAAATGCTCTGTATGTGTCCTTGAAAGAGAGCGAGAGGAAGATAAAACACATGACAGGAAAGATTTCAAGATCCTCAAGCATAAATCTTCTATATTAACGCACTAACTAATATGGTTATTGGTTTTGGAGAAATTCATTTTCAATGCTTACATCCACCATACTGGAAAACTTGAGGAGTCGGGATTTACATCTGCTGTAAAAAGCTGCTTATTTGTCTGCACTAGCATAGATAACATATAATGGTGAATTACTGCGTTAAAATGGTAATTTTATCAGCGACCAATGGTGCCTGAAGGCAATCTCATCCTATAAACGCAGCAGACACATTTAATGCATGATTACTTTACAACCAAAGCTGCTCTGTTGCATGTAAGTTAAATGAACTTGTCTGTTTAGGGTCATTCTGGCACATGTAACCTTGAACTGCAAACCACTTCCCATTAGTAAAAGTGGGACAGATACAAGAAGCTGAATACTGTCCTTAAGGAGCAGGAATGCTGTTTAAGCAAGTGACGTGTGCATTGCGGCAAATGAATAAGGTAGCGCAAGACCATTCAAGGCCTTGCACTTAATGCAAACCTTAAAACAGCCCCAAACTCTACTTTGACAACAACAGTTGCATCAATGCTGTAAGGACATGCTGTGTGCACATTGGCCGCTAAAGCTGCATAAGCACCCGAAGGCGAGCACCATGGACAATCATCAATGACTCAAGGGCAAGATAGAGGAGGAGCGCAGTGGGTCGAGGTGAAGAGTTCGGTAAGTGATGGAAGTGATGCAGGAGGCAGCCAGAGATAGTGGAAAGTGCGGGGACTGGATAAGTCAGGCTGGATTGAAAAGCAAAAAAAACCCCAAACTGTCAGGTAAAAAAATAAACTCTTAATCTCTGTTTCCTTTTTATTGCATGTCAGGACTTGCCAAACTCATTCATTCATTCATTTTCTATGCCACTTATCCTCATTAGGGTCGCGGGTATGCTGGAGACTATCCCAGCTGACTTTGGGCGAGAGGCGGGGTACACCCTGGACTGGTCAATCGCAGGGCACATATAGACAAACAAACATTCACACTCACATTCATACCTATAGACAATTTAGAGTCACCAATTGCATGTTTTTGGAATGTGGGAGGAAACTGAAGTACCCGGAGAAAACCCACGCACTCACGGGGAGAACATGCAAACTCCACAAAGAGATGCCCAACGGTGATTCGAACCTTGAACCTCCTGACTGTGAAGCCAATGTGCTACCCACTCAGTCACCGTGCGGCTGCTCCAATCTAACTAATTAAACTAAAAGTTAAAGGAATCCATTAAATGTATCACACAAAAGTCAGTACTTTATTATTTCTTCTCAAGGGACAATACAATATTGAATGAAACTATACTTTAGAGTAGTCAGTGTACAGCTTGTATAGCAATATAAATTGACTATTCACTCAGAAAGAGTCAACACACATCATTATTGTCTGAATAGCTGGCAATACAAGCGAGTGCACCTCATAGTGAACATCCAAATTGTGTCTGTTATTGTCTATTTAGATGACAATTGCTGTGTGTGGATAGTGGATTGTAAGGCCAGAGATTCTGAAAACCTCCACTCTGGACAGAGTTCTCCTACAGCTGACTTTTTAAGGACAAAGATGTTATTGTGTGGACAAGAGGGGGAAGGAAAAAAGCATAGAAAAACATTCATTCATTCATTCATTTTTTATACCGCTTATTAGTTTGAAAAATATCTGTATTCATGTGAACATGGCCTAAATCTTTAGCACTACAATACAATAGTAGTAATAATTATAATAATAATAGTAGTATTAACAGTAATAATTTGGCTGTGTAGTGGTCTTATTATTGAGATGGAAAGGTTAATAAGGCTTTGGCATTTTTTTAAAATTCATCCACCCATATTCTATGCCGCTTATCCTCACAGGGTTGTGTGGGTATGCAGGTGGGGCCTGTCCCAGCCGTCTTCGGCGAAGGGCGGGGTACACCATGGAATGGTCAGGGCACATATAAAAAACAAACAACCATTCACACTCACATTCATACCTATGGGGAATTTCTAGTCGCCAATTAACCTAACATTTATGTTTTTGGAATATGGGAGAAAACCGGAGTCTCCATAGAAATCCCATGCATGCACCTGGAGAACAAGGCAAACTCCACAGAGAGATGCCCAACATGCTAACCACTTGGCCACTTTTTTTAAAATTACTTAATTCAATTCTTGTATACAGTCGTCATCTCTTGTTACATTGTGGTCTGAACATCTCTCACTCTATCACGGTTTTTCTTAAATTAATTAATTCCTTTTTTTTTCGTCTTGTCCAGCATCATAACAGCTGAATGGGAGTCAAGCTGCTTTTAAATGCTGAGCAAAATTTCTTTGCCAAGGGAAACTTCATAATCCAAATGAGTCTCCCTTGACATTTGACTGTGTTTATTATGAATTTTGTTGAACCGCATTTCATTGCCGGACATGACCTGAAAAGGGACAGGTGGGGGGTGGGGTGGGAGGATATAAAAAAGGGTGCAGAAGAACCTCACAAACATATTTCAACCATATTATAAACAACCATGATAATCACAATTTCAGCAACAGTCACAGAGCAAAATGAGCAAAAATACAGGAAAGGCGTCACGATCTGTGTGTTTGTCATCGTGACAGTTTTGGTTTTCATGTGTTTCTGGGCCGTTTCCTAATTTCTTCACTCGGTTAATTACGTGCACCTGTTTTCCCGGCTATTTGTGTTCAGGTGCGTGCGCCAGTCGGGCGTTGGCTCATTGTCTTGTGTTACTTTTTCCCTCCTGTCATATCGTTGTTTTGTTCCTGCCGCTGCTTCGCAGCATTATTATTAAAAGATGCCAGCAAACCTTACCTGCCTGACGTCCTGCTCGCTTCATCCCGGGGGTCGTTTTACCATGATACCGTAACAGAAAAGAAAGAAAGAAAGAAAAATAATAAAAATAATAAATATGTCTCATGTCCCTCATATAGAGGGTTGTGTCAGGAAGGGCATCCAACATAAAATTTTTGCCAAATCAAAACATGCAAATCAAAACAGAACAAAATGATTCGCTGTGGCGACCCCTAATGGGATAAGCAGAGATAAGCTGAAAGGAAAAGAAGAAGACATACATATATATACATACACATATATGTATATACATATACGTACACACATACATACACATACTGTGCACATACACAAATCCATGCAGTACATACACACACATACAGTGTGCATATACTGTGTATATATACATATATATACACATACATACATACATACATACGTACTAATAATAATAAACATAAAAGAAAATCAACGAGAAAAACAGAACCTCTTGAACAATGACCATCCAGATGACATGTGCAACAAATTTACATTAAATCTACATTACTCTGCTGTGACAGAATAACTGCATCAGAGTGAAACAGAGAATGAGGAGATGTTCGTGGTGAACACAGCCATGCATCCCAAACCACACTCCCTCCAAAAGCGAGGGTCCGACTAGGAAGACGCCGGAGCACGGCCCCGCAGCGGGCACCCCCCAATTTAGGCAACCGGAAGTCCACTCCGAAGAGGTGCAAGGGAGACCCGGCCGGACGCCACTCGGCAGCCAAGCAAGGGCCACAGGAGGGGCCCGGGTGCCAACCGCCGGAACACCTGCCGGGGGCCGGCCAGCTTTGGGCAAGCAGGACAACCGCCCCCAAGCCCCCGGGCCTAGAAGCCACCCAACCCTCAAAGCATGGGTCACATTCATTCATTCATCCCCGGGCCGCCCCAGACACAACTGCCGCGGGCCAACGCCTATCCCGACGCCAGAGGCAGACGCCTGTAGAGGGCCCATGGGTTTGCCCCCCCCCAACAGAACCCTGTCCAGCCCAGCCCCAGTACACACACCAAACCCTGTTCTCCATCTCACACATGCCAACATGCATAAACACACCCCATACACCCACACACCTACATTTTCACATATGCACCTGGATGTGCCACCCCCCCCCAACGCAGCGAGTAGCACCACTGCGAGCTCCCTTGAGACACGGGGCCATACCACTGTACCCGGCCGCCGGGATTCCCACAGCGGCCCCCCTGCCCCATCAGTAGCTGCCACAGCCACAGCCCTATACACACGCACGCACACACACATACGCACACGGACGCACACACACACGATAGCCCTCCTCCCAGCATTGCAGCTGACTGAGACCCAGAGCCGAACCGACCCACTCCCCCCGGGCGCCCCCTCCACTCCCCCAGGCGGCGTCCAAGAAAACATTAATAATTACTAAAGGATTGCTGCTACATGGTTAACTATGACCTATTGTTAGTCAAAAAATATTGAAAGACAAGTTATATATAGCATTCTGGTCATGAGGTGTCAGTAATCCTTTGGTGAAAGTTCATACTGTTTCATTGTTTTTTACATTTTCTTTTTGTAAGACAGAGTAGCTTGTTTTACCCGCTTGACATGTTTCGACTACTTCCTTACAAAAAAGAAATAGTAAAAAGCAGGTGTCAGTCGTGTTACATTGATGAGACATGACATTATATCACATAACCTTCACACTGCATGGAGTCAGCCATGGCATGTCTGACATGATGGAGTGGAAAAAAAAGTTCTCAGGTTTCATGAGGAAGTGGTAAATTTTCGCTCGGTAGCTTGCTATGCTAGCAGTGGTCGTCTTGTATGTCTGTGTAGTGATTCTGAGGTGTGTGCAATGCGGTGTAAACAAAGAATAATAGGAGTGCAAAGGTGACTGTAGGGGTGTTATGCCATGTTTACAAGGCTTTACTAATGTTAAAAAAAATGTTTAGAAAGTCACAAAGAAGTTTTTTATGCTCTAACTATGGAAATATTTATATTGATTCCTTCTTTTCGGAAATTCACTTATCACCGTCAGGTCTGTAACCAATTAGCCACAATAAATGAGGGACAACTATATAGTGTATTATTATTGTATATTATGTTCTTCGTGTGTTGTGTGTACAGTGTGAGTGTAAGGGCGGACTTACACCACAACTCTAGGAAGGGAACTCATGCATAACCCGAGGACCATCTGCATATTTACAGCTCCCCTGCTCAAATACATTTCTTCACAAGCAGGTGTTTTTCAGGCCAAGATGGCAGTACCTCGCTATGGAACAGTGAAACTAACGCCATTGTTTCTCGCTTAATTTCTTGCCTCCCATCTCCAACTACCCTCGCTGTCATCCTGTCTGTCTTGCTCCTCGTGCCTGTCACTCATCCGGCAGGAAGGTGAGTCAAGATCAGAACTTGACAGCTCAGGGGGAGTTCACTTCTTTCTTTCATTCCCCAAATTGAGATTGTCAAGATCAGTGATGTCCGGCGGATTGGTTAAAGAACCGCAGCAGACGGTGAGAGAATTCAATTCAGGGTGTCATTTTTTATCTCAGAGTGCACTTGAAGACTTCTTTGCCTTGCACTGTAGTTTAAGGTGAACTCTGCATTTCCAAAAGTTGAAAAGCTTTGAAATTAGAAGACAACACGAAGAATGCTTTATGTCCATATTATACTATTACCATTTATGACATTGCTTTGTTGTGGAGGATTCCCAGTCCGACCAGTGCCTTACCGCTTCCTTTGTGCAGACTCGCATCCATCCATCTGCTGCCTCGCCTACTCATTTGATTTCTTTGTTATTCATTTGCTTTCCGCGGGGTCGGCAACATTTCACTTTTTCTGCATGCCTTTGTCTCACCCGACGTTCTCCCGCTGTCTTCGTCCTGCCTTTCATCTCTCCCTGTGCACCCTTGGGACAAATCTCTCCGTGCTAATCCGTGATGTGAGGAAGCTGTGCACAAAATGAAAACTCGGTATTAAGTATGGGCACTACGCCATAGCTCATGTTCGGATGTCACTTTAAGTGTACCTAATGAAGTGTCTCGTGAGTCTTACAGTCAAACTCTGACTTGCAGAAGCATCATTCTGTTTGTTTTTGCTCCTGGTTTGTGCGCCCTCATAAACAACTGATGCAGGATTATTCCATCTGAAGCGTTCATTTGGAAGACATGTTTCTTTTCCCCAAGCTTGTCATCTGGTGATGGCATTTGATCAGTAAAGGGTGGGGCCATGCGGTAGAGCACGGTGTCACTCCACAAGCAGGACCCTTTGGTTACGCTTTTCACTCATATTTCATCACTTTATGTAGCCTCACTGTAGCTTAATAAGACATGGTTGGCAGAGGATGAATATAAAATAATCCTGTTGCAGGCTGAGGAATCTTTGATTACATCTCCAGAAGGGAGAAAAATGGCTGACAAAGGAGGGGATGTGACTGGAACAGAGATCCATTTCTTGGCTGTTATGGGCACAGATCCATGATAAATGACCCATTACTCTTCATGGAGTAAAGACTTCACAAAATAAATTAGCACCCTGAAAGCCTTTTTTATTGCATATGTCATTTGTACTTTGATCTTATGCTCAAATTCATCCATTCGATGCATCCTTGTTCAAGTAAGAAGTGAAGAAATGGCATCCATCCATCCATCTTCTGCTGGTCGCAGATACATTAGCCTAAGCGAGCAAACTCCCTCTCCCTGGTTAATCTAGGTGCAACTTTAGTTTTCATCAGTAGCCACTTTTTGTCTGGTCAGAACAGTGTTTTTATTTTCTATCATTCTGTCTTTAGTGGACAGAAATGTTTTCATGCCCCTGATATTATCTATTTATTAATCTGTACTACCAGGGGGGGGGCCTGGCCCACTATTTGAGAAACACTGGGTTACAACAAGACACCCATAATCTTTATTTATATTGGTATCTGTGATTAATACTAATTACATTTCTTCTGTACTTTGAGCAAAATGTATGGATGTGAAATGTGACAACGTTCTCTTCCTGTAGCCCTGCTGGTCTAGTTGCTTGAGAGTCTCATATGAGTCAGATTTGTCTGAACACGTCCATTCGAACCATCTTGGTTGGATCCGTGAGAGTGAGTCACTTCACACCAGGAGGCTTTTTTTCAATGGCTACTCATGCTTGGGATTTACAACTTACTAGAAACTATTTTAGACAATGGAGCCAGAATAGTTCAGACAACGTGGATGCTGACCTGGCCGTTTTTATGATTTTAGGGGTGCAGTGTCTAAAATTATACAAAAATATAATATTTTTACTAGGGCTGTCAATCACTAAAATATGTTTTATTTTCTCAATTGTTACCTCGGATTTAATGCCAATTAATTCCATATTTAAAAAAAGATTTAGCTATCATAAGTAGGGATGACCTGACACACACACCCAAGTTAAGATGCTAAATAGATGCGAAATATTAATTAATTCATTCATTCATTTTCTATACCGCTTATCCTCATTAGGGTCACGGGGTGGCTGGAGCCTATCCCAGCAGACTTTGGGCGAGAGGCGGGGTACACCCTGGACTGGTCGCCAGTCGATCGCAGGGCACATATAGACAAACAAACATTCACACTCACATTCATACCTATGGACAATTTAAAGTCACCAATTAACCTAACATGCATGTTTTTGGAATGTGGGAGGAAACCGGAGTACCCGGAGAAACCCCACACACGCACGGGGAGAACATGCAAACTCCACACAGAAATGCCCAACGGAGATTTGAACCCAGGTTTTTCAAGATCTCCTGACTGTGTGGCCAATGTGCTAACCACTCATCCACCGTGCGGCCCCAGATGTGAAATATATAAAAACAATATATTTTAAAAGCAGAATGATTTGATACTGTGTACAAATGGTACAATTCGATGTGATTACATTTCTTTATGATAATTTGTTTATTTTCAAATATGTAAAAGACACATCATATTCCCACGCATGGTGCAAGGCAGGTGTCCCAACCACCAGGCCACAAGAAAAGTTCAGGCGCAATGATTAAAAAAAAAAAACGCAAAAAAATAAAATAAAATAATTTTTTTTAAATAACTACATCATTGTAGTCAAACTACACTTTTATAAAAAGGGATATCAATTTTGGAAATGTGGCCCAATTTTTTATTTAAAAAATAATATAAAATATTTGCATGGAAGCAGCGACTGATGGTCACTGAACACACCATCTATTTTTGTCCAATGCTGAACACATTAACTATTTTACAGTATTTTCCCCCTTTTTTCACTTCATATTTGGTCCCAAATGCTGAAACAACATGGGAATGCTTAAAAGTAAGATTTGATGACATATATTTTACTAATGTGTTGAAAATCTGACCGTTGACTAGCTGGCATGCTAGCGTTGCTAGTGCTATTTACATTCTTGTCTTGTGAGTCTTGTCAATCACTGACACAAGGCCCCACTCAGCTATGCCTGCCGGTAACTAGCAGCTTGTAACCCAAATTTTAGCCAGCAGTTCAGAGAAAAAAAACTTCTTAGTTGGGACACTCGTATGCCAGTAATTGTATGGATGCATGAGTGGCCACATAAACTTTGCAGACATGTATGTGTATGATTTCTATTTTAATTGCTTCAATCATAGCCAAGAATTCCCGACAACCATGGCTATGTATCAACTTGCATTTTCAAGCTGCTGAGTGCAAACTGCATAGCCTTGAATCCAGCCTCTTACCAACTGAGAGCGTTCAATAGAACAATTACACCGCTCGCACGTGATGATTGGTTAAAAATAAAGCCAAGATGATAATGGCTGCCGACGTTGAGAACCTTGTGCCGAGGGAGGCAATTCATCGTCACAGTCTACATTGGAGCTGCTTTCCAGAGTGAAGCACGTGCAAACAAAACATCCAGCAGTGAGGACCCTGAAGGCGCGACTATGAAGTGACTCATAGGTCAAATCTGAGAGAGCAAAGTAAGCTTCTTTGATTGTCTAGATTTATCTGCATTGTCTGAGGTAATCCTTCAGTTAGTGCTTGATGATGGCTTTTACAACATTCTCTGGCAAGCTTGTGGCCAGTCCAGGCTCATGGCAAATAGGTTGCTGAATCAGTAGTTACTGATAAATCCTCATCAGCACCTGGGGATATATTCTTCTACTGCACAAGTGCATTAATCCTGTTTATCACATTTCTAGAATCAGAATAAAGAAGGCAGCATCCTCAGAGTAGCTACTGACCACTTGGATGGAAGCCACTGCTTACAGGATTATATTGTACTTGACACTATCAACATGTGGAACCTACTGTTGCTACAAGTCTGTGTGGACATAAAATGGACAATAAAGTCGTCCTCAACCTTTCTGAGCCCACACATCGGCTTATTTTTGTCAAAAACGTTGAAGGTCTTGCAGCTCAATCTTGGCAAATTTTTGCTTTTAAAGCCTAAATTACTCATATTAACCGTGTTGAATTAGCAAAGTCGTTGTCAATTTACGATGACGTCATTGTTCAGAGACAACTGGTTGTTCAGTCAGCGGGACTTTTATAGACTATAAAGAGCTCAGATTGACATTGTTAATAAAGGAGCCAGATTCAGACCAAAAGTCTAAATAATTTAACTGTATATTATTCAAAATGGCAGCACTTTAACTTTTACTAAACTGTCTTTAAATAACCTTGAGCAGAGAAAATAATTACTTTTATTGGAAATGCAACTCTGGATCTGGATGTTGGGGGATTGTCTTGGTTGACACATTTCTTCAACATTGCATATAAGTCGGGAAAAGTACCTCTGGACTGGCAGACATGAATGGTGGTCCCCATTTTTAAAAAGGGTGACCGGAGGGGGATTACACTCCTCAGGTGCTGGAGACAAGGGTATAACCGCTTACAGTAACCGGTTACAGAAGGTGCAATGGGGTTTTCGCCCCCATCGCGGAACACTGGACCAGCTCTACACCCTTGCAAGGGTACTGGAGGGTATGTGTGAAATTGCCCAACATGTGCTTTGTAGACTTGGAAAAGGCATTTGACCGTGTCCCTCTTGGTGTCCTGTGGGGGGTGCTCCGGGAGTACGAGATTAATGGTCCGCTATTACGTGCCATTCAGTCCTTGTACAATCAAAGCAGGAGCCTGGTTTGCATTGCCAGCAGTAAGTTGAGCTTGTTTCCGGTGAATGTTGGCCTCTGCCAAGCCTGCCCTTTGTCACTGATTCTGTTCATAACCTTCACAAACAGAATTTCTAGGTGCATTCAAGGTGTTGAGGGAGTCCAGCTTGGTGACCTTAGGATCTTGTCTCTGCAATATGCAGATGATGTGATTCTAATGGCTTCATCAGGCGTTTACTTCAATGTTTACTGGAATAGTTTGCAGCTGAGTGTGAAGCTTCTGGGATGAGACTCGGCACCTCCAAATTCAAGGCCATTGTTCTCAGTCAGAAACGGGTTGATTGTACCATCCGGGTTGGGAACGAGGCTTTGCCCCAGGTGGAGAAGTTCAAGTCAATCTCTGGGTCTTGTTCACGAGTGAGGGACGGTTGGAGCTTGAGGTTGACAAACAGATTGGTGCAGCGTCAGCAGTAATGCGGTCGCTGCATTACTTTGGAGCAACCTGGTGAAGAGAGAGCTGAGCCAGAAGGCAAAGCTCTCTGTTTACAGATTGCTCTACGTTCCCACCCTCACCTATGGTCGTGAGTTATGGGTCAAGACCAAAAGAACGACATTGCAAGTACAAGCGTCGGAAATTAGTTTCCTCTGGACGGTGGCTGGACTCACTCTAAGAGATAGGGTGAGGAGCTCGGCCATCCGGGAGGAGCTCAGAGTAGAGGCACTGCTACTTCACATCGAGAGGAGCCAGTTGAGGTGGCTCGGGCATCTAGTCCGGATGGCTCCCGGTCACCTCCCTGGCGAGGTGGTTCCAGACATGCCTAGCCTTGAAAAGGCCCCGGGGAAGACCTAGGACACGCTGGAGGGAATATGTATTACAGCTGGCCTGGGAACTCCTTGGTATCCTCCCGGTGTAGCTGAAAGAGGTCGCCGGAGACCGGAAGTCTGGACTTCCCGACCGAAACTGTTGCCCCCACTACTCGGACCCGGATAAGCGGAGGAAAATGGAATGGAAATACAATGTGACAAAACTGCTGTTGAAAAATGACGACATGAAAATGATTTGGAAGAGTGTAAACTATGTTACTTCTGATAGGTTGAGTGAGTCTTCTTCATCTTAACGTGATTCCTGTACATTCCATGTTGTCAGTAGTTTCCATTTTGTTCCACAATTGAATGTGTTCCAGTGAATGTGATCCTGACACGTTTTTCTCTTTGAGCGTGTTGCTGAAATGAGGCAATGGTCAGATGACAATTGCACTTTGTTGCTGCAATGTGTACTCACAGGCAAAGCACAAGAGACAGTAGAGTCTATTCTAGTGTTACAACCTTGAGCAAGCAGTTTAATGACGTTCTCACTGCTGAAAACAGCAAAGATGCTGCATGTGTATCCAAGCTACTATATGGACTACTGATTTTAAAAAATTGTTGGCAAACCCATCTTTCAAATTGTCGTTTCCTGAGAAGTTTCGTCAGGAAGTGTTGCGATCATCTCATGATTCTGCTATGGGAGCTAATAAAACATGATTTGCGTTATTTTTTTCAATCTTGTTTGAAACGTGATGTGTCTGTATATTAAAACGTGACATTGGCCAAATGACAGGGAATCCCAACCAGGTTATCAAACCAATTTCTCTGTCACCCATTCTTGCCCCTTTTCAGCACCTGATAATAACCGCAGGGGCCACAGCCTTGTTCCAAGTCCAGTAACCAATATTAGATGACTTTCCTGTGTCAATGTACAAGGTATGCATCTGCATACCAATTTATGACACAATTTATGTATATTTTTGGAATACCTAAATTATCCAAACACATAAATGTTCAAATTTCTCTTCTTCACAGGTTCTGAATTTGCTTTGTGCAAAACAATTGTCCTGTTTACAATGCACAGACGGCCTTGGAAAGTTTCCACCAAACATTGAAGTCTATGCCTATAAGCCACAGAGCTGAATGAGAACTGGAGGAGGGGCAGCCCTGACTGCTGTTAGCTGCACTTGAGATGGAAAGCAGGGGGTTCAGCCCAAATGAGTTGGTTTTTGGACATAAGGTCACGGGACCACTTGCTGTTCTGTCTGATACTACCGCACTGCCAGATCCCCCTTTGTCCTTGGTAGACTATATTAATGGTTATCGACAAAAATGATGCTCATCTATGTTGTTGGCAGATAAAAAATTATCTTCTGCACCGGAAAAAATATATGACCTTATACGCCTGTAAAGCTGAACACCGCCAGTTTAGTCCAGGCGATCATTTTCTTTGCTTAATCCTTGTAGTGACATCACCCTTTCAGCCCCGATTTACAGGACCTTTTATGGTGCTGGAACTGCTGTCAGATCAACTACTTACTAGCTACACCAGAGGTGGGCAAACCACGGCCCAGGGGCCACATTCGGCCCGTAGGATGCTTCCAAAGTGTTTAGTATAAACTTTTACAATCTGCCACGATGACTTGCAAGAGTCAATCTGAGAAGACCTTTTGATGGTTTAAGTAGCTTTCTACATGCCTCAACTACCTCTACCCATGGTGAGGTACACAAACTGGACTGTTAGAACTATAAGCTTAAATATTGTGCATGTATCAAATATATAGTCGGGTTCCCTGTCCAATTTGTTAACTCAATGTGCCCTGCAAGTCAAAAAGTTTGCCCACCACTGATCTACACCAAAGCGATGGAAGTCGGCTCATGTAGTTCATGCAAAACTATTAAAACCATACTAGACTCATGATGTGTACCGGAGAAGCTGTAAAGTCAGTATCAGTAGTAGCAGTAATTTTATGGCTGACCAACCTGATAACTCTAAACCACTTGATGAGTGTCTTCTTTGTGGCATTCTGCAAAATTCAGAAACCTTGAAGAATATTGTTTCTGTATTTGGGCATTTACCCCAAAAAGAGCAGGCTGATTTGTTTACAATATTAAGTAGTTTTGCATGTCTTTTTAATTATGTTCCAATTCAAACCAACTGGATAGAGCATGACATTGAAGTTGGCCAACCTGACGCCATCGATCTCCTACAGATTGATGCCTTATTTAACCAATTGAAGAAAGCCACCTTGACTGTTAGTTTAGAGAAATGTGAGTTTGCCAGAGCAACTACTACATGTCTTGGTGAGATGGTGGGCGAGGGTAAAGTGTAGCCTGGTCAGGCCAAAGTAACAGCTATTAATGATTCCCCTGTTCCACCGATGGGAAAAAAGGAATGCTACCCTTTGTTTTGAAATTACTTCAAAATTAGAGCAGCACCTTTTACCTAACTGGTTAAAAGCCAAGGTAAAACATGTTTGGTCTCCACATGTCAAGAAGTTTTGTGCAGATAAAAAAGTTTTTAGCTGCTCCTCAATTGGACCAGACCTTTACTGTTTATGTTAACACCGGTGATGTGGGTGCTGATGAAGTATTGTCCCAAACAAAAGTGCAAACCGACCTGTTATTTTTTTTCCCAAAAAAATTCACGTCTTATCAAGAAATGACTGTAATAGAAAAGGAAATACTCTGGCATCGCAGCACTTTAAAGTTTAAGTTGATTTGTCTTATGTTCCATTGGTCTACACAAACTACAACCCAAGTAACTTTTTGCACTCTAGGGTCTCCTAACCACAGATTAATATGATGGCTACTATCTTTGCAAACATACTGTTTAGATACAGTAAATAAAGAGAAGTGATAATGTCCTGCCTCTAGAGCACCATGTTCTTACTTGTTTTTGGTAGCCACAGAAGTTTTTCAGTATTTTTTCAGGGGTAATCTTTCTTTTTTGTAATTGATATTGTGGTTGAATTTACTTTCCAGGTTTTGTGTTGGTTTAGTGAACATTCTCAGTTGGAAAAGGATTTTTAGGGGGAGGGTGAGACAGCCCCTGCTGCCAAGTTTTGTTGGTGATGCTCTCTCTCAGGCCGCATGGTGGCTGACTGGGTAGCATGTTGGCCTCACAGTCAGGAGGTTCAGGGTTCGAATCTCTGGGCATCTCTGTGTGGAGTTTGCATGTTCTCCCCGTGCGTGTGTGGGTTTTCTCGGGGTACTCCGGTTTCCTCCCACATTCCAAAAACATGCATGTTAGGTTAATTGGCGACTCTAAATTGTCCATTAGAGTATGAATGTGAGCGTGAATGGTTGTTTGTCTGCCCTGCGATTGACTGGCGACCAGTCCAGGGTGTACCCCGCCTCCCGCCCGAAGTCAGTTGGGATAGGCTCCAGCATATTGGTGACCCTAATGAGGATAAGATGCATAGAAAATGGATACGTGGATGGCTCTCTCTCTCACTTACCCTCTCTTTCCCCAGGTTATTGCAGCACCTGCAGCAGGAGGTGATCAGGTCAAATTTCTACACCTAGGCATGGGTACAACTGTGGGATCTTAAAAACCTCAGCGCCATCTCACACCGAGAGACAGACAGACAGAACTGGGTCTCTAGATGAAGCATTTGTTGTGAATAAATTTGTTGCGCAAATGATGACCTCGTCAAACCACGTTGTGAAGCGGAATTATTTTTCATGTAGGAATTATAATCCGTGTAGGATATTGGGTGTATTTTCATTCGTTTACATGTTTGCTAGGAAGATTACTTCTTCCTTTTCAATTTCGCTGGATTTATATTGCGTGTTGAACCCTATCAAGTCATAGCCCACGAGTGCTTTGAAAGTAAGTCCAACTTTAAGCCTTTCCAATGTAGGGATTTGCTACTCCACATAAATATTTGCCGTGTTTTAAATTAACTACCTACAGTTACTGCAATCTGCTGCAATGATTAGACAATGATTACTGTAGATACTAGCCTGTTAATTCAAACAGCGTGTCTTTAAAAATTGCAAAGGGAATGCACATTACTGAAGCGTATTGCGACATTTTGTATTAAATTGAATCTCTTACACAACACAGTACATTGTATTGAAGTCTGTTAGCTGTGAATTAATAGCCACCTCCTAGGTTTAGACCAGGGGTGGGCAAACTACGGCCTGGGTGGCACATCTGGTCCAGCAGGCACTTCCAAAGTGTTTTTTACTTTTACTTCTACTCTATATTTGTTTTCAGCACACTATTACTATTATTTTATTGAATAGTCTATATACTTATATATATAATAATTTAATAGCCAACCTGGCATTCCACCTGGGCACAAACCAGGGTCCACAGAGAGTTGATAGTGCTAGCCATCGAGCTAAAAGCCTGGATTTTCAACTTGGGCCATCAAGATAGTACTCCACTCTTCTCCAGCTGACAGCCACTGTCTCAGATTTGGAGATTGACACTCAGTTGTGAACCATCCCAGTAAACGCTGAACGTTACAGTTTGATGAGGCCACCAGGTCCACATCATCCGCACTTAGCATAGATGAGATTCTCAGGCTCCCAAGCTGGACACCTTCAACGCTCTGGCTGTGCCTATAAATTATGTCACCGTGAAGAGGCTCAACTCACTGTTGGCATTGCAAAACAGGCTCCTGCTCCGGTTGTACAAGCCACAAACCTCATACTCCCAGAGCAACTCCTACAGGACCCCGTGAAGGACACAGTCAAATGCCTTTTCCAAATCCACAAGGCACCTGTGGACGAGTTGGGCAAACTACCTTGCACTCTCGAGTACCCTTGCAAGAGCGTAGAGCTGGTCCGGTGTTCCACGCCGATGACAAAAATCACATTGCACCTCTTGTAGCTGAGGCTCGATTCACTGTCGTACCCATTCCAACTTCTATGCACTGTTTAATGGTCGTGTCAATCAGGACGGTCCTACAACATCCACAGCATCCCTTGTAATCTGTTTGTGAAATGCCATCATTCCAAATGTCTTTTGTGAGAACTTGATGTAAACAGAGTGCTTCAATGGTGTGTGTCTATGTGTGTTTTGCTTTTCTAATTTTGGAAGTTGTACCTTGCCGTCGACATTCCGCGGTTTCCAATGATCCGTCCCACAGACTCCAGCCTGTGCCGGGAAATCTGTGGAAACAAGGAATGTATGGTAAGTCGATTCTTACATAAACACAAAGAAAATGTCTGCGGTGAGATGCACGCACCCGGAATCATCAAATAAATCATATACTGAACTCCCGGGAGCTGAAACTTGAGAAGAAAACTCTGAAAAGATTTGTTTGAGTATGCAACAAAAAGATGCTATCAAAAAGGTGTAAGTATAAACTAGTCTATCAGAGTCCAGCAACAAACATCTGTCAAAATGAATCAGTCATGCGAAAAGAGTACAAATTTAATTCCTCACACGGTTTCATTATGCTTTCAGTCAGCCGTGCCCTCTCTCATAGATCACTGATTCCAAATGTGGCCTGTCTGTTTTCTAAAAATAAGTATAACACCCAACCAGTGCTAAGAAGATGAAGTATTTGCAAAGAAAAAACTGTCCAGTCAAAAGAAATGGATCCCGTCTGCTATGTCAACAGCACACATAATATAAATTAAATGCTTTAATCATTACCTAAACCACAAAGAGGACAGGGTAATTACAGAAGGAGGCAATAATTGGAAAGCAGCTGATTATGTACAGTATGACAAGTTATTTTTTTATCTTTAAGAATCTTTTGCAGTCATTGGGAAAGTGGAAAGGAAAGCATATCTCAGGAGCCTATCCCTGCTGACTTTAGGCGAGAGAACCGGTCGCCAGTCGCTGTAGATGCCATTATTGCGATGATATATATTTGTTGGAATAGTGCATCTGCACAGTCGGGCCAACAGTTTAAGCATAGGATATTGTTCTTTAAAAAATGCAATGGGGAGCCCTCAGGCTTTGTTTCTATGTGTAAACGTCTTCACTGAAACTGGCCACAGATTTTTATGGCACACATAGGATGTATCCAAACGCCTTCATGGCTCTATACCGAGAAGATGCAATGTGGCTCAGTCTTAGGAGACAGATAAAATATTTGGCTGCAAGACTGTTAGGACGGCCATTCCACATTGGTATTTTGACAGACGCAGCCAGCTCTCACACATGAATTTGAATTAGTTGAATTCCCTCGGGTCTTAAAGATGGATGGATGGATCATAGCTATATGGTTGTGGTTGGGGATGGACTTAATCAAACATCTGCTTCATACTCTCTTTGAAGTAACATGGAGAGCATGCATGTGTGCTGCACGCTTTGCAGTTGGAAAGCTGCATGTGTGGACTCAACAATGAAGACCATTCTGGTGCTAACATGTTCAACATGTACACAGCTGTAAATAACGTACAGTATACAACTTCTACATTTGTATGACCTGATTTTACACTTCCTTTGCTCTTGTGTACCTTTGTGGTCTGTTCTTATACTTATGCTGCTGTAAGCCTGGACAATTATTCTTGTAGCATCAATAACGGCATATCTTATCTTATCTAAAGCTTCAAAAATTTTTCGTAGCAATTAAAATCCACATCAATCACTTTTGCCCCAAGTGAGCGCGTGTGTCACAGTTGGTCTGATATTGCGTCAGATATTCCTGCTCCTGCACCCCAAAGATGACAATAGAACGCTGCACTGCGGGAGGGAGGCTGGGTGAAGTCAAGCTCCAAATACGTGATTGCTGAGAAGCGTTTCACTTGACTGAAGAGCATTGACTAAATGAAGTTTATTGACTCAAGGAAAATGCATTGCACTTAAATTGAAAGTGTTGCTTTTCCCATTTCTCTGCATCACTTTTCTGTCCTTCGCTTTAATGTAAGTGATAGACGATGTGCAGTCACGAATTGACACAGAAAAGTTGGATGTCTGTTAGGAGTGCCGTGGTGATTTAAATGTGGGGGTAGGGATGTAAGGAATTACATGAGTTGGATTATATACCCACACCAACTATAGCAGTGGTTCTCAAATAGTGGGACAGGCCCCCCTGGGGGTGGCGCGGTGAACTGTCAGGAGGGCGCAAGGAGCAGGGAGTAACTTTCAATATTTGTGTAAACCTGCCAATATGTCCACATTTATAATACTCAACATGCCGTTTGACTCTTGAATACTCTTCACAGCTCTCCATGTTGTTGCAGTTCCTTTGCACAGATAAATACATATTATCAGTTGTCAAAATATTTCAAATGGGTGGACGAGACAACATTTCTGGCCCCTGGGGGGGCGTGACAGAAAATAAGTGAGAACCACTGAACTATGGCAAAGGGTTGAGATGGAAGAAGTCTTGAGACCGAATGAGGTGCACGATGAGTCTGACTGTTGAGACACATGATACGGTGGATAATGGGGAAGCATATAAAATGAGTGACGGACAATGTGATGAATGATGGATAAGATGGACAGGTACAGTATCATAAAACATAGAGAAATGAGATAATGATGGTTGTGATGTAAAAGGAATGTGAATGAGTTACATGCAGAGTTGAACGATGAGATAAATAATGAGGCATATGACGGAGTTGGAGAGATAATGCAGAGATGTTTGATGAGGTTGAGTTGGATGAGATGAATGATGAGTGCTGCGATTGATTGGCGACCGTTTCCGGGTGTACTGGATAATCCTGAATAGGCTCCAGCATACATCCGCAACCCTAATGAGGATACGCAGCATAGACAACAGATGGAATGATGAGTGCACTATGACAATGATGATAAAGTGATGGTGCTGAAGCATATGAGAAGGTGGATAATGAGTTGGATGGAAAAATGACAATATAACAGAAATATATGATGAAGCGGATGATGAGACAGGTTGATGAGGATGGTTGAGTGACAAAGCTGTGAATATGAAATATTAAATTCATGTATTGCACCTTCAAACAGCATTACCACCATGAGTTATCTATGACAATGCCTCTCAGGTTCTCATATGACTAATACTGTACTAATTCATTGTAAACATTAAATTCATCAACTTTATCTAATTCACGGACAGAATGCATTTTCAACCTCTGTGTGGATGTTGTGTTGAGAACTGCTTAAATCAAACCTAGTGTCCTTCTCCCATTAGGGGATTAAGGGAACCTCTGTGAGAATTATTTCTAAAATAATCCTGCTGCTCTTGTAATCGCTGCATTTAAGTGCATGGGATGAGAATCCACTGCCATGTGTGGCGGGTGAATGCTATGAAACATCTAGCCTAGCTACAAAATATGTGCACGCATACGGTTTAATTAAAAAAAAACTGCACTGAGGTGGTCAGGAGTCCACAAGGAAATTAAAATGAGCAAAGACGAGGGTGAAACAGGGTTGCTGCAATGATTGAGATACAGCTGATGAAAAGCCATCGCACACAGGGTTGCATCATTTTGCATGCTTGACGCATTAGTGAAAAACATTGTCAATGTCACTGAGGTTGAAAACCAATGTAAGGGAGATGCCTGACATGCTGACAGTGTCAGGATTTCCTCTCACTAATTGTATTTACATAAATGGTGTCAGACACCTTCATATTCTGTTAAATCTCCCCCTACCCTGATTGAAATTAAATTCTCAGCAGACAGGATTGTGATTAAATCGCCTACTATGAGGACTGCAAACATGTATTGCAGATAGGTTCTTGAAAGAATCTGTGTAAAGAAACCACGTGTTTTGTTTTGCCATTGGAGATGACAAATTACAACCAATCAAAAGGTCAAAATGTTAGAAAATGCTGTACGGTTGTACTGATAGCGTCTTGTGACACCACATGCATTGGGAAAACAGTTGCCGCATAAAAGGATAGTTTGGATTTTTTGACAAGAAGTTGTATCACATCCCCATCATTTGTGCAGTACAACAAGAACGACTTACCCATCAGTTGGTCTCATGAGTCCTTTTCTGGTCGAATTGCGGTGATGAAACATGTAGATCCGGTTAGTTGCTGGGGCTACTTAAGTAAAGAGTTTAGAGCGTAAAGAGAAATACATTTGCATGACAACCCCCCAAACAAAATCAGACCTCAAAAGTTGCTCTGCTTTGCTTTTCTTCATCCGTTGTACTACTACGCACTATGGACTGTCCATTGTTGTGTCTGTGATTTGTGACGCAGCTATGTTGATAGTGCAAGAAAGAGTTAAGCTGAGCGATTTGTGAGGACTGATTTTTCGGTAGTAGCTAATAACCGGATCTACGTTCTTCATCACCGAAATCCTACCAGAAGGGGACCAATTGGCTGGTAAGTCACTGTTGACTTACTACACTTAGTGTACTACACTAATGATGGGGATGTCATCCAACTGCATGAAAAAAAAAATCAGAAGAATCTCCATGAGGCTGAAGTGGGCCAAACAGAGCATGCAAATCCAACGTTTAATTGATTTTGTTAATCAGTTATCCCCGTGATCAATCAATCAACATCGCTGCCGTGTCCCTGGGCAAGACGCTTCACCCACCTTGCCTCCAATGCTGCCCACGCGGGTGTATGGTGGTGGTCTGAGAGGTCATAGGTGCAAAATGGGAGCCATGTTTCTGTCTACAGATGCCGAATACCACCACACGTGTGTGACTGAATAATGAATTCAATACATTGTGAAGCACTTTGCGTTCCTTGAAAAGCCCTATAAAATCGATTCCATTATTACTATTATATCTTGTCAAGAGACAACACTATAAAAAGTCAGTCAGGTGTGGTTAATTGAGAGAACCATTAAATGTAAAACAAACAGTTTCCTTTGTGTCAATGTTATTAGGGTGAGCATGCACCATTGCTATTGAGCACTACCTTTAATCCACTTGGGCAGGAAATGACAAGAGCTGCACAGTTTATGATTAGAAACCTCCTCCATGGATGTTACACTTTGCACTCCTCCATGTTACTTCTTTCCGCTTGAGGACGCCCCGCAGGTGCTCAGTTGGGTTAAGGTATAGGAGAGGCATACTTTGGCAGTCTATCACCTTCAGCTTGCTCAGCTTGGCTCTTGAAGTGAGCTTCAATGGAAATTGTGTGGAAAGGAAATCTAGACTGCTACATAAGCTGTACAAAGACTTCTCTGAAGTGTACTGCAATCAAAGTACTGAAATGTGAGTGTTTTATTCATTTCGTATTCAGATGAGTGCGTTACTCTGTGGTGTGACTTTGGCTGCAAATGTGATGCATGCCACATTTGCTGAAATGATTTATGCAGCCTTTCAGCGCTTACACTCGCTCCACGCAGGCGGCGAACAAGTTCCTCATGCCAGTATAAATGAATGAGGTGATATCCCCCCCCCCCAACATTATTTTCCTGCCTTTATCAGCAAATGGCTATTTGCATGTCAGTGGGACCTCTCCGTCTCATCATCATCCCCTCCCCGCTCCAACTTTCCAGCACACCGTGATGCCATTTCAATAGAAACACACGCAGACCTTATATTGGAGGGAATAGAGGGGGTCTTTTGTCGCCGCCCCCCTCCTCCTTCATTTTTTTTTAAACCAGTCTTGCTGCAGGACTGCTTGCTTGGCGCACCTGCAGCTTAGTCTGATCCCGCAGAGAACCACTGGCACATTGTCCAGCATTTGTCATCCTTTTGGAAGCTTCAAGTTGTCCAAGAAGAAGGATCCCTTTCTCCCCCCAAAACTGAGGACCTACTGGAGCTGCCGTTGAAACCAAGAGGATGCAATGCAATGAAAAAGGGGGCAATTAAAAAGTGCAAAGAGGAGCCAGTAAGAGTGTGAGCAGGTGAGAATATTTTTGTGTTGTTCTGTGAAACAATACGCAGGGGGAAGACTCTTTGACGGGCGGACGCTTAGAGGTCGAGTCCGGCTTTCGGAGTTGCAATGTCGGAGAGGGAGGGCATCGTTACATGGTGGCTGTGTTGCATGCTGAATACGTGGGTGTGGATGTGCAGGTTTTTGGGTGAAACTTTAGACGGACGCGTGTGCACGCCAATGGCTGCAGGACAAGCGTGTGCATTAACTTTGCAAATCTTTGGCGAAAAGAAAAATGGCCACAACGGAAACATCAACGCACCCGAGTGTGATGCATCGCCACAGTTTCCTCGCGTGCACTGTAGGAATTCATTCATTTGTTTATCATTTACGCACGTGCAGCGTTCCAACCGGAGCGCAGGGATGCAGGGAGGAGAAGGAGGGCGTGGCCGTGCTGCGCCTCATCCTAATGCGTGGGCGGGACTTTAGTGCGCAAATTTCTGCACCAAACTGGCAATTGAACTATCCCAGGAAAAAGGCTGTGCGTTTTTTTCCATTTCCTGTGTGCGGTTAGTGCATGCCATCACATCCCATGTCCAAGAACCAAAAACGTACCCCTGCCCCCTGGAGGTGTCATCCCTCACTGGTCACTACATTAGGAAGTAAAAAATGTATGTCTTTGTTGTTCCCGATATCTTGAGAGAATTGTAGGAATTCCTACAGTTCTCTCAAATGTGCACGTGTGACGTGAAACATATGAATGATGTGCAATGGGAATGAAGTCATGCTGCCTGAGGTTTTGGTGGGGAAGATGCAATAACAATAAAACTGTTGAGCATTTTGATGAACATCAATGCATGCGTTTTTGGACATTATAGGAGGTGCGGGTCTTCCCAATGAAATGGCTGTTGGCTGTATTTAGCCGTGCAGGAAGTCAATAAGATGTGTGATCTAAAAGCCGTTTCTTGTTTTTGGACAGTCACAAAATGGAAATTGTTCCAGAAGTCTCATTTGAATGCACGCCATCTCTTTGTTTCATGGTCTTCACTGGCATCTCTCTCCTTCTTCTTCCCTCAAATAAACCAGACTGGCTTGAAAAAAAACGACTGGAGGTGCATCAGAATTGGTTTGTGTTTGTTTTCGACTCACTTCCTCCTTTTTTGGACCGTGTGAGGAGGGGTGGGGTGTTCCCCGCCATCATCCAAGCCCCCCTCCATTGTATTTATCTGCTGACTGTGACATCCATCACCTTCTCATAGTCACACATGGTCGAGCTTCACTCCTTTTTAGGAATAAGTTCTTGGATAGTTCAACAGGTCAAAATGACATGGATTATAAAGAACATTTTCCTTGGTGCACATGGTCCTTTTTTGAGAATTCACTTGCCTTACAATAATTATTTAGGCATTACAGAATAATAACTGCCAGGCGCAGGGATAAGAGTGACAGTACAAGGCTGGAATGCGATTGTGTTGCCAAGTCTGTCGCGTTGCATGGTTTCCGTTTAGCGCTACTGTTTGGTTTGTTTTTTTTCTTCCCCATTTTCCCCTTTTTTTTCGACTTTCACCAACCAAAGCTCTTTTAGCTTCCAGTCTGCAGATGTGTCACACCATATGTCCCCAGGCGCAAGCTTACCATTGGGCAAACACGAGCAATTGCAAAGGGCCTTTAGATTTCCAGTCTCCCCATAACATCTGATAATAACAGATTATTAATTGATTCTTTGAATTAAAGTACATCTTATGCCCTATGTTTTCCGCTCAATAGGGCAATAAGAATGGAATTTACTCCAAAACGCGGAATCTCGCCAAAATTTACATCATGTGAATGTAATGCTGTCATCGTGAGGAGAAGGAATGTGGGTGTGTGAAATTATATACCCGGCGGATGGCAAAATCGTGGCGGATTCTCATTACAGACACTAAAACGTCCACTACAGAATTAAACATGTTGAAACGACGATAAACACCGGCGAAAGTGGGCGGAACATCTTCTTAGCTTCTATTCACGCTCTGTGCGGGGATGTGTGTGACTCGGGCGGGATGAGTATATTCCCGCTGCTTTTATGTAAGGATCCTTTTACAATGTTCAATGACCACGTGCAGATTCTGAGAAAAAAGAGATGAAGCTTGTTTATTTTTGTACCCAGCTCGCCTTAGCCGTAAAGAAACATTCACACACAGAGAACATCCTTCCGGCCTTCAAAGTAAGAGCGCCGTTTGCCACATGTCTAACTGTAAAGAAAATAAGTGTCGTGAAAATATCTCACACATACAGTTATAATTGCATGGGTGACTACATGTTCCTTAATCACAAGCACAGGCATTACAGTCTGTTGAAAATGTAGCATTGTGTGCATCTCATTAGAAAAGTCAGCAAGCTACATCCATTTCTCAATTACTGGGCAAAATTGTCCATTGATTTATTGCATTGGTAAATTGAAGGTTTTTTTGCATTTAATTAACAGACCTTTATTTACTAACCCTAAAATCAAACACACTATGCTGGTGTAAAATGTAAAAAACGGAATACTAAATAAACAGAAAAAACAGAATAAAAAAAAACATTTCGTAGGGCCCTATATTAGGGATGTCTCGATTCGATCTTCTGAATCGGGATTGGCTATATATTGAAGATTGCATAAAATTGGCTTTTTCCAAGAGATCGGGATGATCCGTTAGATGTATATTGTTCGTAACTCGTTCGTAACACAACGTGCATGCAGACATGTCCGCAATGTACCGTGGTGAAGTTAGTTTCATGCTGGACGCTGGAAATTCGGCTTCACAGCTACAGTGGTAGTCCCCCCCTCATGGTCCCCGGACTCAGAACACAGAGCACTCAAAGTCCTTCAGGCAGACGTTCTTCTCCACATGCACAGTGCAACGACACTTCCTGGGTTTTTTAGTCCACGCATTTGACTCGAAGCACTTGCGCTACCCAGCGTGCTGAAAACCACTGCCCTCTATAACCCACACACTAAACAGAAGCTTAGAACAACACAATATACCTGCCACTACCATATGTATATATATTTTGCATGGCCATTTTTTTACAATTGGTACCATATTGAATCAAATTGGCAAGCCCATTAAAAAAATCGTATCGGAAGCCAAACAATATGAACTGGGACATGCCTATTACATATTACTGTTTTAGTCTTAACTCTTAATGCGTAACCTATCGTGACTATCATCATGACTTCAACCACTCCCCTCTTCTTTCTCATGCAATGGACTATTCCGTGTGACTGCGCATGTGCAGATTTACTCAGCAAGACGATAGCAAAACAAACTTGGCACGGTTTGGAAAAAAATGAAGCAGTGTTACACCAGCGGACCCGAGAAGACCAGAAGGCGAGAGGAAAACAAACTGAAGGCGTCAACCTTTTTCACACTGACAACAAATGTAGACACGCAGTAGCGCTGCTGTAAGCCGTGGAGAATGTAGTATTAAAGCAGTACACCATATTAAACATTGCTTAATGTGCAAGCATTCAGGTGATGGACTTGTTAGGTAATAATAATCTTCCAGCAGGTTTTGAAGGATTCAGTTCTCAACAGCTACCCTTTCGCTTTAGCTTCATTGCTGAGATATTTTTGTAAGATTTGATGAAGAATAAAGCACTGTCAGTTGTACTGTACATTTTTTGGGTGACTTTACATTTTGTATGTACCATGGCGCATTGAACAGTGTGGGAAATTTCAAGTCCATCTGGCGAATGGGGTGACACATTGGAGTTGAATAACAGCTCAGCGAGGTGGCGTATTTAGAGTAAGCGCTTACACAAACAAATTGTATAGGGTGGATGTATATTCAATGTGGGAATCCAATTTTAAACACTATATGTATGACTGACACGCTGCTCCTGATTCCAAAGTGCATGACCAGGTCGCTCCACCCTGAGTGGATTGCATTTGGACGAGCCGCCTCACTCTCGCCCCAAGCTGAGACTTTGGCAGATTACAGAGGCAAGCGTTTATTTGAAAAAGCAAGGCCCACCTGTGACCTGGCGGCGAATAATAGCCTATATCACAATTGGTGGCACCCCGGCAGCAGGCGAAGCTAATCTATCATTCCAGGAGGGCTCTCACACCAGCACATGAAAACATTGAGGCATCTTCACTTGGATGATGTCTTTGTATTAATGAGGTTGTGTGTGCGTGTGTGTGTGCTATAAAACTGGTATTCGCCGCGAAGGCGGACTCTATAGCCAACGCCATTAAAAAGCACTCAGCTTGATTCAAAGTTATTCCATGTGTGCTGCTTGAAGGTGCGTTCATTCATTTCCTGCCGTGAATGCTTGCACCCAATTTTAATTAAATCCACCATTGTCCCGTGCCGCCAAATGCGAACAAAGTATAAATTTTATAGGTTGTGATCATCCTTGTTCTTTAAACATTGATAGTCTGACATGAGAGAATTCCTTTTGGGCGACGCAAAGAGTGTTTTGGAAGGAAAACCCATTATACAGTACTTCAAGTCAAAATTAGGTTGCGGAACAAAAGCGCACACGGATTGCTGAATGGCTTTGCTGCTGTATGATTTTGTTAAACGTGAGGCTGGAGGTGTATTTATTGGAGCCAGAAAAGATGCTATCTGCTGTTATGTAGTCCCTCCAGATGACTGAAGTAAACCCATGACAGGTGGAACTTTGGGCAGGTGATTTTTTTTGACTGTGTTAGCATTTTTATCTTTTTGTACGTATTTTTGTGCCAAGCTGGAGTGGGCTTACGCATATTGCTTTTGATAGAAAGAAAGATTCTGCAGCAAAATTTAATCACAACAAAAACACTGTTTAAATTCTCTTGTTGGTTTAGTTGTGTTCGTCAGCCTCAGGAATGTCTCGTCCTGCCATTGATCCTTAACCTTTGACTTTTCAACATGGGGATCAAATGATTCTACACTGTTCCAGAGGTAAGATAAGCATCTCTGGTGATGTTATGGCCATTCCAGAAGCCTGGAGTAACGTCATGTGTTGTCTCCATTCAAACAGTTTACCCTAGAAGGAGCTTACTTTCTCGTTTCATTGATTTCTTGTTTTGTCATGCGGCCAAATTGGCACTGGGAGGAGCTTTCCCTCACATCTGATCCTTCATTTTGGGCCTCTTTAGCCATAAACTTCTATTCCCCTCTTGGGTAGGGAAAGTTTTCAGTTGGAATATTTTCCAACCGAAAGAGAAGATGCTATTGTTTATCGATGGCCAGCATATGCGTAACAAAGATGTAAGTAAAAATGATTCATTTGTTGTTCTTCCTTTCTTTGCCTTGACGCTTTTATTCCATATTTTAGTCCTGCACAGTGCATGAGTCCTGCATGAGTGTATGCGAAATACATATGCATGTGCCACAAAAGCAAGGCTCGTGGTTGTAGTCTTTGTAGCTGCAGATACCTTGAGCGCTTTACAGGAAGAGAAGGGCGATGATGCCGGAAAGCAGCAACATTTAGCTGAAGTGGAATCATAAAAGGTTAATTGTGTCGGAATCTCTGTGGATACAGAGCTCATATCAGCTGCCTTGTAGCACTCTAGTTTGCTGTCATGAAGCCACACTCTCTCGGCTGACCAGTAAAATAATTATGCCGATTCTTCCACGCTCCCCGATGACGTCCGCGGCACACTGTTGTGTCACACTGTCTGACAGACGCTAAATAAAAAGAGCTCAAAAACTGTCACGTCCAGTTCAGCTCTGTGTCAGCTATGTAAACAGAGTGACACCACAGCAGTGGAGGACATCTGACATTTGTCTAGCTACGCTCCTGCAGGTACCCTATCCTGTCAATAGACTATTGCTGTGTGTACTTCCATCAGTACATATCAATACTGGCTACACTACATACCACCTACTGTCATTGCAGTTATCAGAGATGACGACAGTTATCCGCCTCCTCTTCTTCTTCTCTCCTTTTTAATTGTAGATTGCAACCACTCCAGTTAGTCCCTTTCTTCCTGCTATGTAGCCAAGGTAACGACGATTTAGGGTGCTTTCATCGCTGCACACGCACCATTTGGGGCATGTGGAGTATGACACCTGGTTAGTCATGGCACATTGCCTTTTGTAGTACTTCTCAGTGTAAACACACATGTGCGCTCAAAATGGAAGTATGGAAGTGCACAAATTGAGCCTAAGACTGGATTATTGTGGTACCCTCAAACTTTGTGAAAAAGCCCCTAAAATTGTTGAAAACTTGCTCTAACTTTGACCTTTTTTTTTTTTTTTTTTTTACAAAACAGTCACGTTTGAAGGTTTGCGAGCATGGACTGCCCGCTTTAAATCACACCACAGATTTTCGGTAATATTCAGGTCTGGGGACTGAGATTCCATTCCAGAATGTTGTACTTGTTCCTTTGCATGAATGCCTTCGTAGAATTTGAGCAGTGTTTAGAGTCGTTGTCTTGTTGAAGTATCCAGCCCTAGCGCAACTTTAACTTTGTTGTTGTCTTGCCAAAAATGAAGAAGAAGCAGATTTTGCTATGACGCAATCGTTTCCATAGAAGCTGGGGCAAAGCTGGCTGGGGATGAAGCTGGCTCTTTCAAATGTGCTTTAGCATACCTCAAGCGACTCCGTTTGTGGCAAACGGCTTCTTCCTTATACACCAGCTCCTTGTGCAAAGTGTGCAGATTAGTTGACCAATGCACAGTGACAACATCTGCAGCAAGCTCATGTTGTAGGTCTTTGGAGTTGGTCTGCGGGTTGAGTTCGACTGTCCTCACCATCCTTCGCCTCTGCATGTCTGAGATTTTTTTTGGCCTGCCACTCTGTGCCTTAACCAGAACTGTGCTTGTGGCAAAAATTGCATATTTTTTTCTAAAAAGGGTGCAACTACTATACTCAAATTTCTTAAGGATGTCCAGGAGATGTCTGGTGGGAAAGATTCAGCACCATAGTTTTGTTTCAAATGTGGCTAGTTTGTGTGTAGCTCCAGTTATTGCACACATGGGACATTAAAATGCACATTCTTCACATCTCCAAAGAAAGCCACAATTGACGCTCTCTCGTCACAATGTTTCACTTGCGCTCGGAGGCGCAACACCACAGAGGCGAGACGTAAAGTGTGAATGACATCCAATGTGGTGCCTAGTCCATGTCGCAGTCAAGCACACTACGGGGGTTGCAACAAGTCCTCCTCTGGGATTAGAGGTGGCAGCAGATAGAAAAAAATGACATCAGATAAAAGGGATAGGTGGGATGGATATGCATTTTTACACGTGATGTGAAAGTGAAAGTCAGGGAATGAATAAATCTGATGTAATGTTATCAAGGGCCGAGAGGGCAAGCTTATGATGTAGGTGCAGCTATAAATAGCTGAAGGACAAGGCTTTGTATGTGTCAGGTTAAGAGGGTCACTGATGATGGCTGGACGTGTGCGTACGTTACATCTACATAATGCAGTGAAGTGAGAAAATGTTAGGGTAGTCATCGGCCATCCACATTTCAAGATCACAAAGCTCTAATATTCATCTTCATGCACATTACTAAAGTGGAATTAGTGGGTTTGAAAATTGACATAGTTTTCAGCCATGAGTCTGAAATCAGTTGCCATGGTGACAAATGCCGGTACATGAACCTGTCTTAGATCAACGTAAGGCTGAAATGAAATGTTTGCTGGTTGAAGTTTGACAAGATGCAGATCTTTTCAAACGTTTCGTTTCTAAAATATTTCTTTGGTGTATGAAATTGTACACGACTTAATCATGTATGCTTACAGCTACTAGGAAATACGGTAGCTATTATGTGTGCTGTTATGTGTAAGGTCCTTCTAAGGCCTGTACTATGAAGCAGGCTTTCTCTCAGTGGCGATTGCTCTAAGACTCTCTAATGTGTCTCCTCCCCAAATATAAACAAATAGGTACATTTTTGATATAGGGCGGAATGAGCTTTCCCTTCTTGAATGACCAGCAGTCGCCACTGATTTCTCTTTATCCTGGATGAGTTTGAGAATTAGGTTAGGATATTCCATAAGACGCCGCACGCTGGATGAGTGGGTAGCATGTTGGCCTCACAGTGAGGAGATTAGTGTTAGAATCTCTGTGTGGAGTTTGTATGTTCTCCCCTGCGTGCATGGGTTTTCTCCGGGTACTCCGGTTTCCTCCCACATTCCAAAAACATGCATGTTAGGTTAATTGGCGATTCTAAATTGTCCATCGGTATGAATGTGAGTGTGAATGTTTGTTTGTCTGTATGTGCCCTACGATTGACTGGCGACCAGTCCAGGGTGTACCCCGCCTCTCGCCCAAAGCCAGCTGGGATAGGCTCCAGCATACCCGGGACTGGAATGAATGAATTGATGGTCTTTTTTTTTTCTTTTGACATATTGTTAAAACTAAATTTTTGTATTTGTAATTTATTACAAATTCAAAATTTCCTCACAGCACTGATAAAATGCCTATTCAACCAATTAATTCATACATACAGTATATACTGTACTGCAGTTGAGTGGTTGAGTGGTTAGCATGTTAGCCACACAGTCAGGAAATTTGGGTTCGAAATATACTCCCTCTGCATGTGTGGGTTTCCTCTGGGTACTCCGGTATCCTCCCACATTCCAAAAACATGCATGTTAGGTTAATTGGTGACTCTAAATTGTCCATAGGTATGAATGTGAGTGTAAATGCTTGAATGTCTGCCCTGCAATTGACTGGTGACCAGTCCAGGGTGTACCCTGCCTTCTGCCCAAAGTCAGCTGGGATAGGCTCCAGCATACTCATGACCCCTAGTGTTTTTCCTGTACTACTAATTTTTTGTTAAATAAAGTTGGTATGACTTGAAATTTCTCGCACAGCAGGACAACACAACCATTGTAGGGGCAATAATTTGCCATAAGCCACTGACAATTTGTTTAATCTACCAAAAAACTCAAGACACCTCATTTATGCTTTCAGCTCAGCATAATGCTATCCCATTCCTATCCATAATGCTAAGCCATTAAAGTGTATCTGGTGCTTGAACTGCCTCTATTTCACTCCTGAGATTCTGCGTTCACACAAACACATTCGCTTGTGCTCCTGAGGATAGCATGTTACACGAGTCTAGCGTGTGCACAAACATGGACAAGCTGTCGCATGCTTGTCACTTAACAAGCCCGCTGTGGCAGCCAGTGTGATACACGCACATAGACACAATGCGTTGTTGCTAATGGGCTAAAAGCATGTCTTTACGTCGTTTTGTCTCCCGCAGGTCTTTCTTTGAACCGTCACATGAAAGATTTTGCCTGTCAGTGCAGCAGCGACGTTTCCTGCAATTCCCTGATGTCATTTGTCAGAGGGCTGCAGCAGCTTCTAACATAGATTAGTGAGCATGCACACATTCTCAGCCTGTTGCACCAATTTAATTAAATGACATGATTAAAAAAAAGTCCAGGAATTTGTTCAAAGCGTTTTCTCTGCACTTGATCCGTTGTGCATCCCTTTGGCTCTCTGTGTGCGTTGTTTGGTTGTGATTAGCGCGCCTCAGACTAACGTCGCTAACCTGCGGCCTTGGAGGCGCATTAATCAACAAGCAGTTCTTCTTGGACATTAATAATTAATAATGACGTGAATAATGTGGTTTTGTCACTAAAGCTGCTTCTGTATCCAACTCTTATTGCCCTTCAATGTCCTTCCCATTCCTTTTTTTATTCCTGTCACAATAGTGCAATGGCTCTTGCATTCCTTTATAGCTGTCTCCACCTACCTCACACCCCTTCCGCCTTCTCCTTTCCTATTTCCCGCTCTGCTTCTATGTATTCCCCTCGCCTCTCTCTTTCTTGCCGAGACTCTGGGATGCTTTTCCTCTTTTGAAGGGCCATCGGGATTCGTCTGTTTTGCCGATGCTTGACAGCCTGACACTCGCACGGACGCTGGAGCTCGCCGCACTCACCCACTCAGGCATTTGTCAGCTTACTCTGCCTTCTTTGCTGGATCCCTTACGCTTTCTGTCCATGACGCACAATCCCACTGAAAGTGTGAAGTATCCCCACCCATAGTGCTAAATGCCCTATGTCGCATCCAACCGCGATAAGCCGATTTAGGCCAATTCATTAATAGCGGATATTCACACTTGCCAATCATACGGTGCTTGGACTCGATGCTATGGTACAGATCCTCTTCAGCCATAACTCTTTAAAGTAAGTGTCCGTCTCACCAGTTGTCATCTTGCTCACAATTTGAACACAACTGTCATCAGTTCAGCTGCATGAAAAAGCGCTATTGTAACTCCTGTACATAAAAATGATTATATCTTCAACCTAAAAAAAAGGCTAATTTTTTTACATTTTTTTGCAAAAATGCTGCCGACATTGGTCAGTTCACAAATGTGCTTTTTTACCTACTCATCAAACATCCTACTGCACAATTACAACTAAAGTTCCAGCCCACTCCAAGTTCAGATACGGATACAGATCATTTAGATGGGTGAACAGTTACAGATGGTGGTGTACTCGCTCATCCCTACTAAACATGTTGAAATGGCGATAAACACCAGTGACAATGAGCAGAACCTACCTCTCAGCTTTGCTTCCACTAGCTTCCCTTCATGCTTCGTCAATGGAATCTAGCGGGGTGAGCTTAGTTTAGCATTCTACTGCTAGTAGTTTGTTGACTAGTTGGATGGATGAGTATCTTTTCACCGCCTTGTGTTTTGCATAAGGAGTGTTTTGCTGACGACTTGCAGAGTGAAAAAAACAAGAGGCAAGTTTATTTTTGCATCCAGCTCGTCTTAGCCGTAACGAGACATTCTCACACATAGAAGATGCTTCAAAACAAGAGCGCCACATGTCGCCTAATTGCGTTAACAAAATAAGAGTGCCATAAAAAATGTCTCGCATATGCATTTAGAATTTAATGGGTGACTACATTTTCCTTACTCACATAAATGGGCATTACAATTTGTTGAAGATTTAGTAGAAATGTGTGCGTCTCATTGGAAAAGTTAGCCAAGCTACATCCATTTCTCAATTACTGGGCTACATTGTCCAATGATGTATTGGACAATTTGCATTCATTAATTTTTTCATTTAATTTTAGGTAATTTAGTTAATTTTTGTAATTTTATGCACTAACCCAAACTCCTGGGTTAGTTTGGGTTAATGCTGTTACATTATGCACACACTATGCTGTTAAAAATAAATGTAAAATGTAAAAAAATTTGTTCAAAAATTTTTAACAGAAACAGAAAAAAAACTTAATTCGGGAAAAAAATGTCATAGATTGTTATTTTGATTTGTGTAACTGTCTCTGTGTTACGGTGGGGTGTGGATGCAAGGCAAGTGGTGTGTGAAAGCAAAACTAAGGTCTGTATTGGGGTCTCATAAAAATATAAAATCAAAATAAAATCAAGGTCCAATATTAGGGGTTGGAAAAAACACAATGAATGCACAGAAATGCACCAGTAAACACCACAAAGTTAAAAAAAACACACAAAACACAGAACATAACACTCTGATCATTTCTGCTTATTCTGGTTGTTCTCTTTTGTGTTTTGGGGTGCTATTTGTAAATGTATGTATGGCGTTGACGAATGTAAATTCTTTGTTCCGAGGCCTCTCTTTTAAATGAGAACTTGATTTTAACGAGTGCCTGGTAAAATCAATATTAAAACAAAACAACAAAAAACACACAAACTTGTACAGGCATATATACAAACATACAGTACTTATGTTGTCAATTTAGTATCATCAACAGCGTAGCAGTATTGGCAGTCATACTAGCATGGTATACTAGCAGTATTATTACCACTATCCTTATATTACTATATATTATTATTATATTATCCTTATAATTATCCAACTTACTAATGTATCTGTATTGTTGTGGTTGGTATGATTCTATAGCAATACCAATAATAAGAGAATAGGAATACTAAGCAGTTATTGTTAATGGTATTATAGTTTTTACTTTTATGAAGTATTAATGTGACAATACAGTATTATCATAGTTTCTGTTATCATTGTCATATCATCATAGTGGAAATTTACTGTTGTTGTCTCTTTCTGTTTTTTCACCCCCTCTTGTCTCCACAATCGCCCCTTAGTCCCATTTTCCTTATTGCTCCCCTCCTGCTTCAAACACACATTAAAGGAAAACATCAAATAAAGCAATATATGCTCCCTTGCAGAGCAAATGTGTTTTGCACAAGTTTAACAATACTACTTGCCCTATTGCCTGAACAGGACAGCTTAAAGGAATAATGGACAGAGGAAATACAACGACCAAAGGCCAGAAAGAAAGAATTGACAAATGCTGGAAATGATGAAGAATGACATTGGTGAAAAACTCACAAATATTATCCTTAACAAAGTGGGTGTTTTAAGTTCTACAATTTAAAAAAAAAGTGTATGGCCTGTAGTGACTACAGCAAACTTGTAGCAGCCTCAGGTGATTAGCCGGTTTGCTGCAATCGATTGGCATTAGGGACTTACAATAAAGATTTATTGATGTAAAAAACACACACACATAACCCCTCCTCGGCTGCGTCTCTCTCTGGGATTGTCTACTCTTGCCTGCTTGTGGGCTTAAAGCAGCAGCTCAGGTGGAGAAACAGATAAGAAGTGGTTGCTTTCTTCCTCTGTTTTCTATTCATGCCCTCCCGCACACCACTATCTGTCTGGTGCAATCACGGTGGCCCCTCGTGGCCACCGTGATTGCACAGCAAACTCCGACGCCAATTAAAAGTTCATTCAGACCCTCCTCCCCTTAATGAGCACGCTCAGGTCTCTTTTGTGTGCTGTCGTTTTGTTTGAAGGATGGACACTATCTGCAGCGGTGTGGAAGTGTATGTAACGTTTATCTTATAAATACCCTTATTATGCAAAAGTGACTTTCCAATTATGTTTTAACAGTAGCATGTGTGTTAATGGAAGGAAAAGAGACAAATCTCTCACTTGTGTGATCCACGTTTGAGAGAAGAGGTGTTAAAATGCTTGCTTTTGAAGTGGTGGCTTTTCATCTCAAAAGTCAAGAGTCACTACAGATCCTAACGTAAAGCTCTGCTAATGCCAAGTCAATCAGCTACAGACGGGAGCTGTAAATTGGAATATTTTGCTTTTCTTTAGCACGTGTCAAATTTAAGGCCTGGGGGCTAGATCTGGTTCACCTCATCATTAGTGCCCACCAAAGCCTGGAAATAAAGTCAATAATGCACCTCACCTTTCCATTCTAAATGTATTTGCGTCTTCATTTTGACGAAAAAATTGCTCGGTGCAAATCTTTTTTAGGGAATATTAACTGATCGTGCAAAAAGATATGAAAAATATAAACCTGCAGGTCAGCTTGTCTCTTTGACATCTCATTTCAAAGCAAGTTTCCATCAATTTCTAACCTCGCATGATGTTGCTGCAAAAATGCAATGTTAGCCATGGTCTTCTTTAAAAGTGGTAAACCAAAAAAGATACTATAATATGAAACCTTTAAGGACCATGTTGACTTGACCGCATTAACTCACAGTCTGTGAAGAAATGCAATGTCGCTAATGTTTTACACGCCTGTCTTGTCTGGCATCAGTCCTGCTGAGGTCGCCTCCTCTTTGCCCGCTTGGCAACCTTGATGCGTCCTCTGACTGATTTGTTGATTCTCAGCCTGCAACGCACACGACACGCTCGGTTACAAACAGAGAACGGCATTTAATCAACGGCAGTGCGTCTGTGCCGAGAGACGCAATCCACTAAAGCCAAACTCATCAATCTGTCATGGAGATTTATAAACACTGCCCATGAATGAAGAAGTCTGCAGTGGTGGGGAGGGTAGGAGATGTGCCAGCTCTCACCTTGGGAGGAGTGCAGGTAAAGAGTGCGCCGCTTTGACGAATGCAAAGCTATTGACATAAGAGGGGGAATAATTAGGTAGAACGAGGAGGCCATCCATCAACCGGCTGGTTTGCGTTTAATATGTCACATGTTCAATACATATGAAGTCCTCCCACCTGTTTATTGTAAATAATAGCTGGAGAGGGAGGAATGATGGCGGTCATCGAGGAGGGAAGGAAAGAATGATGAAGGCTGAGGGAGGAAGAGATCTAATAAATTATGCTGCGCTTATCAATGTTTGGCACCTCTTTGTGGGGTAGTGAGCACAGTCCGCTACCAAAAAATGCCGGCACTCTGTACTGTGTAGTTGACTGGGAAAAAGACAGCTTCTCATTGTGGGTGTGCGTAATTCAATGTCCGCCTGCAGGACTAGGAACAAATGACTTTAGAACAGTGCTGAACGTACAAACTGCATATTATAAAACACAGTACTGTATACAGAACACAGGACAAGGAACAAGCTAGTGCTCAGTAATAACAGTCATGATGAATGTGATGTTATATATGAAAAAATATGTGTAGATACAAAATAATTGAACAAAGAGGGTAAATGAAAACAAAATGGCGGAAGTAGTTTCTTCTTCTTTAATACAAGCTGAAATTCATATGAAGGCTCAGAAGTGCTAAAAGTTTTTGTTCACATCTGATCCATTTTCTGCATTTCAGTGTAACAAGGAAAGTCCCAGAAGAAGCTTATATTATATTACCATATCTAACTTATTGTATGGAGATATGGGGAAATACCCACAAACGTCATACAATTTGATATATATATATGTGTGTGTGTGTGTGTGTGTGTGTGTGTTATTACAATTATAGAGAGAGGAGAAATGTGACCTTGGGGAAAAAATGTAACTTGAAACACTAATATGCCAGTATGTAGAACTTAAACCATTTACTAAAATGAGCAATGTTAAGAAACAGTACAGGCAGTCGAAGTCTACAAGGAAGAGTCTTGAACCTCCGGGTACGTACAATGCACCACATTGTTATACTGCTCTATCATTTATAATTGGCAAAGAGTACATTTGGAAGACAGGCGGTGAACAAATAGTACTGTAATTAATATCAAACGGAAACGGGGACAGGATAAGCTTTGCATCTTCCTGCGCCTTTTTGGACGTGTGGAGCTGTAAATGATTAAATTAGATTTGAAAAATACTTTAAACCATTACCATGTATCTTTTATCAAGTATTGTGGGATCAGCTCATAATTTGTTGTGCTTATTTAATTAATTTGTTGTCTTACAAGGGTGCTAAATGTTTGCCTTTTTAGCTCATCTGAGGCAACGAAATGACTGAACGCTGCTCCCTTGGCGGAGGTCTCAGAGTACTCTTCATTTAATTATAACCCTGGCAGGCTGCATCCAACATGTTATTGCAGTAGCTCTCAACTATTTTCCGTCATGCCTCCACCGGGGGACAGAAATCTTTTCACGTCCCCTGATTTGAAATGCTACTGAAAGACTGACAACATCTACAGTATTTATTTATCTGTACTGTACAGTGTGTACACAAAATTGAAACCATTAAAATGCAACAAAATGGTTCAAAAAGAGTTCAAAAGTCAAGTTGTATGCCGCGTACCACAGAGTCATACATATTGGGAGGTCTGCACTAATATTGAGAGTCCACTCTGTTTCTACAGTAATGCCCCCCTGACAGTTTTTTTTTCAAAAGAAAGATGTGCCTGTCATGCCGTGTCTCATGAAAGCCCTTATATTTCAACAGGCATTTTTATTTGTCTTGCAAAGTTGCAAGTACCCTAAAGTACCCCAGGGGTACACCAATTGTGGTAGGAGGTCTGTGAATACAAATGAAAAACAATTAGCACCTAACAGTCAAAATTACGAGTGCACCTAAACGCCTCACTGCATGAGGAGAACAGCAGAAAGGAGACAGAATGAAGTTGTGCATTGCTCTTTGTGCGTCATACGAATAAAGTAAGTTTGATGATTATTTTGTGCATTAAGCCTTTTCATTTATATTGCTGTTCCAATCCACGCATGGTGCAGCAGTGTAAACCTGTCACTGTGACATTTCCCGAAAAATTTGGTTTTATGGCTTATTGTTATTGTGCAGTATGTATCAGTGCCAATTGTACATTTCATTGAGTAAATATGAAGTAGAATACATTCATCTTTTGTTCAGAATAAGCTACTTATAACAGGTAACTGACACGACTTCCTTTTCATTCACCCTGGCTGGCACAGACTTCTGCACGATGACTGGAAGAGCTGTCTGAGGCGGAATGTCTTTTTGATTGACAGTAAAACATGCGAATCAGTGATCTCAAAGTATAAACATCCACCTGAGTTTTCTTTCTGTTGTTTTGAACTGATCCGTAGACTTTACCCAACCCTAGCGACTTTGTCTTTGTTAAAAACGACTAGGAACAGAGGGTAGAATTTACATTTAAATAAATAAATACATTTATGATGTAAGCCAAAAAAAAGAGCTTTCCCTCCTTGAATAACCAGCAGCCACCACTGGTATGTACTGTATATATGTATTTTTGTACTTTGGATACTGCATTGTAATGGTTGTTAAACCTTCCCCTTCAATTCGGTATAAAATTAACATACAGACTTAAACCGTAGCCATCCTGAGTGGACAAAAGAACAGAATCTCCTATTCCACCTATTAATAAGGAAGTATGCCAACATCAGACTGGAATAAAAGACATGTAGAATGATTATTACCAATTTATCATTGCTCATGTCAAACTTTATTCAAATGTAACCATGCAAAATGCAAATGTATGACCCGAAATTACCATTATGTTTATTGACAATTAATTATTGTCGTTTCAAGGTAATTAAGATAAAAAATATTTATGTTTTTGAAGTATGCAGGAGAACGGGGTACGTGGCTTCAAGTCAAATGTCTGAAGGGGTACGCGACTGTAAAACGTTTGGGAACTAATGCTTTAGAGTAATCAGTGTACAGCTTGTGTAGCACTGGATTTACTTTCCAGTGAAAACCAGTCAACAAGACTGCTACTATTGTCTGAGCTGGCAACATAAGTGAATAGCAAAACAACTGTGTCTTGCCTGCAGTCAACCATGGCGGTGGCGTCAGGGTCTGGGGCTGCATGAGTGTTGCCAGCAGTGAAGAGTTTCAGTTCATTGAGCGGAAAGATGAATTTCAACACGTACTGTCACATTATGATGCAACAACTGGGCCGGCATGACAGTTTTCCAACATGATGATAACTGTCCCAAACATACCTCCACCATGACAGGTTCCATGCTGAGGAAGCTGAAGGTTATGCAGTGGCCAAGCACTGTTTGTCTCCTCCTGACCTCACATTGAGTTACCTGTGGAGCATTCTCAAGCGGAAGTTAAGAAGGTGGATAAGCACGAGGTGTCTAACAGCCACTAGCTCCAAAAGTGATATCACCATGGAGGAGTCAGAGAGGAAGCTGTGCCGCTCTGATGAATTCCATGTGCAAGATGATTAAGACAGTACTTAACTTGAACAACGGTGCTCACAGTAAATATTGACACTTTGAACACGCAATTTGACCATGTTCACTGTGAGGTGTACCCACACGCTGGAATTCATGTTCCCCTCTTGAAATGCCACTCCCCGAGTGCCGGCAGCACTCGTGCAGCCCCAGACCATGCTACCTCCACCATGCTTGACACGATTATCTTTCAACTCACTTGTGTTGCCAGCTGTTTAGACAATAATGACTGTCCTCTTTCATCGTCAGTGCTAGACAAGCTGTGCACTGACTACTCTAATGTATATCCAAGGTTCATTTCTATAGTGGTGTCCTCTTTAATAAGATATAATTAAATACTAGCTACTTTTGCGAGATAATGCATGCTGCTCTTCATGGTCTAATTACATCGATTAAAAGATGCATTGCCCTCTACTTGAGAACAAGAGAGTGAGGCATGAGCATGAACTTTCGAGCACTGATGTGTTGATTTATTACATAGTATCAGTAACACAAGCACAGATGATATAAATAAATGAAAAAAGTTAGACTGATAAAGGACATCAGCTTCATTAGGTTTGACCTTCTGCCGTCATCATCAGACTACGAGGGTATCGGAGTGTAAAGTCACCATGCAACCCCGTCCTCTGTGAACATATGGAGTGAACATACTCCACGATGTTCACTGAAGACTCCTCATCTGCAGTCCTCCATAGGGACAGAGTTTCTTGTTTGGGCTTAAAATAAGGAATCTATATTTTTTTCACGCTCTGTTGGCCCAAATTCTTGAAATGATGAGTAAGTCTGTTTACATGCGTGATGCTCATGCCTTCGCTTTGACCGTCAGTGCTTGTGCCTCTCAGACCTGCACACATGCATGGCTGCACACACACATACTGTATGAGCAGGTCTCCTAGAGGTGTTTTGACTCATCTGACTGAAATCTCTTTTTGTTAGCACACAATAGTGTTTATGTGTGTTGACGTTTGCATCAGAGCTGTTGTAAATTTCCAATCAGACATTGCTCTGTGTGTGTTTGTGTGTGATGCAGACACACACTGGGCAGCAGTGTGCAGTTGTCTTCTATGATCAGTGAAATAGCATCTTCATTTCCTCTAAATAAGCCGGCAAGCTCGTCCGAGATGCTGCTTCACCGCAGGGTGCCATCTCTTAAAAGTGGCCAAGGCGTAATTGAGTTTTTGTGCAAAATAAGCTGGAGTCCTGCGTGCGTGCATGTGTGTGTGTTCTCTTGTGCTGACTTGAGAGCAACTTGAGGGTCTAATTGGATGCATGATAATTCAGCACCGCAAGACTGACGTACCAAGCAGGTGAAAGAGTCCTTATTGATGTGGAAATGGCGTCGCCACGCAGATGAATCGCTAATTACAATGACCGGCGCAGGCAAGGCTGGAGCTGCTTGTCACTTAAAATGCATGTTCAATGGCAAGTAATGATTGTTGACATGCACTTTTCACGTGTGTGATGGTGATTTAGTGCCTGCCTCATGTCAGCAAAACTTCCTTGGTGGCAGCTTGTGTAACAAAGTGACTTTTTTTAAATGACTTATCTGGTCCAGTAATTGCTCACTTTTGAAAAGACGTCCCTCCTCATGGACATTAAACCACCACTGACCCACATCTAGCTACATGAGCCAGTAAATACACCAACCCCCCCAAAAATCAGGCTTTGCTATACAGTCTGTGTTGTTAAAAAGCAAAACACATGAGAGCTGTAAAATTGTTGTGATATATGGCATCTCTTATGTCGGTTATTAAGTACAGAGTTACAGTGTGAATGCAAAAAGTGGATAAAGTGCTGTGATAAAGTGAATGAGTTTGGAACTCATTCAGATTCAGAATTCACATCGTTTAGTTATTTCATTGGGGACCTATTGTGCTTTTCCTATTTTCTGACCTATAAGTGTTACGGTGTTGCATTCTTGTGTTAAATGATGCCAATGTGTTAGATAACGTGGTTTGCGCATTTGGAAGTGAGCCCTGAAAGCAATTTTGGATGGCTCTGCACGCTGTGTTCTGTGGAGGGTTTTTTTGACACTGAGTTCCACTGACGTCCAGAACCAGAACTTCCTTATATGGGCAACGTTGACCTATGGCTTTCAGGAAATGTTTATTTGGGTGTGAAGAAAATCAAATTGTGTTTAGCAATACGAAGCCGGACTATCCGCCAAACTTTAGCTGAAGTCCGACACCTTTCCATCGTTACTTTGTCGTGTTGAAGTGTTGGACGATCAAGCTGTAATTCACAATTTATCAGTGTTCTAACTGTGTTTATTTTGTGTGAATAATTGTACAAAAGTGCCCTGCGATTGACTGGCGACCAGTCCAGGGTGTACCCCGCCTCTCGCCCAAAGCCAGCTGGGATAGGCTCCAGCATCCCCGTGACCCTAATGAGGATAAGCGGTACAGAAAATGAATGAATGAATGAATTGTACAAAAGTGGTTGTGTGTGTAGCATTACAGAGTGTACATACGGGGAGCGGAGGGATGTGTTACCTGCATGCATGCAAATTACAAGTTCACTGATGTCTGGCGCTGCTAATAGCGGTTAAAATATAGTTTGTGGAGAGTGTATAAAGGTAAATGTGTTTTGTTAACCAACCTATGTGCTAAAATGGGACAGTAATGGGTAGTAATGACAGCTCTATTGAAGAAGAGCTGCGATAAGATGGCGAGGCCCTTTTTGAGGGTGATCTTGTCAAGCCGTGCTGATACAAAAACACGCATTATTTTCCTTAAATGAATGAGTAGATATTTTTCTTCTTTCTTTTTTTGATAATTCATGTGTATTTATTGCTACTTCTTTTGTTTATTGCTTCAATTTTGTAATAAATTAATACATGAATATGGAGATTTAAACCATAGCCATCATGAGTGAAAAAATGTGAGTCCAAAAAAATGAAGAATTGTGATCAATATTTCAAGTTAATTCAGGTAAAAAGGTTTAACCAGGATATTAAAAACACCACAGTGCAACCGCAATCATGAACAAGAAGCAAATAAAGTGGTCAGGCAGCATACATGCAAAAAAATAATGGTCATTGTGCAACAAATACAAATGAGTCACTCTTTCACTCTATGAATGTACACTGTAAGTACAGTATACTGTACGTATACAGTATATATGTTAATGATGCTCCAATCAGGGATTTATGCTGCCATTTTTGATATTGATCGTTCAAGAGTTAAATCGGATGATACCAAGAGCTATTAGCCAGGACATCCGTATAGAGGGGAAAGTTACAACAATTCTAAGGTGGAGGGAGCGGGGGTGGGCGGGGGTGATGTGTTTTTTATGAGGCCCAGAAATCCTGGCTGTACCCCTACTATTGATTTGAAAAAAGGAAACATGAACTCACTTGACTTACTTTTTCAAGAGAACCTACAGTATATCACTTACAGAGGATGAAACAACTTCTTTAAGAAGACTTGATGTGAGAGTACAGTATCTGGTTTTATAGCAGAACTTCCAGGTAGCACATAGGTGGGCTCCAAATGAGAGAGCAGTAGGTGAACCCGGTGTCTTCCATCACTGAGAAAGGCTGGTCATCTAGTTCATTCATTCATTCATTTTCTGTACCGCTTATCCTCATTAGGGTCATGGGGATGCTGGAGCCTATCCCAGCTGGCTTTGGGCGAGAGGCGGGGTACAACCTCAACTGGTCGCCAGTCAATCGCAGGGCACATATAGACAAACAAACATNTCATCTAGTTCAATTAATACAATTATTTTTCAGGTTATTTGCTTCGATTTCTGACTGTCATGCATATGCGGGTGAGTGTTGTCCATCGTTGGCTGCCAACTGACTGTTTTTGCACCATGAGCCTCCATAACTCACCATACTTCGTCAAGTGTTTGTCCTTCAGCTGCTGTATTAAATTAAAGCTTATTAACGTGCTAGCCCTGCGAGATATTTTTTTTGGCATGTTTTTTATTTCATGTCACTCTCACAAATGGCAGCTACAAACGGCAGACATGTATGTTTTGGCCTGCATCTGCGCAGTGTAAAGGAAAGTGGGTGGGTCACACTTCTCCTAGACATTAGAGCAGGGGTGTTCACACTTTTTCAGCTTTTAAAATGAACAAGTCCCAAAGATCTACCTCCAACTGTGAACATAGAAGATATAGTTATCAATATACAGTATAAATGTGTAATGTATTTACTATATTCATAAATATTATATCATAAGTATTTGTGTGCATGGTACATGTATATCAGGATAATACAGATAATTCCATGTAATTAATTAATAGTTGTGTACATAACTCGGTACTATGTCAGTCAAGATGGCTACATAGCTTTTAGTAGATAGTTTGTGTATTAATCTAGTTCTAAATTGGTGCTCAGGACGTAAAGCAGACAATTCATTTTTTTTCTACAGCCGCTACAAGTAAACGGATACCATTTGTTATACATATAATAATAATAATAATAATAATAATGATAATAATTATACATTTTATTTTTTAGGTGCCTTTCACGGCACTCAAGGTGGCCTTACATAGTGGCAGATACAATAAAACAGTTAACAACATAAAATACAATTAAAAACAAATACATGATAAAAAGACAGTGCAGTTATAGTCACAGTGCGTAAGCTTTTCTAAACAGATGAGTTTTGAGTTTGGATTTGAAGTGTGGGAGAGAGTCAGAGTTGCAGAGGTCGGGGGGAGGGTGTTCCAGCGTTGGGGAGCAGAGCAACTGAAAGCTCTACTCCCCATGGTGACGAGGCGGGCGGGGGGGACAGTGAGCTGGAGAGAAGAGGAGGAGCGGAGTGACCGAGCGGGCGATATGGAGGAGGTCGGTCAGGTATGGGGGGAGTATGGCTTTGAAGGTGATATAGGAATCTTACCGCTGAGTTAGTTTATCCGTAATAAAAATAATAAAGATGAAAGTTACAATTTGCAATGAAAGTACACTAATTTCACTTTGCCGCTGGGGAGCACCAGCGAATCAGCAAGGGAGCATGATGTAAGCTGACTGATGTCATATGACATCTATGCAATCGACCCACGCTACCTTAGCGAGCGACTGGTAGCTCACGATCAACGTAATGAGCACCCCTGTGTTAGAGCCAGACACTACACTGCACATGGGATCGCTGTAGGCTGCTCGTGTTATTATTATGATTTTTGTGTTGTTATTAGGGGTGTCCGATATTGGCTATTTGCCAATATCCTATATGCAGATGTAAGCTCTCAATTTCAGATTTTGATATATATATCGATATCTCCTGTTGTGGAATTAACACGTATCTGTTACATCGGCAATCAGCTTCTCGACATGGGTGTAAACGACATTGTACAACTTGGGTAAACAAACATCTGAGGAATACCTGCGATAGGGCGTGGTAAACTCCACAAGAAACTCCACAAGTTTGGTGAATCCACTTTGCAGTTTTTTTTAATTGCACGTTTATATCCCAAGAAGACATTTGGAAATAATTCCAAACCACAGACGTAACATTAGTCAAACACAGAGCAAGCGAGCTTGTTACTGCAGCCACTGCCGCCATGCTTGTTTAGACGCTTCATGACGTGGTTTGATGTGTTTATCATTTGCACGCTGGTAAATGTCTTTGTCGTTCAGGAACCCACAGACCTATATACAGCAGTTTTCAAAAATCAGTTTTCATTACAAGGGAAAGAAAACATACAGGTGTTCACAGATATTACATTTTAATAATATGGGAGGGCTAACATTATTGCACATCCGTAGTTAATATCACGGAACATCTAGTGGCCAAAGTAGAATACTATATTCCCTTCCTTATTCATTCAAACGGCTTCTTCTGCCTATTATTTGTATTTTGGGTCATTTAGCCATTTTTAAAGTTTAAAATGTTTAATCTAGACCAAGAATAAGTAACATTTGATCAAAAATGCATAATTTTTTGCTAATGATAGGCTCTATTCAACCACAAAAATCAATAATTTATTCATTAATTATTTGGTGAAAAAGTATCCATGTGGAGTGTCGTAATGCAGGGTCCGAGGGCCAGAAAAATACGGAGGCAGGTTTACAATTTCCTCATCTGTGGCATGTTTATTGACAGGCTTGCCACAAATGTGTAAAAATAAGCAAAAAAAAAAAAAAAAAAAAAAAATAAAATTTAAAAAAAAAAAAAAAAAAAAAAGTGTCTACTCACAATCATCCATATCAATATTTACCAGCCCTACCACAAGGATAAATCACCAGAAAGCCAACAACCCCCCTCCAATACATGGTATGATCTGATGATGTCAGTGACGACATCATCCACCCTTTATAACCAGGAAATACCTGGCAGCTCCTCCCCAAACATTCCTGCAGGTGAACTGCACCCCACTGGTAAGTTTCCACAGGTAAGTTGATGAAGTCAAAAGAGCACTTAGGACGAATATGACTTCCAGTGATGTGCAGTGACGAACTGAGAAAAAGAAGAGAATAATTGACTTGGGCGAAAAAATGTTCGCAAATTCTTTGCAGACACTTCTTAATTCTATTTAGGTTTTTTTACATACAGAAAAACATTTTAGTTCCCACCTTTTTATTTGTATATGAAGCATATGAACCCTGTCCAAGGACAAGTTACAAGGACAAGATACTTTGTTGTAAAAGTCTGATTATCTGTTATGAGTTTGGGTATATAACCCTCCATCTACAGCAGAGCATAAAAATATCTTGAAAGCATTTGAGATTCTGCTAGCCAGTGCTGCTATTGTAAAAGAAAAGAACAACAACCGCAGGCTTTTTCTCTATTGAAGGACGGCAGTGACAAGCACCATCCAGCTCACGCACCCCTGGCTCCTTCAGGATGCAGCGGTATTGCAAGTGCCTCCAGTTTCTATGATCCCATATCTATACATTTTTTATCACCCGATAAGCAAGAATAATGATGTCTCACTTATGTTGAAGACAATACACAGGCTGCAGAAAGTCATGGTGTATAGTAAATGTTTCTGCAACACTATATATAGTATTGGCGACATGCTGACAAACTGACAGGCGCCATGATCCACCTCACAGTGCACTCAGATAAAGAAGAGACGCTCATGAGAGCCTCACCTAATGTTTCTACCCTGCATTTGATCAGGGTAAGTGCAAATTCAATTTTATAGTACATTTCAATGGACGTTAGTACTTATATCATGTTTTTCCCATCATCACTAAAGACTTCTTATTTCATCCTTATCATAGGAATCTATTGTCAAAATTCATATTTGAAAAGCTACTGCTGCTTTTATAAAACAATAATCGTTGTGTAGTGGCAAGTCAGACATTCTCTGCAGATGCAGTGTAAGAGCAACTATTGAAAGTTTTCTGTTATAAGGCTGGCCCGTCCTTGACTGTGATGGCGCTCCGCTTCTCTTCCCCCTAATTAGTCTGAGAGTGCCGCTCAGCGTGGGACATTCCGGGGAATTTATCTCTCTACCTGTCATAGCGCAATGGCTGTTACTGAGACTTAAATGTTCATTTGTATTTTTTAATGTTTTATTTTAATTTATCACTGCTTGCCTGTTAGGTATGAGCAGCGTGCAGTGCAGATATTTCCCATATGCTTTATTTATGTCTAAAGATTAGCTCACGCTCACTGACTTTTTACACTGGACACTTTACTGGGGACATGTAATGTAAGCAAGACAACACTTGGCAATGAAAGATTGTGTTGCGGCCTCCTCATTGTGCATGCTGTGTGTATACCAGTGTACACCACACAGCGCCTGCAATGTGGAGGCTGGGACACACACATGCACACCTGACATTTAAGGATGAGCCCATCAAGCGGACAAAGACAAGCGCACATCTTGAATGAGCGTGCAGTCCCCGAACGTCTCAGTGCATTTTGAATTGAGAGGTTATTTTGTCTGCTTAAAAGAAAGATATGCCAGTTATCTCCCCCATGAAGGTACTACCTTTACGTGCCTCCCCTTCAACGACAATTAGCTCACATGCAAAATTAATTTGTTTACCGCCAGAGCGACTGCAGCTGCAACACAGATGTCTTTTAATTCGCCGCCATGTCTTCCATTGTTATCTGCATCCCTACCTATGCAATCAGTCGCATGCTAATTAGCACTCTGTAAGGGGCCAGCGTGGGGTAGGGCGGCTTAACTGGCTAATTAGCCCCTGTTATTAAGTAAAGCAAAGATGCAATGGTGGCCGAGGACTTTTTTGTGATCAGAATGGGAGAAGACACGTCCACTGTCACAGAAGTGATTTTTAATGATGCTTTAACAGCAATATGTGGCCCGACGCTCAAGCTCATGTTTGTGAGCACCAAACATAAAACAAATATATCGTCTCCCTCACCTAGTTTGACCACTTTTGAGAAAAGAGGTTCTCCAACACGTGTTTTTGTAGTTGTTTTCTCATGCATTCCTTCCTCATAGACATGATACCACTTCTGACCTGCCTCCAGCTAAATGAGCCCGCTTCATGAATCAGTGTTGCCAGATGAGAGAAGAAAAAGAATGAAACTAGAAAAGCACTCAGAGTGGAGACCTCTACCAAGCGCCTTGGTTCCCCTCATATTGTGATTGACACCAAAATAATAATTCTACATATTTTGGATTAGTCTTTTTTTGTAAAACATTTTTCTCCAGGTGCTCTCTCTTGTGGTGTTAAATGCACAAATTCTGAACAATAATTCTTTTATACCCTGCGATTGACTGGTGACCAGTCCAGGGTGTACCCCGCCTCCCGCCCAAAGTCAGCTGGGATAGGTTTTCCAGCATACCCGCGACCCTAATGAGGATAAGCGGTATAGAAAATGAATGAATGAATGAATTATTTTATAGAAAAACAAAGCCGATCCATATGGTGATCCCGATCGCTTGCAAAATGTAATCAGTTCTTCCATATCCCATTTTTGACAATTTCTGAAAATGTCATCCAAATCCATGATGAACTTTTCAAGTTATTTTGAACACAAACGCACGCCTGCAATAACATAACCTCTTGGCGGAGGTAATTATCACACCAGAAACTTAAAACGATTATCTTTTGTGACAAGTTATTGCGCATACCCGATTTGACATTGCTCATGGTCATCTGCTACAGTAAAAACTGTCTAGTAGTTGATGCAGTTTTACCTTTAAATAAACTAAAAGCATACTGTTGGAAAATAACTGCCACAACATCAGGCGCAGTGCAAGATGTATCCTGTTTAAGTTTGCAAATGATCATTTACTGAAGGGGTCAAATGATTGTACATGGTGGGATTTTAGGAATTATTGAAATGTAATAATTATCGTAAGCTTGCCGACGCTTCCATGAATATACACCACTGTGTAAAAAAAGTAGGCTCTGCTACACATCTTAAAATAAAACTCTGCCATCTATACTATCCAGAAGATGTGCGAGCTATAAATTTCATTTTGTTTTACTTCAGCAAATAGGTTAACCTAGCATAAAGTTTTAAAATGTGACTGTTATGATAACAATTGACTGAATATATAAAGCCTTTTTAGACAGCCAAAGCACCTTACACTAAGAGCCCATTGCAGCTACCCAGGGATAGACTGACGGAAGCCACCATCAAAGACTCATTCACCTGTGTCCAAAGGACACAATGGCAGTGACAGGGATGCACAGGAATGGAGGAAGCTGGGTTCGAAACATTGAACCGCCAACTTTCCAGTTTCTGGACGACGTACTCTTCCTGAACCACTGCCACAACATTTGTGTCCTCTTGTCCCACTTCTAAATGTCACATTGTTGTATGTAATATATGGCATGTAATACATTTACAAATACAGTTTGGCAAAGAGGGATGGTAAGGGAGGAGCTTATGCTCACAGGGCAATCCCTTTTTTAACTGTTTCTGCACTCATCCATCCTTCCATTTTCTTCCGCTTGTCCGAGGTCGGGTCGCGGGGGCAGCACCCTAAGCAGAGAAGCCCAGACTCCCCTCTCCACGGCCACTTCGTCCAGCTCTGCCCGGTGGATGCCGAGGCGTTCCCTGGCCAGCTGAGAGACATAGTCTCTCCAACGTGTCCTGGGTCTTCCTCGAGGCCACCTACCGGTCGGACGTGCCCTGAACACCTGCCCAGGGAGATGTCCGGGAGGCATCCTAACCAGATGCCCGAGCCACCTCATTTGGCTCCTCTCAATGCGGAGGAGCAGCGGTTCTACTCCGAGTCTCTCCCGGATGACAGTGCTTCTCAAATTTCTTCACTCATGCCACAAAAAATCTATGCAGAGTTGTCTGTTAAAGGCTTTTTAATATGCACAGTTTTACATTAAAAAAACTACAACCCATGTAACACCAGGCTCCCTTAGGGGGCTGTTGTTACACATAATAAATAAACACATTCATCATTTAGGCCAGAAAAAAATCAGCTTCCCTTCCTTGAATGACCAGCAGCCACTACTGATGAGGCGCAAGATTTAGAAATGTTATAAATTGTGATTATGCCGCACTTCATAGATAAAGAACGGAGAATGCTAAATGCAGAATGTCTAAGTCTACCAATGGATTGCCGGCTTAAAATTTATTTTGTTGGAAAAACAAAACAGCAGACACCAACATATAGTAAATCTTTAAAAAAAAAAAAGAATACAACCTGAGTAAAAAATAGGGATGTCCAAAAATGTCAGTCCAATATTGACATAAAAATTTAATACCGGTAGATATTGGTATTGGGTTTTTGCCTTTAATGAAATCTGATGTTAAAAAATGCTGTAACACAAGTCACATTTGTTTGATAATGTGAACGACCACATACCAAAATTATATTTGAAACAAAAAAAGTGAGCGTAGCCTTTCTCCAGTTGGTAACTCTTTAAGTCGCGTATAAATATTCCGTAACAAGAACTATTGATTTGTTTCTAAACTTGTGGCCTTGTTGTGCTGAAATCTAAGATCTCAAGGACATTGTCTTCAATGACTGTCCAAGTTTAGACTAGAGGAGGGGAACTAATGTATTGCAAATGATGTAAAACAGGGGTAGGATTATATAAGCTCTGTTCATCCTCCTCCTTTTTGGACGTGTGGAACTGTGAACTGCACTATGTGATGTACTCCAGTGAAACTTGTATGCATGTTCGAAATGAATTAAACCATTGCCATAGTTCCATATATTTTTAAAACAATGAACTCAATTTCTTTAGGTTTGCAGTTTTATGTCAACAACAAGTCTCCTATTTTGATGACTATTGACCTTACTAAAATGCTTTCTCCCTAATTGGACTTTTTGCTTTACAGCATTGCCTCTTGCTGTGGCACTTAGCAACTGACTATGTCCAACCTTTGTCAGCCGTGACTTTCTCCACTGTAGGCAGCCCAGTGGGAAATTAAATAGAAGCCCCCCTCTGCCCTGGCCGTGTTATGAAACGCTGTTTGAGGTCACCCTGGAGTCCATTGGCATGTGCCATGGTGAGTCGAACCGAGGGGATTTTTCTGTCCCTCTAGACAGAAAAAGTCTTCTTGGTGTCTCAGTTTCAACAAAGCCAATAAGCTGTTCCCAGGTCATTAGGGTCTTTGTAGCTCAATTAGGTTCAATTTGTCTTCCTATAAGATGAATGTTCCGTTTCTTATGTTCAGAAAACTTTTTTAAGGTATGTTGAGTGGGAATTTTACCTTTTCAAGGTTCACGGGACACTCCGCTAAAAGGAACAAGGCGCTGGGACAGATGGTGCCTTGCCTGACGGCGCACCAAAAAGTAAGATTTGCACTCAACATACCTTTAAAAAGTTGTCTGAACGTAAGACACTGAACATTTATTAGGGTCTTCAGTGTGAAATGCACTACTCATTGACGTTGATTCATTATGGATGCTGCTGTGGTCTGCTTGTCCTGCTGGACTGCATCAGGGATCTCCCTCCTCCTATTATAGACTTTTAAAAATATTTTATCTCTTTTGCCTGCAGCCACTCACGGAAGATACCCAGAAAAGTGTGCAGCAGCTGCTGGTGCAACATAGGTAAAGCTCCCGTGGTGAGGATTTCAGGAAGAAACATCATCTCTTCCATCTGAGGTGGGAAGGAAAATGAGAACACCCTTTTTCTGGTTTCTTTCTTTGAATTCAGTGGGCATGAACGCATCATGGGTTTGTCGTTGTTGTGTGTTTGAGTGTGTGCTCCGGCTCAGGCAAAGTCTTTGATGATTTTATGTCAAATAATTCTGACAGTGTAATTTTCTTCCTGGGTAATCTGCGGCGGCGTGTGTCTCAAGTGCCTGTGATCACATTCTCAATAATTGCTGTTTGTTGTGTCATCTCGGCTGTTATCCAACAATCGCACATCTTCTTGTCTTTGTGTGCCGCCCTTTCATCTGGGGCTCGCCTCGCTGCGCCATCTTCTGATGATCATTAACTCTATACTCTCTCTTGGCAGAGGCGCCTTGACTTCCCATTTGCAGATTAGTTGTTAAAGTCATTAAAGTCATGTGTTGCATAACATTCTTAGAAATAGGTTTCCTCAAAGGATAAACACTACCAATATGCACAAATAACATACGATAACTGGTGTCCTCAACCCTGTCTGAGAGGGTGTTCTTATTTGTTTTTAAAAGAATTGTTAATTCGTCATAGTTGATGGTTGCATACTTGAACAATGCACAGTTTCATGGATTTGACTTGATTGTGTTCATCAATGTTCATCAAAATATTTTTGAGTGCGCAGCTCATATATCCCTTTAAGAGGCTGAGGGCCTTTAAAACACCACTGTTGGGTTTGTAAGGTTGTGTTACTTCTGAACTAAACAACGTTAAAGCTAATCGTTCTGTTTGTTCTTCTTTTTTCCACATGAAAATCAATAAGAAAATCATTACCGAATCATAAAGCACAACTGAAAATTAGAATAATCAAAATTTTCAATTCCCATCCCTATTGTTGAAACAATGGAAACAGACTGGATTGCACTGTCATCTGGTTCAGACAGATGGCAACCCTACAGATTCTAGAGGTTTCGTGCCTGGAGAACGTTTTTCCTTGTCTCTGTTATGAAGTGCTTGCTCTTGATCGGGTACAAGCGCCTGAAATGAGTTTTCTCCGTAGAGCGCCTGGGCTCTCCCTTGGAGATAAGATGGGAATCACTGTCATCTGGGAGAAACCACTGTTCCTCTGCATTGAAAGGAACCGGGCTTGGGCATCTGATCAGGATGTCTCCTGGACACCTCCCTGGAGAGGAGTTGTGGGCACCTCCGACCCGTAGGAGGCCTAGGGACACGTTGCAACATGTTGGGGAAACTATGTCTCTCAACTTGCCTGGGAACACCCCGGAATCCGCCGGGATGAGTTGGACAAAGTAGCTGGGGAGACAGAATTCTGGGCTTCCCAGCTTGAGCTACTGCCCCCCTGACCGAACCTCACATAAGTGGAAAGAGATGGATGGATAGATGAGTGACGAGTCTAGTTCCAGACCTCTTTTGTGTGGAATGCGCCTTGAGATAACTTGAATGCCCTTGAGAGTATATGACATCACAACCTGTGAACGATGTACATTGAAAAGGCTCTGTACTGATTTTATAGGTTTTAAACTATTATGGCACTTTTCTCAATCACAAATCTTGATTACAATTACAGATCTGTTAAAAATTTATAAAACAAGTTACAACTGCCAATGATTGTTAGCAAGACATGTTAAAATGTTGCTAACTTTCAAACTTTGAAAAATTGGGAAGAAAAAGGGCCGCAGCAAATGCAAAGGAAGAGGATGTGGAAGTTATCCAGGGTGAAGGCCGTGTGAGAAAAGTAATGATGAAATTGAACAAAATAAGAATAAACACCTAACAAAACATATTAAAGAAGTGAAGAATGATACTGCATTGATTCATAAACAAATGGATCAGCTGGAAGAAAACAGACTTACATACCCTTTACTCGATACATACTAGTAGTTATTCCAGTTCACAATAGGATAACCATTTTTTCCGAGATTTTCTCCTCTTGTCTGTGATGTATCTCAGCGAAAATGTCATTTGTTTCATAATGTACGTGTGCTGAATAATTTTTTTCATTCACCGATTGTTGGATGTTCCTTTGACAACCGTTTATATTGATTTTTTGGTTATTATTGTTATTGCGTTCTTACTACGGGCCAATAATATCTGCAAAAATATATACGTCCTCTTCTGACTTCATTTGGTATATTTGTTAAATGACCTAAAGGTAAATAAACGTAAAGTTTATTTCCATTCTGATGATTTGTTGACTTGCAGAAAAAACACTTGCCCAATATAAGCAGATGATTAGACAGCTCCAGAAAATATGACAATGACCTGCTGAATTTTAAGCACACCGTTTCCTCCGATTTGTTATTTTCTACTTTCCTAATTCTGGGTGTGATTAAGTTCTTCTTCCATATAATTTCTTTCTGCAGTGGGAAACTAGCTGTTGTACTTGGTGTTTTACATATGTTTGTCCAATCTTCTTCAGTTAGCTTTATGTTTATGTGCATCTGTTCCCCACCTATTTAATGTAACAGTGGAAGGCATGATTAAATTAGGCCCATTTCCTGCCTAAACGAGCTGCTGTTAAACTCAAAACAACAGCAAGAGAGCCCACCTTGGTGTCTTCCACATTGAAGTAAGCATTTATAGTAATAAAATGTGCATAGCTACATTACATAGAAATGTAAAGTGAACCAAGTGAGGCTCCTAAGGACCGTCTAATTAGTGCCTCACTAACTTCTTACCATATGTCTACCAGATTGACCGGAGACAAATCTGACACCATGTCATCATCATTACCATCTAGTCATCACATATAGCACGTTAGCTCTGGAGAACAAATTGGAGCTCCATTCCTGTAATTCCAGCAGGTGTTTTAGGACTTGGCGCGCTGCCATCGCTCTTCTTCTTCGAGAAGGTTTTTTGGCACTTTTTCCACTTTCCATCGTCAAGACTATCAGTTAGGATATTTTCAGCCCACTAAAATGTGAAGATGGAATGAATCAGCATTTTAAAAAAACACAGAGTGCTTCCTTTGCTTGTGAGAACCCAAATGTTAAATGGTCCACCTTTAAGGGACTCAAAGCCCTTGAAAGTGGAGGACTTACTGGGTACCATCAGAAAGTTGTGGCCAGGAATTAAAACTGAGCTAAGCTCTGATTTTTCCTATTCCTTTTTGGACATATTGAATTGTATAGAATATAACAGAATAGGATACATTCTGTTGTCACTGTACACATGTACAATGAGATTTAAAGTAGTTTATTTTCCAAGCAGACATGTATGTAAATAAAAAAGTGAAGAACAATATTTACACAGTACAGTATACACATTTACAGCATACTGTAGAACAGGGGTGGACAAACTGCGGCCCGCAGGCCGCATTCGGCCCATTAGGCGTTTGAATGCGGCCCGCCGGATGCTCGAAAATGTTATATAAACCATTAACATACAAGCTGGCAACATAGCTTCCAAGTAATCAAAAGTCAGTCTGAGATAACCTTTTAAAGGTTTAAAGTTGCCTTTCACATGCAGCCTTCCAGACAACTACCTCTACCCATGGTGCCAAAAAAAACACAAGTCATGTCATATGTGACACACAACAACAGAACAACAAACCTACCCAATGCACTGTCTGGGAAGTAAAAAAGGAGGGACGTCCACATACACTCAAATAGTCAATGTATTGTTGTTCATAGTTCATATTGTATATCACATATCCTTTATTCATGCATATTCTGGTTGTCTTATTCAGTTAAAAAAAAAACAAAAAAAATGTACAATTCTATTTTGTTATTCGATGTGGTCTAATGTTTAAAGTGCTCTTGAAAAAAAGGTACACAAAAATATATAGCAGATTGCATGATGATATTATAAATATAATAAGACAAATAATTCCAGATGTACTGTTAGAATTATAAGAATAAATTGTGTGCATGAAACAAATATTTAGTCAGTCTGGCCCGCGAATCAAAATAATTGCCCACCCCTGCTGTAGAACAGGGTGTATCTTAATGTAACTTTTGAAATAGATTGAACGATACAATACATACATATCTCAATACATATACTGTGAGTTCAGAGTTCAAAATGAGAGAGCAATTATTATTTTTGCAATTTTCTCTCATGTTGCACTCATGTTGTATAGAAAATCTTTGACCAGCATTTTTGTAATAGGTTTCCTTAGGTAAACTGACATGATTGATCAACTTTGCTTAAATATGTTATATATTGTGTGTAGCTATGTTTTATGTTGTTTGTGTTTTTGAAAGCTAACGTAAATTCATAAAAAATTATTTTTGGTTCAAAAGTGGGCATTTTGTTATTGTTCAAGAATGACAAAAATGGGCGTTTCAGGAAGTGATGATACAAGTAAACAAACATAGCGGTGTGTATGAGACAGGATGCTTACGGTGATTACAGCAAAGTTAAATTTTCAAGGAGGAAGAAATATCTGCAGATGACATAGATGAAACAGCAGTGTCTTACGCTGTGGTAATGATGAAGACATGGAGATGGAGCTTAATCGGCTTAAAACACAGACTGGCAAGTGTAAATTATCCTTCAATTATTGTCTTAAATAGACTTCTTAAAGTTTGTAAATTGGTCTTTAGAACCTTTTTTATTGTGCCATTGCTGCTCTGCCCCCCACCGTGAACATATTGCTGGGAAAATATATTTTCTAACACGTATTTTATGCAGGCTTGTCGCTGTGGTGGGATAGTGTTTAGAATACAATATGTAAAAAGTGACTTCATCTGTTCTGTGGCAACTTTGACGTCGTTGCCTGTGCATCAGGTATAGCATCCAAAATGCATTTATATCGTACCTTCTCGCCAAATTCCTCTTGTCAAGGCGTGCCTTCATAGCAGTCTTTGTGAAATAACGAGTCGGTGCCATTCGCCTCTTCTTCTCTGCACTTGCTTTCTTTGTCCATTGTAGTCAAACAAACTTACAGTATCACTTGATATTTTGGGAGGACTACTATTTAAAGAAAAATATACCAAACAACGTCTTCCTCTAAGTATTTGTTTACGCCAGTGGTTTTCAAACTGGGGGGCGCCCCTTAGGTGGACCAGACGTAACGACGGGGGGACGCGGGGCTACCACAAAGTCTTTTATTTAGGACTATAGTCATTTGTTGAGGTAAAAATGTATGTCAGAGCCTTGGATTGAGCAAAATAGTTGAATTGTCATAAACTAAAACATAAGAAACAGAAGAAGGTTGGATAGATTATATTAGCAGGGTCAGCCATGACTAACAACAGGATTATGGGATCAAAGAATGCGGCGCAGCGAGCATAGAAGAAGGAAAAGCGGAGACATAAATTAAAGATGTTCTCCAACATGACTCAGAAGTCATGGTCACATGACAATTATGTGCATACACAGTTATTTCTCAGACAAAGCAACAGTAACACTGTAAGCAGGTCTTAAAGAACGTCATTTCCAGAAAAGGTGGTGTAATTTTAAATCAAAAATCTTTTTGGTGACAGTCAACAAAAGTCAATAGGCATTGACGTTCGAAACCCGAAATGTACAAAAACCAAATAAATTATTCCCTCAAGAAATGATGTAAATCCAATCAGTCCGTTTCAGACTCCTACTAATTTTTTTATTTTATCCTATTTCATAGAGAACATAGTTTAAATGCAAAGTGAAATATGTATTGTATAGTTTCCTCCAGAAGTTTTGTAAGGGTAAAGGTAAAGTCCTTTATTTTCTGAAAACATTTGGGTTTGATATCAGAAGGCAAACATGAGATCAAAAAGCAATATTTCAGCTTTTATTTCCAGTGTATACATCTGGATTGAATGCACAGCATAAGTATACTAGATAGCTACATACCTTTATCTTTGGCCCGTTTCTGCCCTTTTTTCTAAGTTGTGTGCCCGATGGCTTTGACTTTCTCTTTTCCATGTTTTGTTGAACGACATTAATGACAGTTAATTGTCATCCCCCACTGTCTTTTCCATTATTGGCAGTAAAGGCTAAACCAACTCATATTGACTCACAATTTGCACATTTTTAGTAGCATAGTGAAATCATAAATGACTCTATACTCTATAAATGACCAAAAGACTCCTAACCTGCGATATATTTAATATTATGGGGGTAGCCAGTATTCCAGCTGTACAGGGTGCACATCTGACACATGACTTGATAGGCGAATGAGTGCTGAGCACAAATAAATAGGATTGTTTTTCTCGCTTATCTTTGCTGTGCCCCCTAGAGAATGCTGCCCTGGGCAGCTACCCATGTGGCTCAGAGCTAGAACCATCACTGCCTGTAAGGCGCATTCATTTGCCAAACTAGTACATTTGCCCGCGTATAATTCCCAAGAGTCCAGAGTGTTCAAACAAAGAATCCCACTCGTTAGTGATTCAGTCTTGTCCTGTCATTCATACACTGTAAGAACTGTTTGTAGCATGTTTTTATTACACAATGTGCCTGTTGGCCTGCTTTCAGCTCCCACTCAGGAGTCTTTGTTCCCTAGTTCTGTACACCAGCTATGACATCATCAGGTTGACTCTATAGTTTTTTTTGCTACAAGTACTTTAATATGAAGGTCCATCCATCCAGGCATTTTCTTCTGCTTATCCAAGGTCAGATCACGGGGACAACAGCCTATGCAGGGAAGCCCAGACTTCTGTCTCCCAGGCCACTTTGTCCAGCTTCTCCCGGCAGATCCCGTGCCGTTCCCAGGCCATTTGAAGGTCTCTCCAGGGTTTCGTGGGTCTTCCCCGAGGCGTCCTACCGGTCGGACGTGCCCTGGACACCTCCCTAGGGAGAAGTCCAATAACAAAACGCCACTCAGGTTCAGATCATGGGGGCCGTTCCTTCCAATCAAGCCACTCCAGGTCTCACTGTCGCTGCCAACATGAGCATTGAAGTCCCCCAGTAGAGCACTCTCCAGTACTCCCTCTAAGGTCTCCCTCTTTGACCCCTCCTACCAGTGGTAAGCTCATGGGAAGGGGGACCCACGTTACCTTCTTGGGCTGTGCCGGACCCGGCCCCAAAGATGCAGGCCCAGCCACCAGACGCTCACCATCGTGGCCCACCTCCAAGTCTGGCTCCAGAGAGCGGTGCCCAAATGGCCCGCATCCGGGCGAGGGAAAACTCGGACCTCTTGGTCTCGGGTGACCCTGCCAGGGGCATAAAAGCCCCCGACAACTTAGCTCCTACAATCATTGTGACACACAAACTCCTCCACCACTATAATGTGGTGGCTCAGGAAAGAGAAATAAGAAAGGTGAGAAACTTTATTTAATTCAAGAAATACCTCGTAGAACAAAGACTCTCTCCTCCCCTACACCCTCTGTGGAAGTAAAGGCAATGTAAAATGTTCATTGATTCCTTTCTTTCTTTGTCATTTATATGCATTTTGCTTTGTTTTCTGCATGTAAAACTGAAATTGCTATATATTAAGAGTTGGGTTGTCACATTACCAGAAAGTGTCAAAAGATCTTGCACGATCACAATATGACGTGATTTCTCTTTAAAAAAAATGGTCCTTACAATAATGAAAATAAAGAAATAAGTTACAAATGGATATATATATATATATATATATATAATATATATATAGTGTGTTTGTGTGTGTGTGTGCATATATATATATATATATATATATATATTGTGTGTGTGTGTATATATACACTATATATATATATATATATGTGTGTGTGTGTGTGTGTATATATATAATGTATATATATTGCCATGTGAATGTGTGTGACGTAAAATTGGATTTACATGATTTCCCATGGGGAAAATGCGGTTTCTGTATGACTTGGTTTTATACTGTACAGAATAAAAAGTGAGGTACCACCGCATTTCAATACAGCAGCACTACAGAGAGTGTCTTGTCTTTTCTTTTCTTTTTTTCCCGCACCTTTGCTTTTCTCGTGGCTCAGCTCGGCAGCCTCGCAGCCGTACATGTTTATGAGCGCGGGGTGGTTTGAGTCAAGGGTAACACACACACGCTCCTTCGAGGGCGGGTAACAGTCAAACGTGACAGACAGTATTATGGACTGTGGTCAAGGCCAGTCAACTTGACATGCACAATCACACACTAATGCAGCTTTTGTGTTTATGTATTTTTTCTCATTTCTTTTAATAAGGGTCGTCGTCAGAGGCAATTACACAGGTCATCCAGAATTTTAATGGAGAAATAAAGTAGTTGGAGGAAAAACGTGAGTGAAAAAGTTGGGGGGAGCATTAGAGGGATTAATGGATGCCGCAACAGTGAACGCATCAGAGCAGAGTGAGGAATAATAATCAGACATGGAATGTAGGTGTGACTGTGTGCACCGTTTTCCAGCTGCTTGGGCTTTTGATGAAAACATCATCAAAAATGACATTTGAATGTAGTGTGAATATACATTATATATTACATTCTGTTAATGCGGGGCATTTACATATTTACCCTAACCGCAAAGTCAGTAATTGTAGACAGGCTGTTCTTTCCTACATCTGAAAAGTATTTTACAATTTTTTTTTAAACTTTGAATGATTTGGAGGAACGAGAAAGTGGAAAGACACCATCGCTTTGTTTGACGGTATGGTCATTGGTTATTTTGTATTTTGTACAACACAGCAGCAACAGAACAACTGTAATACTGGTAAGGAGCAAATTGCTTAGCCAGCATTAATAGTGCTGATGAGTTCGCTGTAAACAACAGAAAGGCAAGTGCAACATGCATGAGTTTTACGCCCACACCTGAGTAGCAACATTTTCTAGCGCATGCAAACGTAGATAAAGCTGCTGGATACTGACCACTCATGATGCTCATGATCTTGTGAAATGAATTTGAAAAAGAATATTACACGGTTGCCTATGGTAGCCAATGGGTGCTAAAAAAAGACACCCAGGCGGGTTTTGGCACCCAGCGACTATATAAGACGGCGGTTAATTGAAAAGAGGCCTTAATTGGTGCATTTAGTTTGGTTTATGTGCCTTATTTTCTACTGTGTGTGGTTGCTAAAGAAGTGGCCATGTTTCTATGGTGATAAATGGAGAAGAAACGTTCACCATGGCAACAGTCTCCTTTTTTTTTTTACCTTTTTTACCTTGGAGTTGGGCGTGCCACCAGGCTTAATCTTTGCTTGTGGCTCCTGCACGGAAAGCTTTACAATCGCATTTGACTTCAGCATCCATTTCATTTAGCGCCAACAGTGTTCGCTCCAAGCCTTTTTGATCATGTCAGTGTGTCATGATCCATCAGCACAAATGGATGATGATGTTCTTGGTTATGTCTTTGCTGCAATTTGAGCAGGTGAAATGATGGAAATGTGAAGTTTTGAATAATTGAAGAGAACTTTCTCTGGAACAGCAGGCAGATGTGTGATGCTTTAACTTGGATGGCTTCACATTCTAAACAGAATTGAGTATTGTACACATCTAGCCCAACAACATTTTTCATTGGGTTCGCTAAACCTCACCCAAATAATGAAACAATACAGTCGAACCAGGTGCTCAATTATGCAGTATGTCACCACTAGTAGAAGAAGATAGCTCTTATTTAAGCAAACATGATGCAACTTTATCATCTCTTTAAAAAAGTAAAGTACATACTGAAAATCAGACTTTTAAGACTGATCTACAACATATGCTGTTGTCCAAAGTGCAGTGGGAAAGCCAATGTTTTTATTTTTTAACAGGAAGCTATATAACTTCTGGGGGCACTTTCAAACAAAACATCAGAACTGACACAAGTCAAGGCCCTTCAGTTTGGATACAAGCACACAGAAATTGAAAACTATAGAGGACAATACTGTAAGTGAAGCAGGATTATAATCTCTTGGCCCTGCGCTGCAAAAACTACATTTAAAAGACATACAAATGTCTCATTTTAAGTTTCCATTTTTTTACTATAATGAAAAAAATATCTAGCAACTTTCACGTGAGAAAAATTATCTTATATTACAGTAGATTTAACCAATTCTTATGAAGATATTTTTGAAAAAGAAAGTCCCATCATATAATGTGAATATGTTTCATGTTTGGTGAACACTTCAAAGATGTTAAAACAATAAATCTGGTGATAAAGATAGCATAGGAAATAGACTATAAAAAGAAAATATGATAACATACGGACAAGAAACAGTCTTGGCTGCTCGATGGCTGAATAACACTTTAATCAACACTTTAAGGGCTGATTCCTAGGAAATTATTGCAGTAGTACTTGGAGTGGACAGGGCATAAACCAGATATGGGTGTGGTATTTACAGTACAGCCTCAAAAGATTCAAATTGTGTGTGTAAGTAATCTGTAAGACTTTATTATTGAATTGTTTTTAATGATTTGTGTGAAGTTGGTATTTCAATTGACATTCAGTACTGCAAGCAAAGATTTCCAACTGACTTTATATCACCAGCCAAATTTGAAGCAAGCAGATGGGGAAAAAAAACACCGGTAGTGACTGACGTAACACAAGCTCATTGCTCATATTAAGTGTGATTTAAATGTTGTGCTACTATTACAAAAGCTAGTGTTTGGTAAATAGATGTGCGCTTTTAGCTTGATATAGTTTTCACTTCAGTTGAAGCTGTTAATACATATAACTGTATATAATTCTGCCCTGTCATATTTTTTACAATAAAAAACAGGAAAAATGTGCATATTTCAGACATAGTTGCGAATGGTGATTAATCAAGATTAATTTACTTGAAAACTGTAATTAATCTGTTAAAAATTATTTGACAGCCGTATTTAAAAAAAAATATATATATATATATATTCTCACAATCGACCGGCAAGTGTCAAAGATCTACTGGTGGCTTGAGATTGCTGGGTTGGTGACCTCTGCTCTAGTCTTTTACCTGTCATGCCTGGTTGGTGTCGCCTTCTTCCAGGACCTCCTCAGTCTTTGTTCACAGTTATTGAACACATTTTCAATGTTACACATTAAGAAACACAACAGCAAAGCAGTTACACGTCACGTCATGTCAAAACATCTTCCTTGGCTTCAGCGCTCTTTTTCTTCTGCAGATCGTGCCATCAAACCAACTATTTATTTAAGTTATCATATGAACACTAATAATTGACTATTTAAAGCAGAAAAGAAATCTGCAAATATGCAGGGGAACAAATGCCAAATAGGCAACGATCTACTGAAATTGTACCATCTCTTCAGGTCTCTGTTGAGAAGATTCCTTGGAGATGTAGACTGGGGTGTTTAGTTAAAGACTAGTTGTTGTTATTATTATTATTAGTTATTATTTTATACCTTCATCCATATTGCATCATGATTGTGACCTCAAGCTGAAACCCCGCTTTGTATAATTAAACAACGCTATGAAATCTTACAAGGAAGTGCTTCCAAATGTCATGCAGACACATCTCCACATGTTCCAAAATAACCCAAAATGGAAAGAAGCCTGTCAGATCTTTTACACTTAACAATGTTTGAGCTCTAGGCGCTGTTAGGTCTTAATTAGAGCAAATTAGGACTTGCTTAATGATGGTGGGGTTGCTCTTTATTATTGCCCTCTCTGTCTGGAGCCCCTTGATTGGAGTGAGGCACCCATAAGGAACATTCCTTACCTCCGTTCTGACAACCGGGGAGCTAATTAGCGCATGAGCAGACTTTGTTGTCGCCTATTCAGTTCGTTTTCAGTTCAATGATAGCAATTTGGCAATGTTTAACATCCAACGTTATCTATCATTGACTGTATGGCCTAATGTAACAACTACACGTGTGCAAACTGTGATTGCCTCTCTGAGACTGCGTTTGTGTGTGTAGACATACACAGACATGTCTGTGAATACCAGACAGATGTGACAGCCATGTGCGCTAGTTATTTTATTCATGCCGAATGAAAATTTTCGATAATTTTTATGCAATTTAATTTGCAATAAGCATACCCGCGACCCTAATGAGGATAAGCGGTATAGAAAATGAATGAATGAATGAATGAAAAATATATAAACTTCTTTTTGTAGAATCTGTTTTTTAAACCTGCTTTGGTAACCTATACTTTTTGGCCTGACTGAACTTTGTCTTTATGTTTATTTTTCTACATTAAAGCAGACAGTATTCTTCAAGACTGATCTTGTGCATGAAGGCGTGTTCCACATGATGACCCATACGGTGCTCAGCAAGGGTGAGTCCATTGGAATGCACACTCAGATAAACGTACTTTAGATATACATTCCGCAACCCCTTTTCCTTGATGTTTAGATCTTGAGGACATAGCTTTTATACCTTTTTTAGTACCAATAAGTAGTCTTTTGGTTAAGCACTACATGGGGGACGTTAGTTAAATGTGTATACTCCTCCCTCTTTCTTGCAACACACATACATGCACAGAGTTGCACGTTAGTCATGGTTGTTGTCATCTAATGCAGGTGATGTGACTAAGGTAAGCTAATAATCTTAGCTATCATCGAATTTTTATTCTACCATAACCATACAGTGACTCAAAATATCCGGTCACTTCTCTGAGAGACAGCTTTGGTGTTTGTGCATGTGACAGACATGTGTGCGTATACATGACCGTGGGTGATAGTTACGAATCCCAAACCTCTCATTTGCGTCAAACAAAATTGAACTAAAGTTTAACTTCCAGTTGTGTCAAATTCGTGCCAAACAAATTAACAATGTTTTTTACAAATTAACATTTGTAAAGTTTATTTTTTTAATGTGAAAAAAAACTTTTTTGTTCAAGCTCTTCTCTGAAACCATTTTTGGTAACATCTACTAGGCAGTGGTGGTGTTCATATACATTTTGCTTAGAAATTTGTTTGGAGCCAAAAAGGGACAGCGCCTTTAAGTTGTGTTTGAAATGACAAGTCAGTCCAATAATGGGGTCAAATTATGGGGTTTTGTGAAGGGAAAAATGTTAACCCAATAGTAAACAAAAGACATGACAAGCGATGGTGACCAAACGTCCTCTTTTCCAAGGATTTGTCCTATTTTCATGTCATGCCTTGGCAGTCCTGGGTTTTTTTACAAAGTGATGAAAAAGTCTTTTTGGATTTTTATTGTTTTACATAGGGCCGTTAAATTGACCGGCTTTAGGGCATTCTGATGCATGTACTGTAATACCTGAGAAGCTGTGATATGGGTGACGTTTTCAGTTGGTTTCCAAAAAGTCAAAGAAAAAGCAAAACGTATGCACGGAATTATTCCTCAAAAGCTCACTGAGTCAAAGTTCGTAAAATTTACATCATGCGCAACGACGGTTCAAATTTTTAAGTTCTTTTGACTTTATAGGGCACATTTTCTGTCTCATTCTATTTTTGCAGTAATTTTTGTCCAGGTATTCTTTCAGAATTTGTGTTTTTGGTCAAAGTAGTCAAAGCGAGTCACACTGTTAGAGAGCTACTTGGAACTCCTTGGAGATTTGAAACGTATTAGTATCCGTCCATGATCTATGCCACATATCATCACCATGGTTGCCGGGGTATGCTGGAGCCTATCCCAGCTGAGAGTCGGGGCACACCCTGCACTGGTCACCAGCCAGTCACAGAGGTGCAATAACATAATTCTAACAATTTTTCTAACAGGTTAAGTAGTGGTGTTTGGTTGTTTGGTTGGAAGTTGTTTAGTTAAGAGACAGTGCCACTAAGGAAAAGACAGAAGGAAGGGCTGGATGTAGCAGAGATGAAGATGCTGAGGTTCTCTATGGGTGTGACCAGGATGGACAGAATCAGGAATGAGTACATCAGAAGGACAGCACTTGTTAGAGGTTTTGGAGATAAAGTCAGAGAGGCCAGACTGAAAAGGGTCAGACATGTCCAGAGGAGAGATAGTAAATATATATTGGTAGAAGGATGCTGAGTTTTGAACTACCAGGCAGGAGGACTGGAGGAATACCAAAGAGGAGGTTTATGGATGTAGTGAAAGAGGACATGAAGGTAGTTGGTGCAAGAGAAGAGGATACAGAAGACAGAGTTAGATGGAGGCAATTGATTCGCAGTGGCGACCTCTGAAGGGATAAGCCGAAAGGAAAAGAAGAAGGTTAAGTAGTGATGTATTTGCCAGAAAACTAACAGCACACGCAACACAGTAGGGGTGCGTGTTGTGAGAAATGTTCACCCTTTTGTGTGGAGAGTAGAAGAATGAGCTTACACAATTAAATACGTAAAAACTATGTAATTCAATCTATGTATGTATTGCTCACATAAACACACCCTATAATTGTGTGTACAGTTGGTACTTTGCATTGTGTTCGGATTGCAGTGATTTCCTCATTAATGGAGCACCGACTTTAGAGAAGATGTGGGGATTGGAAAGATTGCAAATCCCATTCCCTGGCAGAGAGAAAAAGTGATGGTTTTGGTTCCCTGGTGACAAAATGTACATACTTACAGTCCTTCACACTGTACACATGCATGAGAACATTTCCACCATGGTCCACCCGCTCCTGCAGCTCATGCTACTTCTTGCTCACTGGCTCTCGTCTCTTGTGATGATGAGACATGATGTAGGGAGTCAATTTGGCTGTGATGACTCTCATATTGATTCACAGCATACACACTTTCACACACATACTGTATGTATGTTCCCTCTGAAGGGAAAAGGAGAGAAAGGTCATGTCTCTCAAGTTAATTAGCCTCCACTGGCCTCAGGTCTGTCAGAGCTTTCCGCTTCTTCTCATGCTCCTTGTCCTTCTCCTATCTCTGCCTCTCCCTCCATACTTTTTCTCACTGCCACCAAAGCATGAAGGTCAAATACCCGCTGCACATGTTTGTTATATATGTTCAGTCGACTTGTTTCCGCAGGACTTGAACCCCATCTAGAACATGCTCTCTCACACACACCCACGCACACATTACCACACACTCAGGTGAGTTCATATCTTTCATCGTAAATCCGGACTTCATTTATTTTGCGGCTGCCGTAACGGCGCTGAGTTTAATTACTTCTTTGGCTGTTGGCTGTAGGGGACGAGGGTGTGTTTTATGAATGTGTATGTGTGCATGTATCAGCCACGCATCAGTTAACAACTTGGTGTGTGAGTCAGTGATGGATCTCCAAGGCAGACGCACACCTCTTCCCTATCTCGGAGCTGCTGGTTATTTGACATGGAAGAAAGCAGCACACCCCCCACCATGTCGTTACACCAATCCTCTCACAACACAAAGTCAGAATGGAAGAAAATCAATGTGCAGCTCTTATAGCAGTAAAGCTGTAGTTCTATCAACTGAAAATGAGTTAGCACACAGTAATTATTGTCTAAATAGCAACACTAGTGAGTAGCAAGATAATTGCGTCTTCCTGCAGTTAAGCATGGTGGTGGTAGCCAGGGGCGTATTTAGTCATCTGGGTACCCAAGGCAAACCTAGTCATTGGGGCCCTCCACATCCTTCCTCTTCTTCTTCTTTTTTTAAAAAAAATTTAATTTTTTTTTTTTTTTACAAGATATTAGTATGTAATTTAGGCCAGCTTTTGAAATCTGTTACAGTTATCTGCCAGCTCAAGTTGCTAATTACAAAGCAATGTTTATATACTCTCCCCCAAAACGATTTGAAATATTATGTTAATGTTTATCATTTTCACAAGGGTGAATGTGAGAAAATTCTCTTATTTTCTGAACTGTCCTTAAAATTCTCTTGGGGAATTATAATTACCTAACAAGTGTATCATCGCCACGCTTGTACTGAAATTAAATATTAAGCAGCTTTTAACAGAGTTTCCTGCTTTAATACTCACATCTTTGTGTGTCAGCTTTTTTCTAATGCGTACGCCTCAGCTGACGCTAACAGGAGCAGCGCTGCTGTTCTCGTGTCCAAGTTTGTTGTGACACCTGGAGGTCTCATACCAGTTGGACGTGCCCTGAACACCTCCCCCTTCTTGAAAAGCGGGACCACCACCCCGGTCTGCCAGTCCAGGGGCACTGACCCCGACGTCCACGCAATGGTGCAGAGTCATGTCAACCAAGACATGCCCACAGCATCCAGGGCCTTAAGGAACTCCGGGCGGATCTCATCCACCCCCGGGGCCTTGCCACCAAGGAGCTTTTTGACCACCTCAGTGATATCATCCCCAGAGATAGGCGAACCCGCCTCAGAGCTCCCAGGCACTGCTTCCATGTTGGAAGGCGTGTCGGTGGGATTGAAGAGGTCTTCAAAGTATTCCCTCCACTGATCCACAACATCTCGAGTCGATTTCAGCAGCACACCATCACCACCATACACAATGTTGACTGTGCACTGCTTCCCCCTCCTGAGACGGCGGATGGTGGTCCAGAATCTCTCTCAAGTCATCCGGAAGTCGTTTTCCATGGCCTCCCTGAACTCCTCCCATGTCCGGGTTTTTGCCTCAACGACTGCCAGAGCTGCAGACCGCTTGGCCTTCCGGTATCTGTCAGTTGCCTCCAGAATCCCATGGGCCAAAACGGCCTGATAGGACTCTTTCTTCAGCTTGTTGGCATCCCTCACCACTGTTGTCCACCAACGAGTTCTGGGATTACCGCCACGACAGGCACCGACCACCTTACGGCCACAGCTCCGATCAGCCACATCAACAATGGAGGCACGAAACATCGCCCACTCGGATTCAATGTCCGCTGCCTCCCTCGGAACATGGTCAAAGCTCTCCCGTTGGTGGGAGTTGAAACTCCTTCTGACAGGGAACTCTGCCAGACGTTCCCAGCAGACCCTCACAATGCATTTGGTTCTGCCAGGTCTAACCGGCATCCTCCCCCACCATCAGAACAAACTCACCACCAGGTGGTGATCAGTTGACAGCTGCACCCCTCTACTCACCCGAGTGTACAAAGCATGACCACAAAGTCAATCATCGAACTGCGGCCAAGGGTGTCCTGGTGCCAAGTGCACATGTGGACACCCTTATGCTTGAACATGGTGTCCGTTATAGACAATCCGTGACGAGCACAGAAGTCCAATAACAAGACCCCACTCGGGTTAAGATCAGAGGGGCCCTTCCTCCCAATCACAGCTCTCCAGTTCTCACTGTCACTGCCAACATGAGCGTTGAAGTCACCCAGCAGAACAAGGGAATCCCCCGAGGGAGCACTCTCTAGTGCTTCCTCTAAGGACTCCAAAAAGGGCGGGTATTCTGAAATGCTGTTTGGTGCATAAGCGCAAACAACAGTCAGGACCGGTCCCCCCACCCATAGGGGGGCAACAAGAATTGCCACCTCTGCCCGTCGCCTCTCATTGCCGGCAACACCAGAGTGGAATGAAGTCCAGCCTATCTCGAGAGAACTGGTTCCAGAGCCCTTGCTGAGGTGAAATAAGTCCAACTATATCTAGCCGGAATTTCTCCATCTCATGCACCAGCTCAGGCTCCTTTCCCACCAGAGAGGTGACATTCCACGTACCGTCAACTAGCTTCTGTAGCCCAGGATCCGACCGCCAAGGCCTCTGCCTCCGGCCGCCACCCAGCTCTTTTTGCACCCCTTTGGCCCCTCCCACGAGTGTTGAGCTCATGGGAGGGGGGACCCACGTTACCTTTTCGGGCTGTGCCCGACTGGGCCCCATGGGTGCAAGCCCGGCCACCAGACGCTCGCCATCGTGCCCCACATCCAGGCCTGGCTCCAGAGGGGGCCCCGGTGACCCGCGTCCGGGCGAGGGAAAATGAAGTCCATTGTTATTGTGCATCATTTGGGTCTATTGAGCTACTCTTTATCTAATCCCTGTTTGCCATGGGTGACCCTACCAGGGGCCCCAAACCCCAACAACTTAGCTCCTAGGATCATTGGGACACGCAAACTCCTCCACCACGATAAGGTGGTGGCTCAGGGAGGAGACTGAGATCTCATAGTGTAGCGTCATAAATCCTCCTAGTGACAGGTGACACTATTGGCTGACCTTGACATGACTCCATGTAATCCACCTTTTAATCCTAACTCTGACACTGGCTCTTATACATCCTATGTGACACATCCCGTATGCTTGATGGCGCGATAATGCTCCTGAGTGTTTCAGATGTTGAGCTCCAGCAGCTGTCTTCCACAAGCTCATAGCATCTTGCTATACAGTGTAGTCCCTAAATGACGTCCTTAGCTCACAGTGGCAGCAGGGCCAGGCTACAGCTTTACAATCACAGACAATTACACACGCCTTGACCCGTTCTCTCGCAGGGCCACATCCTTCACAAGGCTCAAGGCTTGTTCTGTCTATTTAGATTGATTTTTGTCTTCTTTTTTAGTTGTCCTGAACATTTACTTTTACGGTTGTAGGTACATTTACATTTACCTACTCTGCTTTATCGACATTCATGCAGTTTGAAGGCACATTTAGGAAGACTAAGGAAGAAATGAACCAGCCCTGCCTCGGTGTCAGTGCCGGGTTTATAAAGCCAAGCAACTGGGATTGCCCACAGTTGTGCCCCACATTCCCTGGGCCAGAGCAACTGCAGCTCAGCACACACAGTATGTGTAGTCAGCTAAAATAAGAATTTAGGACAGAAAGTGATGCCTCCTGTCCTGCGGAACATAACAATTTAATGTAAATTTTATGGCAGGAATATGAAAAAACACCCGTGGGAGACTCTTATGCACTTTTCCACACAATTGCGCAATGTTTACAGCCACGTTAATATTAAGATTGAAAATTGAGAGTTGGAGTAATATATAAAATACAAAAAAAGCCAATATCAGACACCCCTAGTTATGACATAACATTGTATCTTACAATGCTATAGCTTACAGTATACATGTTTGTAAAGAATGGTTGACTATTCGCAGGCACACATCCATTAGCGTTTAACAACTGTTTTATGTTATGTAATAATACTATTTTGTAGGTCACATTTAAATAAGTCTTAGTACGCTGCTACTTTTTTGTCATTTCCATCTCTACAGTATTATAACGTATATAATATATCTCATAATCTTGCAGAGTACAACCCAAGAAATTGTCAAAATAAGACAACTACTATACTTTGCATCTTGCCAAAGTCAGCTGGCAAAGATTCCATCAAGTGGCATAGAAAATGAATGAATGAATGAATGAATATATTGGAAATGTGTTGTCCAAAACCAGGAAGTTAGACAGTTCGGCGTCCTTTTAGTAAGGCTTACTAGGAGCACACCATTGTGTGTGTCTGTAGCTTTAATGCTACCGCTGTGCTGTCATCAGTTGATTGCAGGGCACACTCACTCATACATATGGATAATTTTGAATCTCCAATTAACCTAACATGCATGTTTTTGGCATGTGGGAGGAAAACTGGAGTACCCAGAGAAACCCCACCGTCCGTTTGACAGAGATGTCAAAGATGTCAGTCTTTAGCACTGTTATTACGGTATTAAAAAATAAAATAAAATTTTAACAATTCAACAGTCTATTCAATTTGACAAATACGATGAATGTGTTTTATTTAATTGTTTTCTTTTTTTAAATCTAAGACTCATTTGACAAGAATTGCATCATCCACAGAAAGCGTGCTGACATAGCATTCTGGATTTAGTCAGTGCAAACCAGTACAACAAACTTGCGAAAACCATCCATCCATTCTTGCTTCTGTATGCTGGAGCGTAGCGCAATAAAGCAAAGCAATAAAGCAATGCAAAGCGTGAAGCAATAAACTTGAATTTCTCAAAAGTATTAAACATTATAATTGGACTGGAAAGAGCGGGGGTATGCTGGAGCACATCCCAGCTGACTTTGGGCGAGAGGCGGGGTACACCCTTGAGTGGTCGCCAGTCAATTGCAAGGCACATACAGACAAACAATCATTCACACTCGCACATTCATACCTATGGACAATTTACAGTTGCTAATTAACCTAACCTGCATGTTTTTGCAATGTGTGAGAAAACCAGAGTACCTGGACAAAACCCACGCACACATGGAGAGAACATGCAAACTCCACACAGAGATGCTCACGCTGTGGTGCTCTTAGCTCTCATTCCTGAGAAATTTGCATGAAAAGGTTTGACCTATTTTGACCACATTTGTTTATTGAGATGATCTTTGTTTTTGTATTTTATAATGTAGCATTATATTATTATTTTGTAGCTGCTCACTGAGGTTTAAATAAAGCCATTAGTCGGCAGAGCTCTGGGCTTTGTTTTAAGATGTCTAGCTACTGTAGCGTGTTCCCCTGCTCCATCCTGAAGCCTTGATAAAAAAGTGACACATTCTGACTTGTTAGGCAGTGATGCTTTGTCATCATACTGCCAGAAATGTACATCATTTGTCATGTGACAGCCATTCTCCAATAGTCCTGAATGGTATCAAGCAAAGCTGAGGGCGAGTGATGTATGGGACCCTCATCAGCACTAATGGACGCCCGTGAATTGACTGGCTAATAAACGTTTTTATTACTCTTCAGTGCCTGAATGACTCGTGTGTGACGCAAACATCTTGGCAGGGTCACCTACAGCATCCTGGTGCAGGTTCTTGCCTCCTCCACTGACGTATTCTTGGCTGTGGTGTTATTTTATGCAAATACAGGTTGAAAGCTAGAAAAGATGAATACTAGTTTGACGGATGACTTTTTTCCGGTTTGCATTAGACGTGCACAGATCATTCTCATTTGCTCAGGCGGATCTCACTCGTCCCTCTCATTGTAGGAACATATTACAATGGTGCATCGTTTCTCGGAACACACGTCTTTATAAATGATATTTTCCTCTAAATCAAATAAAGCCTTTTGGGTACTGCAGAGCTAGCTGACGATGACTAAGCAGGCTGAGAGGAAAAGGCCAGCGACTAAAACATAATCTCACTGCAAACAATCATCATTTTGTCTCAAACTCAAATTCAAAACCTTTTTAGGAAGTCATTGGACTGCAGGTCATTATCTTGGTTCCTGGTCCAAAAAGGACAGCCCTATATTTTTCTTTCTTTGTTAGCAGCATTAAGCAAAACAAATGCAACTTGGGACTACAAAACAAAACTTTGTGGGAAGTGACGTGTGTGTCATCACCTAGCCAGAGTTTACCATTAACTAAGTGTTCGCAGCAGGTGAGCATTGTAGGGAGTGGCTGACAGCAGCTCCTGTGTGAATGTTTACTGTTTATCTGTTCTCTGCTTGTTAATAAAGCGATTGAAGTCCATCGTGAGTCTCTCCATACATTCAATTCAAAATTCAATTGAAATGTAATTGTATAACACCAAATCACAACAGTAGATATCTCATGGCAATTTACACATTTTGGTCACAGAGAGCCAACTGAAACCCCACGAGCAAGCATTTAGTGACAGAGGCAAGGAAAAACTCCCTCTGGGGAAGAAACCTTGGACAGAACCCAGGTTCTGTGGGGTGGCCGTCTGTCTCGACAGGTTGGTCTGTAAAAGAGATATTAAAGAATAGAGGCATACATGGAAGATCAAGCCAGAAGTCTTAGTCTTAGACCAAGGAACAAAGAGACAAACAAGACAATTGTCTCGGATACATATCAGCATATCAAGGGTCAATTCTAACTGTGTGCTTTAGCAAAGAAGTGTGTTTTGAGTTGACTTTTAAATTATAAGAGGGTGTCTGCCCCCTGGATTTAGTCAGGGAGATGGTTCCATAACAGAGGAGCCTGGTAACTAAAGGCTCTACCTCCCATTCTACTTCTAAAGATACAAGGAGTGACAAGTAATTGTAAATTCTGTGAGTGCAGTGTTCTACTGGGTTGGTAGGGTTCTAGGAGCTCTTTAATATATACTGGTGCCTGATCGTGTAGCGCTTTATATGTAAGAAGGATAATTTAATATTAAATTCGAAATTGTACTGGTAACCTGTTCAGTGAGGCTAATACGGGCGAGATACTTTTGGTTCTAGTTAAGATTTATGCAGCAGAATTTTGGACTCGCTGAAGGGTCTTTAAAGATTTCTTAGGGCAGCCTATTAAAGAGTTACAAAAATCCAACTTGGAGGTCACAAAAGCATGAACGAGTTTTTCTGCATTTGGTAGTGTCAGGACATTTTGGATTTTCTTTATATTTCGTAAATGGAAAAATGCTGTTCTTGACACCTGTCGTATTTGGGAACTAAAGGAAAGGTCCTGATCAAAAATGACACCAAGGTTCCTGACTGTGTTGCGGGGGGTGAGTACAAGATCATCTAAAGCAGTAATATAATTTGCAAGCTTGTCTCTGGGGTGCTTGGAACCAAGGACTATGATTTCAGTTTTACCTGAGTTTAATAGTAAAAAGTTTGAAGTCATCCAGTTCTTTGTCGTTTAGGCATGCCTGGAGTTTGGATAGCTGATTAGATTGGTTAGGTTTTATTGATAAGTACAGTTGTGTGTCATCTGCTTAGCAATGAAAATTAACAAAGTGTTTTCTATTGACATTACCTAAAGGGGACATGCAAAACTGTAATAATACTGGTCCTGGCACAGAACCCTGAGGGATACCATGATTGACCTTGTCTGGATTCTGGATTATTGCTACTAGATACAAACTGCAGGCGATCTGACAGATAAGACTGAAACCATTTTAATGCAGTTCCTTTAATACCAAAAGTGAGTTCTAATCACCGTATTAGAATTTGGTGATCAATTGTGTCAAATGCTGCTGTAAGGTTTAGTAAAACTAATACTGAAACAAGGCCTTTGTCTGAGGTGGTGAAGAGGTCGTTTTTAATTTTAATTTTTACAAGAGTTGTTTCTGTAGTGTGATGCTGTCACGATCGGTGTTGTGACAGTAGTTTTAGTTTCATGTTTTTTCTTCCCTCTAAGTTGTCTCCGCTACTTTAATTACACACATCTTCCTCTCGTTACTTTCTTGCTATTTAAGTTCAGGTGTGTGCACCTTTAGTTTGACGGTTTATTGTTGTTGTTGTAGTAGTGTATGGTTTTTCTCTGCGGACCTGTTGTCGTTCCTGCCACTGCCTGGCAGCTTGATTATCAAAGACGCTTTTTCCCCAAACTTACCTGCCTGACGTCCTGCTCGCTCATCCCCGGGGTCGTTTCACCATGCCGAGACGTTCGACCCATGACAGATGCATCCTAAATCCTGACTGAAAGACCTCAAGCAGATGATTGTTTTTAAGGAAATTGTGTAACGGATTGGCAACTACTTTCTCTTGGATCTTGGGGAAAAATGAAAGCTTGGTCTGTAATTAGTTAGGGCATGTGGATCAAGGTTAGGTTTTTTTAAGAAGAGGCCTGACTGCAGCCACTTTGAATGATTGTGGTATGTAGCCTGTCACTAGTGACAAATTGATTATATTGAGAAGAGCTGTGTTTAACACTACTCCACTACTAGTGGAGTAGTTTAGAACATAGTATAGAAGCGTCATCATCGTTTCCATCCCTCTGTGTTGTAGGGATGTACCACACCAGTTATTCGGGGTAGTTGGTTTATTTGGTGTTTAATAGTAGCAATTTTATTGTCAAAAAATAACATAATACCTTGCTAAACGATTTTTTTGAGTCAGTGAAACACCATTTCTTCTCTAATTTTTGTGTTTTACGTTTCAGCTCACAGGTATGGGAATTGTACCATGGGGCAGATTTCTTTGGGTTCCTCTTTCTTATTTTTGGTGGGGCAACAGAGTTGAGACTTTTTTCGTAAGAGGGAGGTTGTGCTGTCTACGAGCTCATCAATTTCATCTCATCGATTTTAGTATCGTTTATTGTATTTATGGGTGGCAGTGAATTGAGGAGGGGGCGTTAGTATCTTTAAATTTATTTACGCTGCTGTCTGATCTGAATCGAATAATCCAACGATTGTAATGATGGACATTACTATGATATATTATACTATATTAAACACCTGCACCATGCAGTACAAGAGTTGCATTTAAATTATACCTTTATAGAGGCTTGTTATTGTGTTATTGTTCCTTAATAAGGTGGTCTATACATGAGGAATAGCTCTCAGTGTGATACACAGGAAAGCAACAAACATCTTCAGCATGGAGTGACAGCACACCGGCTGATTGGTAAGCCTCTGTTGAAATCTTGCTCCATATTTCATTTCATGGTGCATTACCCACCCACCCTTGCCACTTCTGATGTGTGTGTTCATGTCTGCATCTGAATGAGCAAGCGAGCAAACACTTGGGATGAATGGAATGGCGGGAAAGAATGTCAACAATGGCGATATATGCTATCAGCATTCGAGTGGTGGTGTCTTGTTTTTGTGTTTGCCACCAATTAAAGTGTAACGGCCAGCACACAAAGCAAAGACTAAAGCAGATGGCATCACACTTAAGCCAACAAAAAAACTTGACCTTGTCCTTTTAGATACAAACTGGGCAAATGGATGGAAGGTTCCTTTTTTTAATGCTAGAATTTGTGAATTTTCAAAAAATGGCATAAACAACAGATGCAAAACCTTGACATAGTGGATTTTGTTTCCTCTAAATGAAGAGCATAACACGAGGGCCTTTCAGTGTCATATTTTTATTTATTTCTTGAGCAACCAGACTTGAAGTCATCTTAAATGTGAGAGGTCTGCATGGGTCTCCTTTGTCCAAGACCACCAGCAGAAGAGAGCGGACTGGCCGGAGTCTGGTGAGCAAGTTGAGGAGGAGATCACACTGAGGAGGGCTACTGCAGGTCAATTTCAATTTTGTCATGGTATGATGCCCAGATTTTTTGTTACAATCCAAATTTTTACATGGTCGTTCACAATACCAAAAAAACGTGACTAGTTGATGTGAAAGCAAAATCCCCAAACAATGCAGGTACATTTTGAAATGCTTTATAACTTTGCATGCATTAACTAAGCATAACGCTTTTGACTGTTGAACTTCTTTCCACAAGTTGATACAAAATCTAAAACAGAACTATGAAGTAACTAAATTACTAATAATGATGGCAGTTGTAGCTGCTACTGTTTACTGCTTTTGCATTTATGAAATCTGACAAATTGTAAGTGTATTTATTAGTAGTACTAGAATTACTACAGCTTCTGCTCGGATATTAACACAGCGGCAGTTGTTGAAATCCGATGGAAAAAGAGCCACACGATGCGAATGAATGACGCCGGGAGCACTGAGTGCAGGTAGGATTCCAAGGTTTATAGTTTGCATAAAGCACTTAATGTGTGGTTCCAATAATGCCTCCGACACTGCCACTTCCATATTGCGTGTATTATCATTCACAATAGGAATGCCATAGTTCACAGTCAGATAGGCTGCCCTGTTCTCTAAGGGTTCTTTTGGTGGGTTAAAAAAAAGTTATGTCCATACTTTGCCAAATTAGAAAACAGTTGCATCCAGACGGGAACGAATAACTGAGTAAAAACAATGTAATACAAAAGTCACACCTATGTGTGCCGCTGTGAACAAACAAAGAAAGAAGTCCCTCATGCGCCGCTTTCCAAGCTTGTCTAGACTTAGGACAAAGTGGAACTACATATGCGTCGGTTTGGGTGTATAAAACAAGAAAATACCAGGAGAATGTCGACTCGGCTGAGTCATGACACTCGAAATATTCTGGTAATATTTATGGATTGTCGTCAAAGCTCACTTCCGGTCACGTGACAGCGATGGGTCGCTAGTGTCATTGATCTTAAGAAGGCATTTTCTCACTCTGGAATTAAAAAATAAAATACTGGTTTAGGTCACTGCTGTTGCTGTGTGGATAAGTGGCTGAAATTTGACCTTAAAATGTTTCCTTGAACCATTATCGCTGATCAAGTATTGAGGCATGGCATGTTCCCGGTAGGGTTTACTAAAAAAACTGTCTAAATTCCAGCATCAAGGCTAGATTTTGGACAACACATTTCCAATACAAAATTGTGACATATTTGAGACAAATTTTTAATTGTTGAGTATGTGATACATTTATACATGAAAACATTTTATAACAATTTAATACATGATAATACATGAATGGGACCTTTACGCTCAAATTCCGTTTGCTGCACGTTCATAAATCTGCAGGACAATGTTGCTAATATTGCTGAAGTGGGTGTCACCTGACCACCAATGAGCCTCAAGCACTTCAGACCAGCTGACATGTGCCAATATTTGATGGGTGTTTGGGGTATGTGACCCTCACACCCGGGTGGTTCAATGCTCTCAGGGAGTCTTAAAAGTCGTGACATGAATATACAAAGCAGGAAAAAGAAAGTTGGATGGACAGCAGGAGGAGGATTGAGGAGTGGGATGCTACCCACTCAAGGGCAAAGAGCACCTTGACAGCCTTCTCGACAACACTTTTTCCTATTGTATTTTCACTCTCCTCCTCCCTTGGTGGCTCCACACTCTCCATCTCTCCATCGCAAAAAAAAAGTAACGTTACATTGTTCCATCTGCACATTGCACTGAATCTGTTTTGATGTCTTCATCACATTAGTGACCTTGTCTGTGTTGTGGGTGTTAGCAATTAGCACACCTCTGTGTCTGTGTTGTGTATACAGAATATGGTGTGTATACAGAAGGACAAAGACAAGCAAGTCAAGAGTAACAAGAGGCAGTCATTGCAATTGCCATAAACAGCACATAAACTCTGCTATAATCCACCTTAACAGCTCAGGACATGATGCTCCACCCGGACAAAAAGCCCACAGCATGTGATTTTGTCGCGTCGCCATAAATACTTACTTTTAAGGAGCCCTTTTTTATAATGGAGTCACAAAAACACACATACACATATCACTCCGAGCCAAGGATGTGTTGCCTCGCTGAAGGTTGTGTAATGTGAAGGTTGTGCGTCATCTTTGCGTGGCTGTGACATCTTTGAGCGCCCACTGTATTCATGCATGTCTTGTTTTGCCTCCTCGCTGAATAATTCTCATTCATCACAGGTTGAAAAGATGGTTATAAAGTCATTGAAGTAGAATAATTAAAAGAGAAAAAGCCTTTCTTTGGTGAATGAAGTATACGAAAGAGTCACAGCCATATGGTTGCTTTTAAATCTGCCAGCCTTGACACACGTGAATGCAATTTTACATGCATTCATTTACTTTTTTATAAATCTAGTAGCTTTAGGAGACAGCATGCGTTCCATGTTTGCAACACTTAAGCAGATGTATATAAACCCATCTTTAGAATGCATAATTACCATGGTGTCATTTACATTAAATCCTATTGACAGAAGCTGAGTCATGTACTACATGTGTACACACAAAATTGTAATGTTTCCAGCGCTGCAAATAGATCTGCCCACCATGTCAGCTGTGACAAGCATGTAATGCTTTTACACATAAGTTGGCCACATCATTGCACTGCAAACCTCCTTTGGGCTCTATCTGGTGGCCTTTGCATACGCCAGCACTTGTGTGTTTGAATTCTAGGCTGGCCGCAAATAGCAAAGCGGGCAGCTTGGATATGTTAGACACTTGCTTTGGCTTTGCAAATGTCAATATGCAATCTTCAGTGCAGCTCTGGCATGTGCTGCAATTTAACATTTACATTTTTTGTACACATTGCACTCGATCGATAATAAATATAAAGTATACCGTCCACAAGGAATAAATGGGTGTTTTTGCCAAAGGGCTCTTTCTTGTAGTATGGAGTGTGCTTTAAAAGGATGCATGTGCACAAGCTTTAACAAAAGCCAATACAAGTAAATGCTAAATGCTACTGACTGCTAACACAACCTGGTAGGTGTTCTGGTTGGTCCAATGTAGGTGATGCAAAGTAACTAGGGCACCAACGGAGAGGCAGTTCTCATTGTTACAGTCCTGTGTAGCATTACATTATTGTCAGTTTTTCGGGACTAAAAAGACCACATGAATTTGCTTCAGTATCGGACATTTCTAATAAACACTGATGAGCAGAACTTGCAACTTGTAACTCTGTAGCTAAGAGGAATAGTGGCCAAGCAAACCATGAATCAAGGTAAAACCCTGATTTCTACCAATTTTTTATCACCAGATTGGCTTTTATTGCAAAGCACTCTGGTTGGCCGCTGTTGTTTCGTTGCTGACACATCAGCGAGTCTTTAATGGATTTTTTGACAGCCGCACAAAACCGAAGCGCGCACACAAAAAACTCACTGGAGTGTGTTGTCGTACATGCTCACAGAGAAGCTGCTGGCATGTCAAAACCATGAATTCAACCTAGCAGGCGTTTTTACTTTTGTGACAAAATGTTACATTCATTTTACGCTGTTGCACATGCTAGTATTTAAAGTTAAACCACCCTCTCTTTCTTGTTGTATCATGAAATTTCGCTCATCTCATCTACTTCAGTGCATGGTTTTTATTTGCTCTCGCATCTTTTTCACTTCACCTGTCTCATGTCATTTTAAGTGTTGGGCAAGTTACATTAATGAAATAATTAGAGATAGTTACTGGCTACTTTCCACAAACAGAAACTAGATTAGTAACGGAATTATTTAATTTTGGAAACCTTAAAACACAGAATGTCAAAGACTTCAGATTTAGCTTTGTAGTGGCATTGAGAGATGTTGCAACTGATGCGGCCAATACTCTGCTCTGGGGCGTAATGCATAGGAGCGTCCCAGGCGGGGCTGGCTCTACACTTGGGCGAGGGGGGGGGCAGTGCCCCCCTAAAATGGCCTGCCCCCCCAAATCTGAATTTTAGAAGTGAAAACGACAAAGCAAAAGACTTCTCCCTCATCTCTCATCTCTATGGCAGCACTGTTGCCAACTTTTCAGTGCAAGTAGCTACTTGGCTGTCGTAGAAGTCGCTAGGTGGCATTGTGTAATCTCATAAGAGAGACAAAAAAGTAAGTAGAACCACCATTTTCACGTTTAGAACTACAAATAAACTTGATTCTTGGTTTGTTAATTTTAAATTTTGTCATTTAATCAAAATAAAATAACATTTTACTTTGGCCAGCGCCTCTCGAATTTCTCCCATCACACGTTGGCTATTGACAACTTTATAAAATCAGCACAAATGAACTGCAAATAACAGATTATTCTGTGTTTATTCTATGCTTGTCAATTACTTACATTTACCCGAAGACTTTGTAAGATAATCCAGTTTGTTTTACAAATAGAAGCAATTGACTAACAATACAATTCAAACTCATCCTCCTTTTGTATGCAGGCTTACTGATGAGTAAGAAACATTTGCGTTTTAGATCTCGCTAAAACGTGCCACCCCTGCAGCATTGCAGCTTGCACATGTGTGATTTATTTGCACTTTTAAAGCATAGAGCTCCACATTATATTCTGAGTGTGACCTAGCTGACTGCCGGCTTGTGACTGCTTTTGGGCCGGGCAGATCTGTCAACTTTACGCGCTGCTGATCACTAAGAATACAACACAGAACAATACTTGCTTCCACAGTACCAACTCTCCAACAATGCCAACAAGTTGGTAAATTTGTCGGCAGTCACCTATGAGAAAATGTCGCCAGATCTAGCGACAAAATCGACAAGTTGGAAACACTGGGTGGCAGTGCTGCGTGTGTCTTCACTACTGTTGCCAACTGTTCAGTAAGAAATGTAACTATTGGCTGTCCTAGAAGTTGCTGTATGATGTCATAGTCTAATTTAGATCTCGCTGTGTAAAAGGAAAGCATCACTTCCGCATACATGATTCATTTGCACTTTTGATGCGTAGAGCTCCACATCATGATCTCAGTGTGACCAATCTGACTGTACACTGCCAGCTTGTGACTGCCTTTGCGCAAGGCGGACGTGTCAACAGCATTAGCCCCCAAATACCAGAAAACTCCCTAAAAGTCTCATGTTCTCAAACTTGTCAAATGTTTTAAACAACAGTGGATGTTTAAGGGAACCGTGGCCTTTTTCCTGATATCAGTATTGAATAATAATGTACACTTCACATTTTCTGTACGTTCTTGCCTTTTAAATCAACAACATTGAAGTAGTGTCACAGTACTTCCACGGTGAAAAAGGCAGTTTTAACTCGACAGACTGCTTCGGACTGGCCATTGTTCTCACAATCGAGTTCTCTCGTTTGGCTCTGGTGCACTGGCTTTTGTAACGACATCCACCAGCCTCAACTCCGGCACTGATACTGTACCTTCCAGGCAATTATCATTACTTATGTCTGTCACCTCGCCGCTCTCACCAAAGAAAGACAATAAGAAAAAACATCTTTTCTTTGCAGCTTCTGCAGTGCTGTCCACTGGCTGATCAAAACAAAGAGTGGACAACAAATCCTACATAATCTAAGGCCACATTCCATTGTTGCTGAGAGTTCATCATTCCCATTCATGTCTTTCATGTGGCATAATATCCTTCTAATGTTTTTCACACATAATCATTTTAACACCTCCGCACTCTCGCCCCACCTCCCATCGATCAGTAAAACATTACATTTTTAAATGGCCTTTTTCGTGGCCAGCCAAAGGCAAACCCGTTCATATTCATGCTGGATATGACACATCCGCGCGGTAGCTGGATTATATATCCTGGTTAGTGAGAAGCGGCCACTAACGCAGATTTAGACAAGATTTGTCACCAATATTTGAGACTAAAGGTGCCACGAGACAAGACAATTGTCTATTAGAAAAAGATGAGACAAGATTTTAAAGTTACTTTTAAGAAAAGTACAATAAAAAATATATGGCAATACATTGCAAACTACTGATTTAATTTCTACTTCTTTACACTCTTCTGCACTGTGTGTGAAAGCTATCCGTGTCTGCATCCAAAGACAAAGAGACTGTATGACTGACAAAAGAGCTCACTCCATTCATGCAGTTCCTATGGAACAAACTCGCCGTGGTGCTGAAACCCATCCACACCAATCCCTCTTCCTGCCTGTTTTGAGGTGAGCGATGAGGAAAACAGACACGCATGCACATGGCAATATGATGATGTTGATGCAAGATTATCAAGTTCATTTTCATTTATTGTGTGATGAATTTATTATCGTCCCAAGCTAACATTTTTTTCCTGAATGAGAAATCTTGTTTTAATCTTGGGACACGACATCTTGTGTCGTCTATCTATTTGAGAAATAGGCATTTTGTGTACATAAAAAAGGTTTTAAATGAGTTCAGCTCATAAAAGACGGGAGCAAAGGTGTAATTTTTGTTAACACATCATCTTTCTCAAGTCCCCTCAATTAATCACTTCCACACCATCTCTCTCATGCATGGTCTCCTCATATTTTTCTGATATCAGTCATGGCTTTAAACTGTTAAATAATCACTTTCTCATCTTTTTTGTTAGTTAAAGTTACTAGTACACGTTACTAGTAGGTGCAGCAGATTCTCAGAAAAAAACAAGACCCAGCATTCATGATATGCACGCCCTTAAAGCAATTGGTTGAAAAGAATGTGTTAAAAAAAATAGCAGTGTCTGCCGGTTTCTTTACAAACTCAAAACTATTTTGTAAAAACTTTTTTGTTTGTAGGATTTGGCAATCTTGTGAATCACTAAACTAATATTTAGTTGTATGACCACAGTTTTTTATAACATCATCAACATCTGTGTGGCATGGGGTCAACCAACTTGTGGCACCTTTCAGCTGTTATTCCACTACAAAATTATTCAATAACATTTCACAGTTCATTAACATTTCTAGGTCTTGCTTCAGAAACAGCGTTTTTAATGTCACCCCACATTATGGACATGTTGGATTATGGTCCACGGAACCATAATCCATGTTTGTTGGGAATCAAGATTTTGCTGGTTTCCTAGTGTGGTTGGGGTCATTGTCTTGTTGAAACACCCATTTCAATGGCAAGTCCTCTTCAGCATAAGGCAACGTGACCTCTTCAAGTATTTTGACATATGCAAACTGATCCATGATTCCTGCTATGTAATAAATAGGCCCAACACCATAGTAGGAGAAACATGCCCGTATCATGAGGTTTGCACCACCATGCTTCACTGTCTTCACTGTGTACTGTGGCCTTGAATTCAGAGTTTGGGGGTCGTCTTACAAACTGTCTGCAGCCCTTGGACCCAAAATAACAATTTTACTCTCACACAAAATGTATCTCTGTTTCTGTTTAGGCCAGTTGATGTGTTCTTTGGCAAATTGTAACCACTTCTGCACATGTCTTTTTTTAACACAGGTAAGATTCTTGTAAATAGATTAGCTTTGCACAGACGTCTTGTAACCGTCACAGTACTTACAGGTAACGTCAGACTGTCTTTGATCACCCTGGAACTGACCATTGGCTGAGCCTTTGTACTACGTGTCTGGTGTTGCTCTCCTTTTTAAGGCACCGGAGGTCATTTTAACTGAAGAGCCAGACACTTTTTGCACCTCTTAATAAGTGTTCCGCTCTCCAATAAACTTCTGAATCAAAGTATGCTGTGCTTCTGAACAATGTTTTGAACGACTCATTTTCCTCATCACCGATCACTGATTGAATGCCACAGAGCTATTTTTTTGAATACACCCCTTTCAACAAATTGCCCAATTGCACAGCCTTAAGAGCGTGCATATCATGAATGCTGTGTCTTGTTTGTTTTCTGAACTGCAACTACTGGTAACTTGTTTGCCAAGTAGCAATATAAATATACTAATAACAGTACTTAATCTGGTTAGACACATTGGACTGCTAATATTTTAAACACTACAGTATAAGCAACACATATGCCACACATGTCCATGTCAAAAATGGCTTGTTGTGGCATGCACAAACCAGTGAATAGGAGATAGCTCTTTAGTTGTGTGTTTACAATGAAACTAAACCCTGAACATAACAACTGTCTAACTCACGGTGTCTTCTGAGAAAGAAAGCTAAAACAATTGCACAGTTTCTCAATTGTTTACACCCATTTTCAGAAAGCATGGCTCATATTCTCGGAACTCACAAACCCACAAATCCAAAAACAAAAAAATAATGGGCAAAACCCCTCAATTCCCCTGAAAATTCAAAACTAAATTCAAGTTATTTCTTCTCAAAATGGTATCATATGAAAAGACATTTATAAGAACCAGTTAACACTGATGAGCTCAATGTTAAAAACTTATGAAGAATGGAAAACATTTTTATGACTTAGGTGTTTTTTCTTTAGTGTTACACTTCTTACAGACAGTACATACATACTTTAAGTGTGTTATAGAAATTACAAAATTACTAAAACTAGAAATTAATCAGAAGTTGTTATACTCACTCAACACACAAACTTCACAAAACCACACTTCACAAAAATCTTTTATTTTTCCAACAGAAACAATGTACATCCTAATCAACCCACACAAATATGCATATTACATTACATTCAATGGTCTACAGACAAAACAAATAAAGAGAAATTTTGCCTAGCATGGCAAATCCAGCCATGTAAGGCATTGACTGCTATATTTCATGCGTCTTCCATAGTTTGGAGCAAAGGCATATCTCTATGTGGATGTCTATGTCTACTGGTGTATGTAGTAGACAGTAGACATATGTCTACTGTCCAGGAACGTGATCAGATGGGTAGTGTTGTAGGGGCCAAGAGTAGCATGGTGAAGGATGACGCCTTGGTAGGTAATTGCTGCACACATTGTGATGTTATCTCCATGCTGGCCACGGACTTCAACAATGGCATGCCGCCTGATGATATTTCTCCCCCTAGTCGTCATTTTGTGAGGTTGAATCCAACCTCGTCAACGAAGATGAGCTTGTGCTCCATTGCAGCCACCGTTAGCTCAAGAACTCTGTGAACCACACATGACAATAGCAGAAACAGACATGGAAATGTCACTTTTGTAAAGTACAATCATTACGAATACAGTTATATGTAATTGATACAATGTTGATGATATGCCTCAATTGCAGACTTGTACATGACCTATTTTCACATAATTATATTTCAATTCTTTGACTCTTTAGTTGTGTTACATGGCACCGTGTAGACCTGCTGCATCGTCTAATCCTCTGATGTTTTCTGTGAAAGGCACAGTCCAGTGTTGATAAGCTTACCCTATCGGTTTGAATAATGTCATTGCCTTCTATTATTTTTTGCATTTTCCCTAATTGTATGACGTTTTTTTCTTGGACCAGGTTTATGATTGTACTTTCCTGTACAGGAGACAGAAGACGTTGCCAAACACCTTGTGTTGGTAATCAGTTTTGCAAAACAAATAGATCAATACTGTAAACTCTATGTGGAATACATGTGGCTGTTTGCCCATGTAATGAGTCGGTGTGCATAGTAGTGAAATTGAATTTAGAATTTTGACTGACAGCGTATTCTGTGTCAGTCTTCATGAAGACTGTGCCAAATGCAGAGAATTGTGTGTTGTGTTTTGCGTGTTTAGTCGCTGTGTGATGATGATAGCGTCTTTATAAGATGATACAATGAGTCAGACTGTTAAGAATGATCTCCTGCGGACAAGCGATTAGTAGTAGTTATGAAGTATACAAGATGTCAGAAGATTAAAATAAGGCCATAAGGTCAAATTTTATATCTTTATCTTTTGTTACAGCACATCATTTTATGTAATCATTTCTTTCTCTCTCTCATGCCATCCCACTTAGGCTGGCATCAAAAACACTTTTGTATCTCTTTTGTGACGGCATTCACTTCACTCTGCTGCCCTTTGCCACAAACAATAGCTTGGATAACGCTCTAAAAGAGATACCCCACTAAAAAAAGACTAGGAATTGTGTCCCATTAGCGCCACAGGTGACAGCCGTTACGTCAACCTGCAGGAGGGCCAACTTTAAAGCATCTCTCATTTTCACCATATGGACTTTGAATAGGTGTAAATAGCGGCTTTTGATTGAGAGGCCAGGCACAAAAGGTTGCCATAGATGAAATACAACATTTAAAAGTAGTCTTGAAGCTGCTATCACGCACTAACACACATGTAGTGGTCGTGTAATGGCATTCCATCTGTGCAGTCCACGAGGTAGCCGGCTGGCTTGGTGCTGGTGAAAACGGCTCCTTTGAATAACACAGTCTACCATCACGTGGTTAAGTGTTTGCTGCAAGGGTGATTATGCACAACGTTGCCCCACAATGAGCTAATAACTGGAATTGCGCAGCACAAATAAGTCTGACTGTTTTTCTCCCCCAAATGGATGGAAAATAAGAAAAAAAATCATCTGTCCCTGCAGGCAAATTGATGATCCTGATCCGCCACTCTGGAGGTGTGGAGTGACACATGACGGAGCACAGCGGAAAAGGCAAGGTGACGTCGGGAGGCCTACTCTCTAACAGCGGACGCATCGTTGCCAAGGTGAGAAGGGATCCAATCAAGCCCTCAGGGTTAGTGTTAGAAAATAGTAGTAACATTCATAACAATAATACCATAACAACAACAATAACAATGTCATTAAAAAGCCAACCAGTTCATTTTTATTGCTCATTTCATGCACAAAAGCAAATCAATGTGCTTTACGTGAATAAAAGAAACACCCACAGCAAAATGTAATATAGTGAGCGTGAAACCATATTAAATGACAACACTATAATAAACAAACAATTAAGATGATTAAAAGAGGTGCAACGCAATAAGACTCAGAGTGCAATGAGAATAGGGTATTAAAAAACACATGAAAGCAGACATTTTTTAAATTAGGAAATTAGGATTAGTGTATTTGGGTTTTTTTTTGTTTGTTTATTTTTGTCTTGTCCAGCATCATAACAGCTGAACGGGAGTCAAGCTGCCTTTAAGTGCTGAGCAAAATTGCTTTGCCAAACGAAACTTCATAATCCAAATGAGTCTCTCTTGACATTTGACTGCGTTTATTATGAATTTTGTTGAACCACATTTTCGATGTGACCTGAAAAGGGATGGGTGGGAGTGGGTTGGGGTGGGGGGATGTAAGAAAGGGTGCAGAAGAACCTCACAAACATATTTCAACCATATTATAAACAACCATTAAAATCACGATTTCAGCAACAACCAGAATAGTCACAGAGCAAAGTAAGCAAAAATACAGGAAAAGAAAAAAAAAAAAAACAATAATATATATACAGTAAGGGAAAAAACTATTTGAACCCCAACTGATTTTGTAAGTTTGCCCACTAACAAAGAAATGATCAGTCTATAATTTCAATGGTAGGGTTATTTGAACACTGGGAGACAACAATGACAAAAAAAATCCAGAAAAATGCGTTTCAAAAAGAGTTATAAATTAATTTGCATTTCCATGAATGAAATAAGTATTTGATCCTCTAACCGTCAGCAAAATCTCTAGCTCCCAGGTGGATCTTATACAGGTAACGAGCTGACATTGGCAGCCCTTTCAGGTTATTACCTGTATAAAAGAGACCTGTCCACAGAAGCAATCAATCAATCCAGATGCCACACTCTGCACCATGGCCAAGACCAAAGAGCTTTCCAATGATGTCAGGGACATGATTGTGGACCTACAAAAGACTGGAAAAAAAAAACATGTTTTTCTCTCCCAGAGGACAAGCCGAAAGGCAGTAGGCAACCCTGTTTCCCGGGACACACCGTGGGGCAGGGGCCGGCACGGGGTGAGGTCATTCACAGGCCCAGGACGCCCAGTGACCGGGATCCGGGAGCAGCCAGATGTCACACTCAAAGCCAACAGGCACGCCACTGTAGGAGATTCCAGCGGCCCGCACCCCCGAACACCACCACAGCCATCCCCTCCCCGTATTCGAGAGGAACCCGGGCAACACACCCCACCACTCAGAGAGGCAGCAACCCTCTAGGCACAGTCACACACCTCACCCCCC